>CM035160.1:58978266-59123518 GCA_020205615.1 Panax quinquefolius
AGTTGATGTAATTGACAAGAGTTATTCACCTATTTATTTATATATAGTTTGTTGTGTCACCACAAGGCTATATACATTTGAAATGGGATCCTTATTCTCACTAGCGAGATCTTTAATTAGATTTTCGCGAACTATATATATTGAGGGTAATATAGTTTGAAGAAAATAGTGGGAGATACCAATTAAAAACAAGACCTAATTTATTTTGGTAATTAATAAAAGAATGTATGTTAAAATGTTGTTAATTACATATTCATTTACTGAGAATTTTACAATGTCTAAAATTACTATCATCGCTATGAGCATATTAGATGCTAAATTAATCGGGCCAAGAATTAAATGGATTGATTAAGGAATTTGAGAATAGTTCTCATATGAAAAAGCTATCTTATGTCATATCACGCCTATCCCGTGAATGGTTGCGCAACAATGCCTTTGAGGAAGACATTGCTAATTTTAGAAAGTGGCAAGATGATGCACAATTGGCTCAACGATCACACGTATCGTATCCATGAGTAACAAGCTTCACGTCGGCTGAAACTATGGATACTTCTACTATACTCCCGCGTCAAGTAGTTGATGGTGAGGAAAGTAGGACCGATAGATATCGATATCTAAGGAGCTCTTAGATCTAGAATGGCCAATGACACTATAAGTGCAGACAAAAGGTTCTTAACATAATCAATTGGATTGATCAATTAGACAACAGTTTTGTCATTGGATGGAGAGTTGAGCCAAGATTTGATCTTGCACTCACTCCCGGGACTCCTTTCACAATTGTTGTGAATCTTTCATATGAACAAGTTAGATATCGACTTCATTTGATTTGCTTAACATGTTGAAAAATGTTGAGAGTCACTTTCAAACCAAGAAAGACCGAAGTCTTACTTGGTAGGGGCCAAAGGATCTTCTAAAAGGAAGAACGATTCAAAGAAGGTAAATAGAAAGGCATAAACAAAGGATAATAAGAACAAAAAGCGATATGGATGGCAAAGGCGTTTGCTTCCACTACAATAAGCCCGACTTTGGAAAGAAAAGCTAAGAAGCAGCTATCTTGCGAGGCTAACAAAAGAAGCTTAGTGAAGTTTAGGTCCACAATACGCTTTTGTTCATGATTGAAGTAAATTTTTCTTTAAGTCAAGGTTCTACTTGGGTATTGGATACCGACTTTGGTTATCATAAATATAGATTTATGAAGGACCAAGCAAAAGTAGAAAGCTAAACAAATATAAGTAATCCGATAATGCGGAAAATGTAGCAAAGGTTGCCACATTAGCCATAAAAACTTATAGTTTAGCAATGCTGAGGGAAAATCTATTAAGTCAATAAGTTGTTATTGTATTCTAGTTCTTGTTAGAAATATTATTTCTATTTTATTGTTGGATAATAAAATTTTGGTATTATAATTAAGAACAATTGTTGTTCTATTTATAATAATAATGTTTTGTATAGAACTGAAATATTACTTAATAAATTTTGTATACTTGACTTACGTGAAAAATTATTTTGTAAATTGAACAAACTAGTATAAGAAAAGGAGAGTTGAATGTGTGTATTTGCTGAAATACAAGTGTGAATTATTTGAAAGGTTCAAAGAATTCAGAAGTGAAATAAATTGGCAAAGTATTAAGATTCTTTGATTAGATCAAGGAATAAATACTTGAGCAATAAGTTTCTAGATCATCTCAAATGGTTTTTTCATAATGGACGCCTCCGATCTGTGATAATTGATTGATGTATTTGAATGGAAAAAATCGTACCTTGTTGGACATAGTGCGGTCCATAATGATTTTACCGACATTCCAAAGATCCTTCAGGGTCATGTCCTAGAAATGGTACGTGATACCTACTTAAAAGGTAACCTCAAAATCAGCCCCAAGACTCCATAAAAGTTATGGGCGAGGAGGATTCTAATCTTAAGTATGTTAAGATAAGGGGTTCCAACTTATGTGAAAAGGTTTCAAAAGGATAAGCTTGGGGACAAGATTTGACAAGTATCGATTTGTGGGACATCCTAAAGTAAGTTTAGGGTATATGTTCTATAATTCTACTTAGCAAAAGGTGTTTGTTACGAAACACGCTTCATTCAAGATAAAGGTGTTTATCATTGAAGGACTAGTGGGAGGATAATAGATCTTGAAGAGTTCAAGAACCACAAAATACTATAAGTCAAATAAGAGGAACACGTAGATGAACCTATTGTACCACAAAGATAATCGTAAATGCGGAATAGTACCAAGATACCTAGAGGTATGGATTCATCATAGATGATGATGACGAAGGTAATGATCATAAAAGATGATGATCCAGAGTTACATATGATGAGTAAGAGTTCTAGTGTGTACAAAAAGGGTGTCAAATGGAGCGTCGTGACATTCCTAATATTATATGTTGATATACTACGGATAAGGAATGACATACCAATGCTACAATCAGTAATGGTAAAGTTGTCTAAACATTCCTCCATGAATGGTTTGGGAAGAGTATCTTAATTGGGGATATAAATCTATATAGATAGATTTAAGAGGATGCTCGACTTAACCCAAGGAACGATATATTCATTTGATGCTAAAGTCGTTTAGCATGGAAAACTCAAGAGATGTCTCATGTCGATGAGCTATGGAGTGTATCTCTTAATAGTCCCCATGACTCTCAAAAGAGAGATCACATGAAGAATTATCATGTATGCAATGAAATATACGAGACACGATGTTGATCGGTCATATTCGGAGAAGTTCATCGTGAGTCGCTGAAAACATCTTAAAGTTCTTAAAGGCACTAAGGATGTGAGCATTCATGGTGGGTCCGAATTAAAACTAGAGGGCTTTCTGAGACTCAAGTTTTTCGGACCCAGACACAAAGACGACAGAAAAATCCACTTTAAGGTAAAGTGTTATCTTGAGCAGTGGAAGTGCAGTTGAATTGGAAAGGTTCCAAAACAAAGAAAGAGTCTTTGGTTTAGTGATAAAGACAAAGTATATATAACTATAAATGAAGGCTAGTGAGTTGATTGTTTAGATTAAAAGTTCATTCTGAGAACTAGGAATAGTTCTAAGTCTCATCTTGGATCTAAACATGTGTTGTGGCACTTTCATTTGATTATTAGAATCATTGAAAGATGAAAATCACTATAGAGATAGTGGACTCTCATGAACAACATTACATATCCATTAACTAAAGCTTATCCAATGGCGAGGATAATCGTCACTTGCAGTAAGCCCAGACCAGAGTAGTGCTTTTAGTGCAAGTGGGAGATTGACAATGCATTACAATCCAATCATGTTTGATGATAAAGCATATACTTTGTAACAATCTTATTCATTTATTAATAAAAAGTATTAATTTATTAAAGGCTATTAATTATCTACATGATCTTTGTTTTATAATATGTGATAAACCCATAGTTTTAAGCAATGCTTTTAGAATAATGATGATGATCATTCTAATGAGATCTAAATTCTTAGAAAGCTTAAAACTAAAATAGTTCCCAATCATTGGATTACTAAATTGGGGATTAGTGAATCAGGATAGATTGGTACATCGTTTGCTTGCTTCATTGGATGAGGATGATTGATCTCATGATCATTTGTGTGGAACTAAAAGCAAGTATGTAGGTGCTTATTAGAGAATAAGTTCTTTGAGCATTGGCTCGCTAAAGAATACCTAATGGAGTTTTATTTGACTGTCGATAGGAATTCTGTAGTGATAGTAGTACAAGTAATCCTTGGACTTGAGATCATCATAGTATCTTGTGTATGATGAGTTATACTTTGACTTATTCCTTAAGACCCTTAGGGTATATCAAAGGGTATGCTTGGGTATAATAAGTTATACATGGAGATAATGTATGATCGATAAAGAATCTACCACTACTAATAAAGAAGAGAAATGTCTATGTGATTCGATAAATGACAACCGATGAGTCCTTGGCGAAGCGAGAATGAAATTAGAAAGGAGTTTCTAATTTGCATTATTTGAGTTGTGCATTTAAGGATCGAAATACATATAATTAAATAAAATAAGACTTGTGAGTAATTCCATATCTTATATTTAATTGGGACATTGTATGGTGGAAGGATTGAATTGTCACGGTAACTATTTACTCAAAGGTTCTTTTTATGATTAATGTTGAAATCTATATTATACGGAAAGTCGTTGATCATTAGGGAGGCTTATCCCTATTGTAGAATAAATATTATTTATTTAAATAAATTAATTGTTTGATTTATTTATTTAAATAAGATTAAATTATTCTAATTGATTTATTCACAAATAGGTTTAATATGGAGAACCTAAAGGGTCACACCATAAAAGGAAGAATAATTATTTAAGAAGTTAATGGCATAATCGTAATAATATGTTAAGTATATTTAATTTAATCTATGGTGATAGAATAAATTAAATAGCTTAATATTATTATTTAATATTTTAGAAATATTAAATATAAATTAATAAGAGAGTCTTATTAATATTATTACAATTATTATTATTTTAATTTCTAAAAGAGTTTAGGAATTAATTTAATATAAGTACTCTCATTTATTCCTAATTGGATTAGGAAGAAAAATTAGTTAAAGGAGTTTAATTAATTATCCCTAATAAGATTAGGGAGCTTAATTAATTAAAAGAATTTAATTAATTAAATAAAATCCAATTCCTTAATTGTTAAGATGGGTTGCCCACATCTATAAATAAGAGGAGTCTTATTATAGGTGTGGGAGGGTTGTTGATTTTTCAACATACGTAATAATTCAATTGTTGGAGAGTACACCCTTTCTATAGAGATAGAAAAACTAGGGTTTAGCCAAACACCCATCTTCTTGAATTTTATTCTTCCTTGGTGGATCACCTCTAGAGGCCAAACATTTGGGTGGCTAACGTTGATCAAAGGAAGGAACCAAACCCGGTGGATTCAAGTTGAGCGAAAAGGATTGGAGGTGAACTTGTACACGAGGAAGCTCGATCTTGAGGGTATGATTTTATTCTTTATCTTTTTCGTTTAATTAATAATTATGCATAAAGGATGATCGGGTATATGGTTTGTAAAATTTTTAAACTACGATTTTACACGTCAGCACTTTTTATGCAATTTGATTGCGTTATGAATATTACAAACCTAACGGTGGCATCGAGCCAAACCTTTATGCGAATTATTAATTGTTTTAATTTGATATGTATGTTGATATGTGTTTAGAACAATTTTATTGGGCATAATTTTATTGTATAAATTTATAAAAAAAAAAAAAAAAAAAAAAAAAAAAAAGCGCCTTGACGCGTGTTTTCGCTAACCACTTCAATAAGTGGATAATAAAATTTACTCAGTGACTAATGTGGTTTTTAAATCGAGAAATTTGGATAACATAAGTTTCTGCGGTTTTAAATTACTTAAAACATAAAAGCAAACTTATTTTTTAAAAAAGTAGGACACGGTTTTATTTGCGCCAATCAAAAAATTTTCCGTGTATTATTCCATGTTACCACCGCCAAATAGCTTTTTTTTGTTTTGTTTTTCAGAACAAAGCGTGAAATGACACATGGTCCGCATGATCTTTAAGGCTACATGATGTTATATATATAATTAATTGGAGCAAACCCATATGAATCATTTTAATGGGAACAAATGGCACGGTTATAATAATTTATTCTATATATATATATATATATATATATATATAAAATATATGATTCTCAATAATTTTATTATTAAAATAAAAATTTATTTTAATTTTAAAATAAAAAGTTTATTTTAATATTAAAATATAAAATTTATTTTAATTTTAAAATTAAATTTCATGATAACTAATTAGAGTTGGAATTGGATTCCATAATAACTAATTGGAGTTGAAATTGGATTTTATTTTCCTTAAATAAAGGAGTTTATTTAGATATGAAATAAGATTTCATATTATTCAAAATAAAAGAGTTTATTTGTGAATAGGAAAGAGAATCCATGTTTCCTTAAATAAAGGAGTTTATTTAAATATGAAATAAGATTTCATATTATTCAAAAAAAAAGAGTTTATTTGTGAATAGGAAAAGAATATCCGTGTTTCCTTTAATATTTTTTTTTACATGGAATTGGATTCCATAATTAATTAAAATAAAGAGTTTATTTTAATTAAAATTTTTTTTTACATGGAATTGGATTCCATAATTAATTAAAATAAAGGAGTTTATTTTGATTAAAGATTTTGATTAAAATAAAATAGTTTATTTTATTCAAAATAGGATAAATTAAAATAAAATAGTTTTATTTTGATTTAAATTTGGATTAAAATAAAGGAGTTTATTTTGATTCAAAATTAGATTTTATACTAACTAAATTTGCCCATTAAATGATATCAATATATATATTAAATGTTTATTATTCATGAGATGAATGTTATTTATTGATGCGTATGATGATGTGTATGATAATAAATGGGATTGATTATGGACTATTGACCGATGTGATTGGATTTTATTTTAGTTGGATGCATGAATGTATGGGTTTTATTAAATGGGAATTCTGCGTACCTCGTCTTCTCTAATTTTTCTTAATGTAAATTCTATCTCCTCCTATGTACTTCCCTTATTTAACGATCGAGGTTTCTATTTATTTTAAAATAGTTTTGTAATAGAAATAGTTAGAATTAATTTTGAAAAATTGGAGATCAAGGAACAAAGGCGCTTGAAGACCCATTTGTAATGGAGCAGGGTTTAAATGTAATAGTTATATTTAAATATTAATTCTTGCACCCCTAGGGTTTGACCTTTTGGTTCACTTGGTGGCTCTAGTGAACCGAACTAGAATAAAAGTCCATAATCAATCGGGTAGAATATAGTATTCTATATGTGCATGCTTATACTATATATATATTATATATTATGCAAACATGCTTGCATGTTAATTAATATGACGCGTATTTTATATATATATATGCATGCATTTAAACAAGATGAGACAAATTAATAACAAACCCCTCAATTTTATATTAAGTCCTAAGCGTTCAAAGATATTTGGAATATCGAGCGTCGCCTTCTAGCATGATAAAATTAATAGAGTATTAAATATTTAATATGAGTTTGTTGTGTCACCACAAAGGCAAGTATTAAGTATTTAAGATGTTAATTTATCACATTTGATGCTTATAAAGAAAATTGAACAATATTGTTTTGTTGTGTCACCACAAGGATGATATTTTCTTTTTTGAATATATGGAGTGCTAGGTTGGACTTAACTTAGATAATTTTGATTCGGATGTGCCACCACTTGATCAAAATAATCTAAGAGGCAAAATAAAGGAGTTGCATAGTTGATGTAATTGACAAGAGTTGTCTACCTATTTATTTATATATAGTTTGTTGTGTCATACAAGGCTATATACATTTGAAATGGGATCCTTATTCTCACTAGCAAATCTTTAATTAGATTTTTCTTAGAACTATATATATTGAGGGTAATATAGTTTGAAGAAAATAGTGGGAGATACCAATTTAAAACAAGACCTAATTTATTTTGGTAATTAATAAAAAGAATGTATGTTAAAATGTTGTTAATTACATATTCATTTACTGAATTTTACAATGTCTAAAATTACTATCCTTTGCGAAGCATATTAGATGCTAAATTAATCGGGAATAGAATTAAATGGATTGATTAAGGAATTTGAGAATAGTTCTCATGGTGAAAAGCTATCTTATGTCATAATCGCCTATCCTGCAATGGTTGCGAGACAATGCCTTTGAGGAAGACATTGCTACTTTTAGAAAGTGGCAAGATGATGCTGATTGGCTCGATGCATCATGCTCGCATCCATGAGTAACAAGCTTGAGGCGTCGACTGAAACTATGGATACTTCTCTACTATACTTCACGCACGTCAAGTAGTTGATGGTGAGAGAAAGGGGTGATAGATATCGGATATCTAAGGAGCTCTTAGATCTAGAATGGCCAATGACACTATAGTATGCAGATAAAAGGTTCTTAACATAATCAATTTGATTGATCAATTAGGACAACGGGTTTTGTCATGGATGAGAGTTGAGCCAAGATTTGATCTTGCACTCACTCAGGACTCCTTTCACAATTGTTGTGAATTTTCATATGAACAAGCTAGATATAAACCTCATTGATTTGATTTGCTTAACATGTTGAAAAATGTTGAGAGTCACTTTCAACCAAGAAAGATAGGAGTCTTCTTGGTAGGGGCCAAAGGATCTTCTAAAAGGAAGAAGCGATTCAAAGAAGGTAAATAGAAAGGCATAAACAAAGGATAATAAGAACAAAAGCGATATGGATGGCAAAGGGTTTGCTTCCACTACAATAAGCTGGACCTTTGGAAAGAAAGCTGAGAAGCATCTTGCGAGAGGCTAACAAAAGAAGCTTAGTGAAGTTTCGGTTCACAATCTGATTTTTGTTCATGATTGAAATAAATTTTTCTTTAAGTCGAGGTTCTACTTGGGTATTGGATCGACTTTGGTTATCATAAATATAGATTTATGAAGGGACCAAGCAAAAGTAGAAAGCTAAACAAATATAAGTAATCAGATGTGCGGGAAATGTAGCAAAGGTTGCCACATTAGCCATAAAACTTATAGTTTAGCAATGCCTACAGGGAAAATCTATTAAGTCGATAAGTTGTTATTGTATTCTAGTTCTTGTTAGAAATATTATTTCTATTTTATTGTTGGATAATAAAATTTTGGTATTATAATTAAGAACAATTGTTGTTCTATTTATAATAATAATGTTTTGTATAGAAGCTGAAATATTACTTAATAAATTTTGTATACTTGACTTACGTGAAAAATTATTTTGTAAATTGAACAAACTAGTATAAGAAAAGGAGAGATCATTGAAAAGTTGTGTGTATTTCTTTGAAATACAAGTGTGAATTATTTGAAAGGTTCAAAGATTTGAAGTGAAATAAATTGGCAAAGTATTAAGATTCTTTGATTAGATCAAGGAATAAATACTTGTGCAATAAGTTTCTAGATCATCTCAAATGGTTTTTTTTTTCATAATGGACGCGCCTCGATCTGTAATAATTGATTGATGTATTTGAATGGAAAAATCGTACCTTGTTGGACGTAGTGCGGTCCATAATGATTTTACCGACATTCCGGTATCCTTCAGGTCATGTCCTAGAAATGGTACGCATACCTACGAAAAGGTAACCTCAAAATCCGGCCCCAAGACTCCATAAAAGTTATGGACAGGGAGGATTCCTAATCTTAAGTATGTTAAGATAAGGGGTTCCAACTTATGTGAAAAGGTTTCAAAAGGATAAGCTTGGGACAAGATTTGACAAGTATCGATTTGTGGGACATCCTAAAGTAAGTTTAGGGTATATGTTCTATAATTCTACTTAGCAAAAGGTGTTTGTTACGAAACACGCTGCCTTCTAAGATAAAGGTGTTTATCATTGAAGGACTAGTGGGAGGATAATAGATCTTGAAGAGTTCAAGAACCACAAAATACTATAAGTCAAATAAGAGGAACTGTAGATGACCTATTGTACCACAACCAAGATCGTAAATCACGAAATAAAGATACCTAGAAGATACCTAGGAGGTATGGATTCATCATAGATGATGATGATGATGATGAGGTACGCATCATAAAAGATGATGATCGAGTTACATATGATGAGGTAAGAGTTCTAGTGTGTACAAAAGGGTCGAAAAGTGGGAGGCGTCGTGACATTCCTAATATTATATGTTGATATACTACGGATAAGGAATGACATACCAATGCTACAATCGATAATGGTAAAGTTGTCTAAACATTCCTCCATGAATGGTTTGGGAAGAGTATCTTAATTGGGGATATAAATCTATATAGATAGATTTAAGAGGATGCTCGACTTAACCCAAGGAGCGTATATTCATTTGATGCTAAAGTCGTTTAGCATGGAAAACTCAAGAGATGTCTCTCATGTCGATGAGCTATGGAGTGTATCTCTTAATAGTCCCCACAGACTCAAAAGAGAGATCACATGAGTAACTATCATGTATGCAATGAAATATACGAGACCTGATGTTGATCAGTCATATTCTGGAGAAGTTCACTGTGAGTCAGTGAAAAACATCTTAAAGTTCTTAACCGGCACTAAGGATGTGAGCATTCATGGTGGGTCTGAATTAAAACTAGAGGGCTTTCTGAGACTCAAGTTTTTCGAGAATGAGACCAAGACGACAGAAAAATCCACTTTAAGGTAAAGTGTTATCTTGAACAGTGGTGCAGTGAATTGGAAAGGTTCCAAACAGCAAAGAGTTGCTGGTTTAGTGATAAAGACAAAGTATATAACTATAAATGAAGCTGCAAGTTGATTGTTTAGATTAAAAGTTCATTACAGAACTAGGAATAGTTCCTAAGTCTCATCTTGGATCTAAACATGTGTTGTGGCACTTTCATTTGATTATTAGAATCATTGAAAGATGAAAATCACTATAGAGATAGTGGACTCTCATGAACAACATTACATATCCATTAACTAAAGCTTATCCAACAGCAGGATAATCGTCACTTAGAGAAGAAGAGTATGAGATACCATGACGATTGGCTTTAGTGCAAGTGGGAGATTGAAAGTAGTATGCACACAAGCCAATCATGTTTGATGATAAAGCATATACTTTGTAACAATCTTATTCATTTATTAATAAAAAGTATTAATTTATTAAAGGCTATTAATTATCTACATGATCTTTGTTTTATAATATGTGATAAACCCATAGTTTTAAGCAATGCTTTTAGAATAATGATGATGATCATTCTAATGAGATCTAAATTCTTAGAAAGCTTAAAACTAAAATAGTTCCCAATCATTGGATTACTAAATTGGGGATTAGTGAATCCAGGATAGATTGGTACATCGTTGCTTGCTCATTGGATGAGGATGATTGATCTCATGATCATTTGTGTGGAGACACTAAAGCAAGTATGTAGGTGCTTATTAGAGAATAAGTTCTTTGAGCGTGGCTCGCTAAAGAATACCTAATGGAGTTTTATTTGATCTGTCAATAGGAATTCTGTAGTGATAGTAGTACAAGTAATCCTTGGACTTGAGATCATCATAGTATCTTGTGTATGATGAGTTATACTTTGACTTATTCCTTAAGACCCTTAGGGTATATCAAAGGGTATGCTTGGGTATAATAAGTTGTACATGGAGATAATGTATGATCGATAAAGAATCTACCACTTCTAATAAAAAAGAGAAATGTCTATGTGATTCGATAAATGACAACCCGGTAGTCCTTGGCAAAGCGAGAATGAAATTAGAAAGGAGTTTCTAATTTGCATTATTTGAGTTGTGCATTTAAGGATCGAAATACATATAATTAAATAAAATAAGACTTTGTGATAATTCCATGTCTTATATTTAATTGGGACATTGTATGGTGGAAGGATTGAATTATGCAGTAACTATTTACTCAAAGGTTCTTTTATGATTAATGTTGAAATCTATATTATCCGGAAAGTCGTTGATCATTGAGGAGAGGCTTATCTATTGTAGAATAAATATTATTTATTTAAATAAATTAATTGTTTGATTTATTTATTTAAATAAGATTAGAATTATTCTAATTGATTTATTCACAATAGGTTTAATATGGAGAACCTAAAGGGTCACACCATAAAAGGAAGAATAATTATTTAAGAAGGTAATGGCATAATCGTAATAATATGTTAAGTATATTTAATTTAATCTATGGTGATAGAATAAATTAAATAGCTTAATATTTATTATTTAATATTTTAGAAATATTAAATATAAATTAATAAGAGAGTCTTATTAATATTATTACAATTATTATTATTTTAATTTCTAAAAGAGTTTAGGAATTAATTTAATATAAGTACTCTCATTTATTCCTAATTGGATTAGGAAGAAAAATTAGTTAAAGGAGTTTAATTAATTATCCCTAATAAGATTAGGGAGCTTAATTAATTAAAAGAATTTAATTAATTAAATAAAATCCAATTCCTTAATTGTTAAGATGGGTTGCCCACATCTATAAATAAGAGGAGTCTTATTAGGTGTGGGAGGGGTTGTTGATTTTTCAACATACGTAATAATTCCAATTGTTGGGAGAGTACACCCTTTCTATAGAGATAGAAAAACTAGGGTTTAGCCAAACACCCATCTTCTTGAATTTTATTCTTCCTTGGTGGATCACCTCTAGAGGCCAAACACATGGGTGGCTAACGTTGATCAAAGGAAGGAACCAAACCCGGTGGATTCAAGTTGAACGCGAAAAGGATTGGAGGTGAACTTGTACCTGAGGAAGCTCGATCTTCAAGGGTATGATTTTATTCTTTATCTTTTCGTTTAATTAATAATTGCGCATAAAGGATGATCCGGGTATATGGTTTGTAAATTTTTTAAACTCTGATTTTACACGCTTCCGCACTTTTTATGCAATTTGATTGCGTTATGAATATTACAAACCTAACACGTAGTGCATGGATAATTTGTGGTCGTGATACTAATGAATACACGATTATCTTTGGCACGTAGTGCATGGATAATTCGTGGTCGTGATACTAATGAATACACGATTATCTTTGGCACGTAGTGCATGGATAATTCGTGGTCGTGATACTAATGAATACACGATTATCTTTGGCACGTAGTGCATGGATAATTTGTGGTCGTGATACTAATGAATACACGATTATCTTTGGCTCGTAGTGCATGGATAATTCGTGGTCGTGATACTAATGAATACACGATTATCTTTGGCACGTAGTGCATGGATAATTCATGGTCATAATACTAATGAATACACGATTATCTTTGGCCGTAGTGCATGGATAATTCGTGGTCGTGATACTAATGAATATCCCCAGCACGTAGTGGATGATTCGATGATATGGATTAATTATTGAGCCGTGAGTCTCAAAGAACGAAATATTAATTTATGGATGTGGTAAAAGTCATCTTGGCCGTAGTAATACATTGATAGACTTGGTATGATTATGACCGTGGATTGTTCGGTATAATCATAATCAGTAATTGAAAACACGATTATCTTTGTCAGAGTGCATGGATAATTCGTGGTCGTGATACTATTGTAATTGGCCTCAAAGATTATTGGTTTTATGATTGTATATCTTTGGCTGTGAGTGCAAAGATGAATTGATATCTTTAAGCTTGGGATTGCGAAGATGAATTTAATAATTTTTAACGATAAAGGTATTCAAGGTATCCTCACCTCTTATCATACCAGGTACGTACCCTAATTTCGAGGGCTAAATTCCATAAGGAGGGGAGATTGTGAGACCCTAGATTTTATCAATAAAGATTTAAATTTTGTCGAAATAATTTTTTAATATTATGGTGTGAATTTAAGATAATATTATAGTTGTGGGTAGTATTTATAAATTTTGCAAAGTATGCAAGTGGTTATATTATATTCGATTGGTGGGGAATATTCGGTTTAGCGGGGAATATTAAATGCATAATGGCTCAATCATTGGTGGACCCCACAAAAGAATTATTGTCGAATCGAGAAAATGACAAAAATATTTTATTGAAATAACTACGGAAGTTTTTACCGTTGATCTTGTTGAACTACTCATTAGTAAAAAGTACGATGTCGTGTGGTTGTATAGTAGCACATGCGGTATTGATTATTGATGCTTATGTGAGAAGTCACTCGGTTTGATTCCATTATTGTCGATTAATAATATGAATTATTATAGCGATAATGACGTTTTGTTTTATTCGTATTATTAACGTAATAAAAGCGAAACATCTTTATATAAAATGAATACTTTATTAAAGTTATTCTACATAAATAAAATATATTATATTTTATTATGCATAGTGTTGCATAGTGTTTTGCATAGTATTTTGCATAGTGTTGCATAGTGTTTGCATAGTAAAATATTTTTATATAAATAGAATATATTATATTTTATTTAAAAGATTTTGCTTTAAATATGGACCGTCGATTAAAGTAAATCAAATGGACCGTTCATGGATTAATTACTATGCATTCTATTTTCCTATAAATAGAAGCTCATTCCTTCATTATTTTTATTTAATTCACTTCAAAACTAGAGAGAGAAACTATAGAGAGAAAGAAGAAAAGTATTCGCTACTTCACTTTGCCAATATTCGGTTCTTCTAAGGTAAGGGATATTATTTGTTGTACCCATAAGGGGTGTTATTCTTTCTTATTCATGAAGAGAACTACATTATTCCATTCATTATTATTACATTGGAATAACTCCGTAAAAGTGGTATACCCTATACATAACTTGTATATGCGGATACCCTATACTTGGTGAAATCCTTATATTATTCCATTCTTATTTATTCATTGGAATAACTCGTATCTGTGAATCCCCTATACTTGGTGATCTTCTTACGTTATTCCATTCTTTATTATTACATTGGAATATCACATGCGTGTGTTTTACACCGGACTGGTTCCATTGTTTATTATTCGCATTTATTATTACATTTGGAATATCACATACGTGTGTTTTACCGGACCTTGTTCCATTGTTTATTATTATTCAAAGCATTTATTATTACATTGGATCATCTTGTCGGTGTGAATTTCACCGACGACTGGTTCCGATTATTATTATTCATTGGAATAACTTTGTACTGCGGCAAGTACCGCATGCATGGTGATTTACTTTGTTATTCCATTCTTTATTATACCAGTTGGTTAAAACTTTGACTTCTATACTCCATGAAATTAGTAGAATATTCTTGATATTTGCGTTTCATCCAGTATCTTTTCATGGAAATATTCTTCTGATCATTCTTGAATTTTACTCTACAAAATAGTATCTTGTTGACAATTTGGACGTTACTAATTCCTGGATAAAATAATTCTTGAACTTGTTTTATTGAATTATTATGTCATTGTCATCATCCTCATGTTATAATATGTTATCTTTGGCTTACGTGCATAGATGAACTTAGTATGATTATGACTAGGGATCATTCGGTATAATCATGGCTTGTTATAAATGATGTGATAAAAGTCCTCAGTGGCCTGTAATGCAGTGATGGATAGTTTTTGGTATGATTATGACCAGGGGTGATTCAGATATAGTCATGACCATTGATAATTTGATGAAAATCCTTGGCCAAGTGGTACGAGGATGATTAGATATTGTGGTTTATTCATTAAACTGAGTCTTAGTGATAAAAATTTATGAAAACCTTTTAAAACCTAAAAGATAGTAGACTTTATTTTCTACTTGACTCTTTTAATGGATTGCATATTCCACTGCAGTTAAACTGGTTGTCTATTGTATTTTATCAGTTTAACACTGTTGAAGGCTAATGATAATTTATTCTGCATTATCTTAGTCATAATATTTCTTATTGGGCTAGTTAAGCTCACCTTTCTTTCTTTCACCGTTCTCTTCAGGAAATGAGAACATATTTGGGACGAGAGTCTGGGGAGCGGAGTAATGGTCCGGAGGATAGCATTAGTAGTCCTCACTATTCGTGAAATAGTGTGATAATAGTTGTAATGAGGACTCCTTTTGAGTTTGTATAATATCTAGTAGACAATATTTGTATTCAAACTCACAGTTTATGTCGTATTGTACACGACAATTATATTAGTAAGTTGTATTTGAATTTATGTACCATGTAAGTGGCGACCCAAGATGGGTGACGTATACCTAATTTTGGGGGCGTCACATTTAGCCTACACACGAGGCAAGTTTCCTAACTCTACTTGTCATTATTGTTCAAGTTTATTAATTACCTCGAGTAAATTATCATTATTATTATTCATGTTCAAATGTTATATTAAAGATTGATTATCTTTTCAAAGCATGATTCAGTTATACAATAATTGTCCTATTGTATTCTTCCTGAGATTATTATTCAATTTGAATATCATTATTATTGAACCTTATTAGACTAGCGAACCCTTATTGATTCGACTAGTCCATAGTTGATAAGCGTTCTAAATTTAGAACCCTTGATGAATTGTCCAAACTAAACTTCCTTTAGTGCGGACTCGAATGTCAACCGAGATGAACAACCTGCAAAGGGATTTACTTATCGTTAGCGTTAAGATATTGTGCGATGATTGTACTAAGGGTGATCCCCTAAATCACGAGTAGAAAGGTCCATAGTCTTACGATATTAAAGGTTTCAAGTATAACCCTTGATAACCTAGGACATATTTCAAGGTCTTATGACCCTCGAAATTCTTTTGTTTCTTGTTATTCATTCTTGATTCAAAAGTTGAGCTTTTATTCGGATGTCTTTGATTTACTTGCATGTTATTATCTTGTTATTTCATTATTATACTTGTGGGCATTAGTGCTCACTCTTGCTTAATAATAACATTGCAGTTAAGAACGAAAGAACTGACGAACCTTCCACTAGTAAAGGCAAGGGCAAAGTTAGCAAGTGTTGAAGACTTGTTATTTTATTTGATGATGTATTTAGGTTAGACTTAAGTTAATGATGTTGTTTAAGACTTAATTGTTTATGATTCCGTACAGATGTTTAAGGTTAGAGTAACCTGGGATTGTATTTATTATGTAGTTGATGTAACCCCATAAGGGGAGATTTATTATTATTTCTATCTATTGCATGGTTTGCATTTATTATGGGTAAATAGATAGATGATATTTATATAGTGAACACCAAATCCCGTGGAATTAAAGTACCCGAATTTGAGGGTGTCACAAGTTGGTATCAAAGCTGTAGGTTATGAACCTTAGGTGGGGGAACAACCTTAGGTAGTAGCCTTATAGAAAGAAGATAGTGATGGAAAACTCTTATCGAGTTATAAGAAATGAATTTATGTAATTCATTGAAGATAATAAAAGACCTTATGTGTTTATGTGTTAAAGTATGCGTTAGATGATACGACTTAGTAACTAAAACTTAAAATTTTGTGTTAGGATGTCGAATGTTGGAGAAGCTAGTCAAGTGGGGAGGAAGAACCCGTGTACCTATAGTCTGCGACGAGAGGAGGAGCCCAGAGACATTCATGTCATTAGGGGAAATTTGTAGTAGAGAGTCATCTCCATTGATCATCGTTGTTGGTCGGGGAGCATGAGAGGGCGATCTGAGGAGGATCACGAGGAGGAATTTGTTGAGGAAGAGGAAGAGGAAGAAGAGGAGTTACCACGGTACAGATTGATCTTTGAGATGTATGACACGTTATCTGATAGTAGCGATGGAGTTACTGAGGCGAGGTCGAGATTTGGTGAAAGCGGCGGTTATTGACATATATACTCTAGAAGCGAGAAGGAGAGGAGATTTTGACTCTTCACTCTCGGTGGCAAATGTAGAATGGGATTTGGTCCATGAGAAGGGTCAAGCGAAGATAAGGCCAGGAGATAGAAAAAGTGAAGAAGGAACTTGAAGGAAACCTCAGAAAGGCGAACATAGCGAGAAGAGGGATGGGTAAGAGAATCGCGTCGGTGATAAATGCGAAGATGATAGTCGTGAAAGAAGGCAAAGCTTGAAGAGACATATTCTACACTTAATCATGCGATGGATGAGGCCCAAGATCGAGTTTTGAGGTACCCCATTCGGTTCGAAGGACTTCCATCGTATATCTTTGGATCGCAAGGCGATGTCTCGTATCATGGATGAGGGCGTGGCAAGGCTATTGACACCTTGATAAGCAGTGATAGAATTTGTTTAATTATGTGAAAGACTTAATTAGTTTTTTATATGTAAATTACGGCGTGTTTATGAGCGAAAGAATATTTGAATGTTTTAAATCCTGTGGATTCTTTATTCGAGGATAGTTGATGTAAATAGTAGTTATCTTTATCGTTTAATGTTAAAACTTTGATTTGAATGCAAATATATCAAGTTGTTTGAGATGATGTGTTAAGTGATATATTAAATTGTTGAGTAATGCCTTAACTATTTAGAGAAATAAATAAAGTTCTAATAAAGCGTTTATTTAACGAGAAAAATGCCGCCAAGGAGAAAACAACAACGTCAACCCGGCTCGGAAGAAAGTCGACCAATAATAACAATTATGCTAGCGCTAATCCCGATGCGGCGGTTGGTGAACTTCTTATTTGGAGCCATGAATAACCAACCTCAAGCTCCACCAAACACAACGTTTAAGGACTTGGCGGTGGGACCGCTTGAGAGTTCAAAGGTTCCATGAACCCAATCGAGGCTCAAGCGTGGGTTATGGAAATGGAGAAAGTTTTCGGCGTTCTTAGGGTTAGAAGAAGACCGAAGACCGCTTTTTGCAGCGTTTATCTTTGAAGTGCGAGGCTAGCTCTTGGTGGCAAGCAAACAAAAAGCGAGGAGGTGAAGGTATAATTACGTGGGAGAGATTTAAAGAGATGTTTTTGAAATGTATTTCCTAACTAGTTCACGAGAACCGGATGGAGGTTCAATTTCTAGAGTTGAAGCGAGGAAATATGGCGTGCGACTATGCGGCTAAATTCAGCGAATTGGCAAGGTTTGCCCGTATCAAGTTCACACGGATGAGAGGAAGGCGAGGCGGTTTGAGCGAGGACTAAAGCCTTGGGTGTACAACAAAGGTATCAATGTTTGACTAAACACGTTTCTTTGGAGTCTTTGGAAAAGGCCATCCTCATTTGAAGGAGGAAGCGATCACGGTGAAAGTATAATCAAGATCAAAAGAAGAAGAAGAGTGAAGGTGAAGGAAATAACAAGGTCGATGGAAGTGGCACGGAGGTGGAAATTTCAATCGAGAAGAAAAGGTGGAGCAATGACTCATCATCGGGGAATCGGCAAAGGTAGTAGAAGAAAAGAATCGAAGCATGCGGAGCTTGCGGGAAAGCCCATCTGGGAGTTTGTATGAAAGGAAAAAAGAGTGTGCTACAATTGTGGACGGGAAGGCCACATAGCACAAAGCTATCAAACCGAAGAAGGGTGCTTGTTTTACTTGTGGTTGAAGGACCATCTGGCGAAGATTGTCCCAAGAAGGGATCGGGAGGGTCGAGGATCGAGGAGGAAAGCGGGAAATAACGGTGGAAATGCCTTAACCATCAGGACCAGCATGCAACAACAAACCGGCCAAACCGCTTGGGACTTTCAATATGATGGTGCGAGGATGCTGATCCGATCTCGTGATGTGGTGTCGGTATCATTCGATCAATGAAATTAATGCTTATGTTTTATTTGATTAGGGTGCTACTTGTTCCTTTATATCAGAAGACTTTGCTAATAGTTTAGATTTGCTTATGGATGAGTTGGAATATCCCATGAATATAGAAATTGCGAATAGGAGATAATTCTGTTGAAATGCGTGTTTAAGAAGCGTAGAGTGGATATTAAGGGTAATATCATGAGCGTAGATCTTATCCTATTCGACTTGGGGAATTTGGCGTTATTTTGGGAATGGGTGGTTATTCAATTACGGGTACGTAATTGATTGCAAAAAAAGCGTATTAACCTTATGACTCCATCAAAGGTTGTGTTTTATGGTAGCAAGTCGCTAAACAAGCGAGTTGTCGGCGATGATGCGAGCGAGGAAGTTGTTAAGACAAGGTTGTGTAGGATACTTAGCTTACATAGTCGATAGTCGAAAAAGGAATCAGAAGGTAGAAGAAATACCGATTGTGAGGGACTTCGTCAACGTATTTCAGACGATTTACCGGGACTTCCACGGATAGAGAGGTAGATTTCGTAATCGATTTGGCGCCGGGCGCTCCGATATCGAAGGCACCATCTAGAATGGCACCGGTAGAGATGAAGGAATTAATGGTACAACTACAAGAATTGTTGGACAAGAAGTACATTCAATAGAAGCGTATCGTAGTGGGGGCGCCGGTGTTGTTTGTGAAAAAGAAGGATGGATCGATGCGACTCTGCATTGACTACTGGAGAATGAATAAGGTCACGATTAGAACGGATATCCATTCTGAGGATCGACGACTGTTTGATCAATTGAAGGGGCGAGGTACTTTTCAAGATAGACTTGAAGCGGTTATCATCATCAATTGAAGGTGAAGTAGGAGGATGTACCAAAAGCTGCGTTGAGAACGATCGGTCACTCTGAATTTTTAGTAATGTCGTTTGGTCTTACGAATGCTCCTGCGGACATTTATGGGACTAATGAATGAATGGTGTGTTCAAGCCGTTTTGGACAAGTTAAGTAGTGGTATTTATAGATGACATTTTGGTCTATTCGAAAACCAAAGAAGAACACGAAGAGCATTTGAGATTAACGTTGGAAGTATTGAGAATGGAAAAGTTGTATGCGAGTTTTTGAAATGCGAATTTTGGATTGAGCGAGTGCAATTTCTTGGAGCGTGATCGATAAAAATGGAATTTCGGTAGATCCATCCAAAGTCGGCCGTGATTAATTGGGATCGGTAGGGGCGCCATCGAATCTGAAGTTTTCTTGGATTGGCGGGATATTATAGAAGGTTCATACAAGACTTTTCCAAGATCGCAACTCAGATTAACGAATTTAACTTCGAAAAATTTGTGAAATTTGTTTGGCGGATAAGTGTGAGGAAAGTTTTCAAGAATTGAAGAAGAGGTTGAGTCTGACCCCTGTGTTATCTCTTAGGAGGATCTGAGGAAATTTTGTTGTTTATAGTGATGCATCGCATAAAGGACTTGGTTGTGTCTTTGATGCAAAGCAGCAAAGTCATTGCGTATGCATCACGACAGATTGAAGGATTACGAGAAGGGTTGCAGACCCATGATTTGGAGTTAAGCTGCGAGTTGTTTTGCTCTAAAAATTTGGAGGCACTATCTATACGGGGAGAAGTGTGAAATATATACGGACCACAAGAGTGCGAAATATATTTTTACGAAGGATTTGAACATGTCGTCAAAGAAGATGGTTGGAATTAATTAAGGATTACTGTTGTGAGATTTTATACCATCAGGGAAAGCAAATGTGGTTTCGGCGCCTTAAGTAGAAAGGTCGTCGTGAGAAATTGATGATGTTAGCGCTCGGGAGGAGCTAATTACGAAATGGAGAAAGCGGAGTTGGAAGTGAAGTATCCTATGGAGATTGATGAGAAGCTATTTGGATGCTGATCTGGTACAACTCTCTTAGATAAAGTAAAGGAGGCTCGACTTGGGACGAAGAATGTAAAAAGGTGACAAAGAAGATATCTGAAGGAGGCAAGACCAAGATTTAAGATGGATAAGGAAGGAATCTTTGAGATTTGAAAATAGAATGCGGATTCGCAGCGGTCTGAAATTAAGGAAGAAATTGCGAGTGAGGCTCATAGTTTGAGATATTGATTCACCCGGGTAGTACAAAGATGTATCAAGATCTTGATGAACATTTACGGTGGCCGAATTTGAAAAGCGATGTTGCGAGAATGTGTTGCCAAGTGTCGACACTGTCGAGAAAGTAAAAGCGAACATCGAGGCCAAGGTGGATTACTACAACCGTTAGAATCCCAGAATGGAAATGGGAACATATTACAATGGACTTCGTGGTTGGCCTTAGGCGACTTCGGAAAGGCTCTGACCTTGATATGGGTTATCGTTAATGGGTGCCGAAATCCGCACACTTCCTTCCAATCAAAATCAGATTCAACTTAGATCGGTTAGCGAGGTTATATGTGAAAGAGATTGTTTGAGACACGAGTGCGGTGTCAATTGTTTACGATAGAGATCCGCGCTTCACATCAAATTTTTGGAAGCGTCTTGAGGAATGCATGGAGTGCATGATTGCGAATGAGTCTGACTTACCACCCTCAAGCAGAACAGACGAGTGAGAGAAGCGATTCAAACATTAGAAGATATCTTTGAGAGCACATGTGATGGACTTCAAAGGAAATTGGGATGATCACCTACCGTTAGTAGAGTTAAATTTCTACAACAGCGAGTTACCCGCTAGTATAGGCATCTTAGCCTTACGAAGCGTTATCACGAAAAAGTCACGAGAACTCCGCTTTCTTTGGGATGAAGTTGGTGAAAGACAATTGCTAGGGCGAAATTAGTACAATGATGGGCGAAATAGTCGAAAGTGATCCGAAACACGTGGTAGCGGCTCAAGATCGACGGAAGAAATCTGTTGATCCACATCGTAAAAATATCGAGTTTGAATCGGTAGTTATGTTTTCTTGAAGGTCTCTCCACGGAAGGGAAGATCGGAGTTAGGAAAGAAAGGAAATTGAGCCCAAGATTCATTGGACCCTTTGAAATCTTGAGAAGAATCGGAGAAGTTGCGTCTGAGGTAGCCTTACCTCCGGCACTCGAGAATGTCCTAGCGTCTTCCATGTTTACGTATTACGACCCCTCTGAGGGTAGATTACAAGCATGTAATTGAATATGAACCCCTACATTTTGAGAAAGACTTATCTACTGAAGAAATTCTGTCCAAATTGTCGGTAAAGAAAGAACAAGTTCTCGAAATAAAGTTATACCTTACATTAAGGTAATTTGGAGGAACCCACAACATTGTTGTGAAGCTACGTGGGAACTCGAAGAGAATATGATGAAGAATTACCCTCATTTATTTACTTAATTATATATGTAGATTTAGGGACGAGAATCTTTGTAAGGGGGGAGAATGTAGCGAATTGAATTTATTGAGTCGTGATTACGGGGACGAGAATCCTTTTAAGGGGAAAGATGTGTAATGACGAGAATTTTGTAATTAATTTTAATATTTATTGAATTAAATAAATATTTTTCGATGATTTAATTATTAGATTAAATAATTAATTGCCTTAATTGTGGTAGATTAATTTAATTATATGTGTTACATTTATTAAATTAATGTAGAGAAGTTTTATTATCAAAGTATGTGATTATGTGAGCTTATTGTATTAAAAGAAATATTTAATAAGCATATTGGTATTTTAATTAATTTAATTATTAATTAGAGAATTAATAATTTGACATTATTTATTAATGAGTTATTTAATTATGTGACTATGTGAATTTATGAGAAATTATTATATTTTATTTATAATAAATTAAATAAGATATGAGTTTATTTTATAAAGGAGTGTGACATTAATTAAACTATATGATAAAGGTTTTATTTAATTAAATGAGATTAAGTCTTTTGAAGCTAGCCAAACAAGGCCTAAGAGGAGTTAGTGCGAGTTAACCCGTGATTGGGCCATTGACCACTCTGCTGCTTTCGATTATCGATCATTATATCTGACGTCTTCTTTTTTTTTTTCATTTTTGCCTAAGTCTAAGAAATATTAGGAGAGAGTGCGAGAATTTCCAAGAAGAATTAAGATCTTGTGAAAGAGAATTGAGAGTGAGGAAACTAAGCCTACTAATTATATCCTACTGGGGTAATCTCCTCCTTCCCAAATTCTATTTTTCGTATTTAGTTTTCATAAAATGGGTTTCATAGTTTTGGCTTTCGAACCTCTGTTATGTCTGTAATTGAGAAATTGTGCTATTATATGGATATATGTAATAATAAGAGTAGCATAACATGTTTTATATATATATTGCATGATTCCATATCATCGGTTTCATAGTATTACATCGTATATGATTTCTACAAAATTACGAGTTTGGGTTTTGGCCTTAAGGCCTTATATCGTGATTTTAGTATGTCAAACATAAATGTTTTAAGTAAAATTTACACTCGTCGTATGATGTTATGCATGTTGATCTGAAGAGACCAAAGTTTAAATAAGCGGATTGGTGTTATACTTGAATCAGTAGTGACAATTTTCATGTTTTATTTTCAAAACCTTGAGAACATCAAAACGAGTGAAAGTAAATGTGTTGATTTTGCAAATTATGTGTTGTAACTTGTTAAAAATCATGCTAGATGGGTTAAGTAATGATTATATATGTATTACAATGATTGGGTAAGTCTAAATTCGTAAAAAAAATAACTAATTGGAGTTTATGGCCATATTAAGTATATAATTTTACGTGTGATTGATTTTGGCCTAATTTGGCCTTGTTATGTTCATGACTATGAGCTATGAGCTATGAATGAAAAAATGAGCACAGGTAAACCAGCCCGTGGCGTTACCAAACTAAATTACATACCACGTGGTGAAATAAATAAATAAATAAATAAATAAATAAAAAAATAATAATAATAAATAAATATTTGATGAAAATTATTATTAAAATATTTATAAAATAAATTAAATATTTTAATTGAGATATTTATGAAATAAAATAAATATTCGATGAAAATTATTATTAAAATATTTATAAAATAAATTAAATATTTTAATTGAGATATTATGGAATAAAATAAATATTCGATGAAAATTATTATTAAAATATTTATAAAATAAATTAAATATTTTAATTGAGATATTATGGAATAAAATAAATATTCGATGAAAATTATTATTAAAATATTTATAAAATAAATTAAATATTTTAATTGAGATATTATGGAATAAATTAAATATTAGATGGAAATTATTATGAAATAATTTATTCGAGTGTAATAATAATAGTAAGAGAATGAAAATATTCTAATTTAATTAAGTAATTAAATTAGAAAGGTAATGATTTGTTAAATAAAGTGGA
Organism: Panax quinquefolius; assembly: GCA_020205615.1. Classification (NCBI taxonomy): domain Eukaryota; kingdom Viridiplantae; phylum Streptophyta; class Magnoliopsida; order Apiales; family Araliaceae; genus Panax; species Panax quinquefolius. The sequence continues at coordinate 59,002,697 of CM035160.1, forward strand.
GTTTATATTAAATAATTAAGTGAAAATGTAACTAATGAATATCGTGAATACATATGGTATGTGTGTAGGATTTGTGGTGAGCGGAAGTAGTAATCGTTTAGCCTCTACATGCGAAGCGAGTTTCTAAACCTACTTGTCATTATTGTTCAAGTTTATTAATTACCTCGAGTAAATTATCATTATTATTATTCATGTTCAAATGTTATATTAAAGATTGATTATCTTTTCAAAGCATGATTGGTTATACAATAATTGTCCTATTGTATACTTCACGAGATTATTATTCAATTTGAATATCATTATTATTGAACCTTATTAGACTAGCGAACCCTTATTGATTTGACTAGTCCATAGTTGATAAAGCGTTCTAAATTTTCGAACCCTTGATGAATTGTCAAACCAAACTTCCTTTAGTGCGGACTCGAATGTCAGCGAGATGAACAACCTGCAAAAGGATTTACTTATCGTTAGCGTTAAGATATTGTGCGATGTTGTACTGAAGGGTGATCCCCTAAATCACAGTAGAAAGGTCCATAGTCTTATAGTATTAAAGGTTTCAAGTATAACCCTTGATAACCTGGGACATAGTTCGAGTCTTATGACCCTCGAGAATTCTTTTGTTTCTTGTTATTCATTCTTGATTCAAAAGTTGAGCTTTTATTCGGATGTCTTTGATTTACTCGCATGTTATTATCTTTGTTATTTCATTATTATACTTGTGGGCATTAGTGCTCACTCTTGTAATAATAACATTGCGATTAAGAACGAAAAAAGCAGCGAACCTTCCACTAGTAAAAAAGCGAGGGCAAAGTTAGCAAGTGTTGAAGACTTGTTATTTTATTTGATGATGTATTTAGGTTAGACTTAAGTTAATGATGTTGTTTAAGACTTAATTGTTTATGATTCATACGGATGTTTAAGGTTAGAGTAACTTTGGGATTGTATTTATTATGTAGTTGATGTAACCCCATAAGGGGAGATTTATTATTATTTCTATCTATTGCATGGTTTGCATTTATTATGGGTAGATAGATAGATGATATTTATCTGATGAACACCAAATCCAAGTGGAATTGAAGTGCGGATTTGGGGTGTCTTGAGTAAAGAGGACTATAAGGTGCATAAGGAGATCAAAGAATGGGTCGACAAACCCAAGCCAAATCTTGATCAAACCACCTCTTTCAATCTTGGAACCTCGAAAACCCCAAATAGACCCAGATTGGTATGAACCTTATCCCAAGCCAAAGGAATGACATGGTTACTTTATTGACCCAATTCTAGGATTTGTTTGCATGGTCTCATAAAGACATGATCGGTTTGTCAGCTGACATTGTCATTCATCGCTTACCCATTAAAGAGGGATTCAAGCCAGTCAAACAGAAACTCAGACGATTAAAGCCTGAGTGGAGTTTGAAAGTCAAGGAAGAAATTGTGAAATAATTTCAAGACGGTATCATCATGGTATCAACATACCACGAATGGCTATCCAACATAGTTCCCATACCTAAACTTCGGAGAGAAGGTGCGTAGTATCGCGTGGATTACGGGGATCCGGAACAAAGCATGTCTCAAAGACAACTTTCCCGTACCATTCATCCACATACTCATTGACAATACATCTCAGTATGGCATGTACTCCTTTGTTGATCGCTTTCTTTGGGTATCACCAGATCATGGTTGCTGAAGAGGATCGTGAGAAGACAACATTCATCACTCCTTGGGGAACCTTTTGCTACAGACAGTTGTCATTTGGCCTCATCAATGTTGGAGCTACCTATCAGCGAGCCATGATGACTCTTTTCCATGATCTAATGCACAAAGAGATAGAATTCTATGTGGATGACATCATTGTCAAATCTCGAAGGGAAGAAGACCACATAGACCATCTCAAAAAGCTCTTCAACCGGTTGCGCAAGTACAACTTGAAGCTAAATCCGGCCAATTATGCCTTTGGCGTCAAATCATGCAAGTTGCTGGGATTCCTCGTAAGCCACAAAGGTATTGAGCTAGATCCGCAAAAATTCAAGCCATTCTTTGAAATGCCCATACCCAGACGAGAGAGGAAAAGATAGTGATGATAAACTCTTATCGAGTTTTAAGGAAGAAGTAATAAAATACTTATATGCTTATGTGATTACAACTTATGTGCTCGTGAGTGTTGAGTAGTAATGATTAATAATTAAAACTTAAAAAGTTTTGTTGTCAGGATGACTAATGTCGGAGAATCCAGTCAGGCTAGGGAAGAAGGACCTCAGATGCCTAGAGAGGAGGAGTCTCATGACATTCAGGTGGTTTGGGAATAACTACTTCCACGGGAGTCAGCCCCGTTGGTCCTAGTGGTTGAAGATGAGGATGATGAGGTGGAACGGATGAGGAGGATCCCGTTGAGCTGCCATAGTCGAATGAAGATGACAAGAACGAGGAGGAAGAGATTCCACTAACCTCGTTAGCTGCTCGTATGTACGATGAAGTCTACGACCGCAATGTGGAACTTCAGGATACCATCGAGGAGTTGCAAGAGATAGTAGCTGAACAACAAACCTCGATGGCACAAAAGGACGATGAGATCCAGGATCGAGATGAACGTCTGACTAATTTCGAAGAGAAGTTGGTTCACACTGAAGGAGAGAAAGAACAACTGATCGAGGAGATCGCAGAACTGAAGAACAAGTTGAAGGAAGAATCTACTAAGAGGGAAAGAGCCGAAGACGCATATGAGGAAGCTTTTCAACGAGTCGGGATAACAGTAAGAGATGCACAAGAAAAGAGGATGAAGATGGAGAAGATGAATAACGTATTCAACACCGTGATTAATCGAGCTCAAGATCGGGTCATGGGTTATCCTATTCAGTTCGAGACGCTGCCATTATTCATATTGGATCGCAGAACAATGTTCCGAATCATGGAGGAAGAATGTCGTAAGGCTACGCAATATCTTAGTAGGACATCGTAGGGAATGTACCTGTTATGCGATTTAATTAATATGTTAAATAATATGTAAATCCCAAGTGTTATGTAACCTATGGGATATGATGATGATGTTGTCCTGAAACTTTAGCAGTTCAGAAAAGTAATGTTGATAACAGTGATGCTATTGTTATGATGTTTTCGAAAAGATTATGAATGAATAAAAGTTATTATTTTATTTATTCAAAGTGTTATGTGTTATGTGATGATTTCTTTTATGGGATGCAAGTTAAGTAGAAAATACTTAAAAGAAATTGAGTAATAATCTAATGAGTGTATTTTAATGAAAATGCCTCCAAGCGCCAAGCATGACAAAGAACCACCGAGGAACCACCAATAACGACAATGTTGATGCTAACCCAGTTCAACAGCTGGTGACATTACTGACGGGTGCACTGCAGAATCAACCGCAGAATCAAGTTACAACGTTTAAGGATTTCAAGGCGGTTGGACCACCAGAATTCCGTGGGTCCATGAATCCAATTGAGGCACAGACCTGGATCATGGAGGTAGAGTAAGTATTTGATATTACGAGAGTAGGGGAGGATCAGTAAACTGCTTTTGTAACATTCATGTTGAAAACAGAGGCTAGTTATTGGTGGCAGGCCAATAAAATTCGAGGAGGTCAAGGGGTTATGCCTTAGGATAGGTTTAAGGAGATATTCTTCGAAACTTATTTCTCAGAGAGTTCGAAGAGTCAGCTAGAAGTGCAGTTTTTTGAACTGAAGCAGGGAATGATGACGGTATCGGAATATGCCGCAAAATTCAATGAGTTGGTGAGGTTTGCGCCATATCAAGTCAGCATAGATGAACGCAAGGCGAAGAGGTTTGAACAGGGACTGAAGCCCTAGTTGTACAGTAGGGTCTCCCTGTTCCAGCTGAAGACGTTTGCAGCGGTAATGGAAAAGACAATTCTCACTGAAGGTGGAGGCGAGGTTGTAACTAAGTTCAATCAAGAACAGAAAAAGAAGAAGAATTAAGTGGAGATTAAGAATGGAGGTGGTAGTAGTGGAAACGGCAACAACAATCTGAAGAGAAAATGGAATGGAAATGTGGGTACTGGAAGTCAACAGGGCAACCAACAGAATAAGAAGTTCGAAGCATGTACTACCTGCGGGAAGTTTCACAAGGGTGTATGCTTAATGGGGAAATGAGTATGCTTTAACTGTGGCCAGGAGGGTCACATTGTAAGACCCCAACTTTTATGAATAAAGAATAATTTTCTTGAAATATATTCTTGAGTATTATGGCGTGGATTTGATATAATGTTATAGTTGTGGATAATATTTACAAATTTTGTAAAGTAAGCAAGTGGTTATATAATATTCGATTGGTCGGGGAATATTCGTTTTAATAGGGAATATTCGTACGACGTCACAATCATTGGTTGACCCCACAACGGAAGTATTGTCGTAGTTAGAAAATGACATAATTATATTTTTATAAAAATAACGGCGAAAGTGTTACCGTTAAAACTATTGAACTACCCGGTAGTAAAAGTACAGTAATACGCGTAGTTGCATAACAAGAGCACGCTATTGATTATTGATGCTTTACGTGAGAAGTCACTTAGTTATACTCAATTATTAGCTACGATAATTACGCATCATATCTGTAAAACCCAGAGCTTTTATAAAATAAAAGTCTAATTTAATTTATAATTATTATTTTAAAGTTATAAAATGTTAAATTTATAAATGGTCAAATGAAGCAATTAATCTGGATAAATGAGTAATTAAAAGAGGAGATATTAAAGTTGTGTGCCATGGGGGAGGTGGCTAACATGTGGGATGGTTTTAAATTGACCATAACTATCACCAACTAAGAAGAATGGGACAATCTTCTGCACATCATTTTTGACTTGTGGAAATTAAGGGAGAAAAGAGAGAGGATGGGAAAAAGGATAAAAACAAGAGGAAGAATTAGTAGACTCATACCTCCATTATTCTCCTACGCAATATTTAACAGAAAAGAATATAGAATCAGAGAAGAAGAGAGAGGGGAGAGGGAGAGCTCATGTATGACTTGAGTAGAGGAGAGAAATTAGTAAGAAGACTCCTTATACAACCTCCATAACCACTATTCATCATCCTCTTCATCAAGCTCCAAGAATCCTAGAGAGAGAAATAAATGGGTTTGATGATAAAGTTTTTCTTTTTGAGCTACGGGAAGCATCAAGGAAGTAGTGGAGGTTATCTTAACCATCTCTAGCACATCATCTAACATCTTAGGGGAAGAAAATCTAAGAATTAAGTTCTTAAAACCTTAAATCTCCATTTTTTCTCTTCAAGCTTCATATCGTGTTAGATGTTATTTTGAGTTATATGTGTAAAAAATCTTCTTAAGAATGATTCGCAGAAGGTAAATGATCTATTAAGAGCATCCAAGTGAAACCAAAACACACAAAATTCAAACCTATGTATAAAGGGTGGAAAGATTGACAAAGAACCATGTTGGATAGTTTTTGGACTAAGTTTGAGAACCTTGTATTCTTATGTTTTATGTTTAAAAGCTTAGTTTGATAATTTTATGTTATATTTCTCTGAGTTAAGAACATAACCCAACTTGAATGAACCGAATTGGAGTTAAAACGAATTTGTGGTGAAAGTTTTCATAAATCATGTTAAACGATGGAAATCTTTGTCTTGGGGCACTTTCGAGCGAACCTATGGAATAATTAATGAATCTGAAAGATTATGAAATCATGGGGGTTTTGTAGAGCATGTTACAAGCTTTCTATAGCCTCGAAAACGGACTAATTCCGATAATGGATGAAGAAGTTATGAAGATTTGAAGTATGTTTGTCAAAAGTTGCAAAAATCTAGAAATCGGAGTTAAGTGTCAAGGGTCGGGTGCCTAGGTGCTGGACTAGGCGCTTAGAATCTGTTCTTGAGCACCTAGGCACTTGCCCAAGGCCAATTTTGGGCACCTAGGCGCTGGTCAAGTGTTAAGCCAAAGTCTATCCGGACGTTCTTTAGTAAATTGGGCAAAACGTTTTCATAAGAACTTCGATTGAGGTGATTCAGGATGATTCGGAAAGAGAACGAGTAGACCTAAAACTTTCATTCTTTATGTTTTGAGATTTGAAGTCGGTATCAAGGCCTAAAATGGCTATTTTAGGAACTAATGTGCATTTGAGGCAATCGGAGGACGTCGGGCATGCATTATGCAGCGTGTAATGTTTTCGATGATAAAGGATGTTGTTATAAGTTATAAAACATGAACATTATTAAATAAAATGATATGATGCAATAAATAAAGACAACTTAAATGAATAATGAATTATTAGTTGGTGTATATGTTAGTTGAGATAATTATGATTTGATGTTGATCCTTACTTTTAATAGAATTTAAATTTGTATTTGATTCTTACGTAAGAAATCACTCAGTATTTATTTCAATAATTACCACATTAGTTATTTACACAGTGACTCATATTATTTGATATGCTATAATTAAACCAGTTGGCAGTATTAAGAGTCTATGTTAATAATTGTGAATAATGGTTCAAAGATTGAAAAGGGTGTTGATTAAAGATAAGTATGATATCTGAGATGTTGTTGATTATTTTCTTTTTACAAAAGTAAGTTTGGCGGGGACTTGCAGACACTCTACTTTTTCTAAAGTAGTATGGACCACAACTCTATTATTGAACAAATATTGTTAAAACGTGTACAAGTTGGTTTAATTTTCTCCGCGGGACCATAAATTCCACTACCATTATTATATACCTCATTTGGTTATTTTGTCAAAGCATGTGTGCTAATTGTTTCCTCAATTATCAATTTGGACTCTGGATAATTAAGTTAAAAATCACTAAGATCTATGTTATCTTATTATTATGATGATCTATGTTTATTCATTATATATATCATTGTCATCATTCTCATGCTTATATTGTGTTAAAAGTTATCTATGGCCAGGAGTGCATAGATGGACTTGGTATGATTATGACCAGGGATTATTCGGTATAATCATGGACCGTAATGTTACAAACGATGTGGTAAAAGTCATCTTTGGCCGTAGTGCATAGATGGACTTGGCATGATTATGACCGAGGATCATTCGGTATAATCATGGTAGTAATTGAAAAACACGAATATCCTTGGCCCGTGGTGCATGGATAATTCGTGGTCGTGATACTATTAAGTGAGTCTCGATTATTATTGGTTTTATAGTTGTATATCTTTGGCCCGTGGTGCAAAAGATGGGCCGGTTGGTTATTAGTTTCTGATTTTATGTCTTGAGCACGTATTGCGAAGATGAATTTGTTGATTTACGATTATAAATATGAATTGTGAATTTAACTATAATCTTTTGTAAGACCCCAAATTATTAATAAATAAAATTTATTTTCCTCTATTTATTATTTTGAAATAGTAAGGGTTGATTTGATTAATGTGGATAGTTATGGGTAAAAATACGAAATATTTTGAATAAGTGAGTGGTTATAAAATATTCATTATTGTCGGGAGAATATTCGTTTGGTCATGGAATATGGAATGCTTTAAATAGAGGAATATTAAATGCTGACGGTATTGGTCTTTTTAATGGGCCCCATAACGAAAAGCGATTGGATGAAGAAAGCGACAAATATAAGTTGTTTATAAATACAGCGTAGTTATTCACAGATTAATCTTGTTGGAATACGGAGGTTAAAACACACTAATACGCGTTGTTGAGCAGTAGCTTTGCGGTATTGCACCAATTATTGATTCTTACGTGAAAGGCACTTCACTCGATAATTGTTATAGTAATTCTTACATTCGATATTTTATTTTATTGATTCAATAATTCTTTGCATTGATATTTTTTATATTCTTGTTGTTTGATAAATTGTCATTACATAGTATTTTCTATTATCTAGAACAATAATTCATATTATCTGAATAATATTATTGGATAACATTATTAGCAATGTCTAGAAAGTTACATTTAAGGAGAGGTTTGGTCACCTAATTGCGGCTACCAAAGTGAGGAGAGATCCTTATTGGAAAGCCCCTCTTTAGGAAGGAGCAGTGCAGTTGCGATCTTTGTGATTTCGTAATATTATTTGTGAATAATTAATTATTAATTTATATGATGAGGAAAATATTGATTTTATGTGGATATAGATGGAGAAAATTTTAATGTGACAATTGTTGAAAATTAATATTTTATCTTTTACGATAAAATAATTTATTTAAATATATTATTTTAATAATATATTAACGGTGGTGATATTTTATAATGAATGTGGGATATATGAGTATATGAGGATGAAGAGTATTTTTGTGGCATTAAATGTTTAACACATATTTTGTGTGTTGGTGGACACAATTATTGACCGAAATTTGATTATAGCTTGTAAAATCGCCCGTTTGTGGATTTCGGTCGATTTACATTTGGAATTTGGAAAACTTTCTTCTATAAAGTTGTAGATAATGGAATTTCCTATGGAAAGTATGCAAGTTTCAAATTTTTCGATAAAAGAGCTATTTATTATGAATTATATAAGTTAGAAGCTCGAAATAATTGATTTTTGGAAGTTTAAAATATTTAAAATAGGAAAAACGTTTTTTTTTGTTTTGTGAGTAGCCTAGCATGTGCAAGATAGTGAAATTGAGTTGTCAAAATGTGCGTGAAATTTGTAATATAAATAATATTATTATATTAAATTTTCTATTTTGGTGTTCTAAGCATTTTCCCATAAATAGGGTGCTTTAGGTTAGAATTGAAAATCACTTTGAAGCGAAGTTTTTCTCTCTATATTATCGAGCGTATTCTTGTGAGTATTTTTAGTATACTTTAAGTATTGCTCTGGTCTGCAAGTTCAAGTCATAGCCTATATCAGGGTGTTTCAAATTGAATCTTGATCTTTCGAGGTAAGGGATGTTATTTTATTCGAAAATGATATTATTTCTTCAATATCATTATGCGAAATATTGGTTGGAAATTTTATCAAATTTGGAACTTTTTCATGTCGGGGTTCTTATTCACGAGTTCTTATTCACGAGTTACTATTCATGAGAGTTATTCACTATTAATGAGTTACTATTCACGAAATTCTTATTCACGAGTACTATTCATGAAGCGTGAAGATGATTTTTTTTGTGAAATTTCTATCTTTTGGTGTCGGAGTTACTATTCACGTATCTGACAGACTATTCACGAATAGGCACTATTCATAGAAAAATGAAATTTCTTCTTTTGTCAAAATATCTATTATGGATACTAGCTTTGATTGTATCCATGTTTTGATCATTCTTGAATTTTACTCCACTACGATTACTTATGAAGTATTTTGAACTTGGATTGTTTTAAAATACGAATATTTAATATTGTTCTTTTGTTTCCTTTGGATTCGTTTCCTTTAAAATATTTTTCATCATCCTCGGTCCTAAATGATGATATTCTTTGAATATCTTTGGCACGTAGTGCAAAGATGAATGATTTTTTTGATGAATATCTTTGGCCCGTAGTGCAGAAGATGAGCAGTGTTGAGATGAATATGGACCAGAATTGATTAATATCTTTGGCTAGTAGTGTAAAGATGAGCAGTGTTTAGATGAACATGATCGGTCGATGAATATCTTTGGCTTTGTAGTGTAAAGATGAATATTTGATTCGGATATATATTGATTGATGTTACGAGGGATAAAATATCGACGATGAACTTTTAAACTCATATATAGAAGATAGTAGTTTGCATTCTCTACTTAACTCTTCTAATGAAATATTATTTCATTGCGAAGATTGATTTAAAAGCGGTTGTCTATTATATTCTATTAGATTTTTCCTGTTGGAGACTAACGATAATTTGTTGTATATTATCTTAGTCATAATATTTTTCTCTTGGGCTAGTTGAGCTCACCCTTTTCCTTTTTGTTCCATTTTCTTCTCAAGAGGCGAGAATGTAGCGAGTACTAGTAAAGGTATGGAATGATGGTTATAGAGAGAGTTATTTAGTAGTCCCTCACAATTTTATAAAATAATCTATAAATAATTATGATGAGGATTTATTTGGGTATGTATATTGTCTAGAAGACAATAATTGTATTTAAACTCACAGTTTATATGTTGTAATAATAAAGTTGTAGTTATTTACACTACCATGTATTTGGCGACTCGAGAATGGGTTGGATGGAATGGACCTATTTTGGGGCGTCACATCTTTGGTGGTTCGAGATGAAGGCGGTGATGAGAATTCTCTTTGTCTTGGGTACAATAAAGAAGCTGTTGATGAGTATTACGAGGATGAAATATTAACGATGAACTTTTAATTTAGAAGATAGTAGAGATTATGTTCTACTTGACTCTTCTAATGGATTGCTTGTTCCATTGCTATTATGGTTGAAAACTTTTATCTTCTACCATATATTCTAAATATCGATTTAGTATTGATGAAGGTTATTGATAATGTAATTATCTTAAGTCATGATATTATTCTTTGAAATTTGTTTGTGCTCACCCTTTACTTCACCATCCCTTTAGGGTAATAAAAGTGTAATGAGACTAGCGAAAGAACTTGGGTATAAAGTGGTGATATGAATTAGTCAAAGCCTAATCAACATATGAAAGCGGTGTGGCATAATAATTATGTTGAGAATAATAAAATGTGTGTGACATAATTTTATACATCATTTACTAATTGGTTTTTGGTGAACAACTATAGGGTGATGAGGACTGACCTTGAAAAGCGCCAAAAAATATAACGCATTAGAATGAGGAGAATAAAAATCTTCTCGTGTTTCTTCTGGACTTGAATTATTTGTTCTTTGTACTTTATATGGCATTGTAATAATTTAAATATGAATATTATCAGTATTATATACGTTACAATATTTGTATTGAAACTCACGATATATGTGTCATCGTATTTTACCTGACAGATTGTATAAATGAAGTTGTATGTACCATGTATCTGGCGACCCAAGATGGGTGGCGTATACCTAATTCAGGGGCGTCACAATATCTCTCGTATTATTGATTCAATTATTGTCACATTATCATCATAATATTTTATATATTATTAAATCAATAATTGAGACGACAAAGTTATTTATATTATTATTTACAATATTGACAATGTCTAGAAGTTACGCCGGAGAGAGGTTTGGTCACCTAATTGTACGCATAATAAGGAGAAATCCTTATCGAAAAAGCCCCTCTCTTTCACAGGAGCGACTTTGGTTGTTAAATATTGTGAGTTATAATATTAATGACGAATAAGTTTGTATTGATTAAAGATGAAATTGATATTTCCATTGTGTTGGTATTATTAGTGTTAGTGGAAATCGACATTTATTTTGATAATAATTAATGTCGGGAGGTTATATTGACCAATCGTGTAATTCACCTGATAAATGAGCAATTAATTGTTATTAATTCACATGCTTATAACTATGCGTTCACATGTATGTACTATTAATTCACATGATTTACTATTAGGGGAGTTATTAAAGATTGATAATACTTGAATGACTAAATTAAAAATGGAGGTATAGATGAAGATACTATCTTGTAATTAGTTTTTCACATTATTATACTATTAAGTCACATGAATGAACTATTAATTCACATTATTTACTATTAGGGGAGGTGGTGTAGGTTTGATAATACTTACGGGACTAAATTAAAAATGAAGAAAAAGAGGAAGGTATTATACTATAATATTTGAGAGCCCCAAAGCGTGCGATTAACGAAACTATATTTTCCTATAAATAGAAGCTCATTCTTCTTTCATTCTCACCAATTCACTAAGTGTCACAAAAGCAATTATTATAGAGAGAAATTATAGAGAAAGAAGAAGAGAAGTCACACCTCACTATTCCACTATCCGATTTCTTCTAAGGTAAGGGTATTATTTCTTTCGTTTCCATGAAGAGAGTTATTTTCTTTCAATACTCGTAAGGGTGTTGTTATTCCATTCTTTATTATTACATTGGAATAACTTTGTTTGTGCGATCTATCACATGCCCGGTGAATTCTTACATTATTCCATTCTTTATTACTCATTGGAATAACTTTCATGCATGCGATCTACTATCGCATGCACGGTGAATTCTTCGTTATTCCATTCTTTATTATTACATTGGAATAACACATGTCTGTCGCGGATAACATCGCATGCTGGTGAATTCTTCATTATTCCATTCTTTATTATTCATTGGAATAACTTTATACTATGTGGACTATCAGCATGCATGGTGAATGATCCTTCGTATTCATTCCTTATTAATTTGTGGAAATTATCATCTACGTGGATTATCGCATGGCGGCAAAAAAATTCATTTGCGAGCTTTCATATATTATTATGCTCGATTGGTTAAAGTTTTGGCTTCTATACTCCTTGAAATTAGTAGAATATCACGGATATTTCAAGCTTCATCCAGTATCTTTCAATGGAAATATTCTTACGAGCATTCTTGAATTTTACTCCACAAAGCGATATCATGTTGACAATTTGGACGTTATTGATTTACGGATAAATTAAATTATAAATCTTTAAAATTTATCTTGAACTTGTTTTATTGAATTATTATGTCATTGTCATCATTTTCATGCTTATCTTTTGTGATGAAAGTCATCTTTGGCTTACGTGCGTAGATGGACTTGGTATGTTTATGACCGAGGATTATTCGGTATAATCATGGCCGTAATGTGACGAATGATGTGGTGAAAGTCCTCATTGGCACATAGTTACATTGATGGACCGAGTTGTTGGTATGATTATGACCGAGGGATTATTCGGTATAATCATGACCATTGATGATTACATGAATATCTTGGTAGTGATGCGAGAGATGATTCGATTTTATTTATTAAGTTTGAGTCTCGTGATAAAGTTGATGAAAACTTTTTAAATCATAGAAGATAGTAGATTTTATGCTCTACTTTGACTCTTCTAATGGATTGCTTATTCCAGCTGCAGGTTGTTGATCTAAAACTTGTTGTTCATTATATTCTATCGGTTGTTATATTGTTAAAGGCTAAGGATAATTTATTCTCGCATTATCTTAGTCATAATATTTCTTCTTGGGCTAGTTGAGCTCACCCTTTCTTTTTCATTGTTCTTGTGACACCCCAAATCCACGGTACTTCATTTCCTCAAGATTTGGTGTTCACTTAATCAAAACATTCATTTCTAACTACCCAATCATAATAAAATTGAATAATAAAACACCCATATTGGATTATATTTAATAAAATCTCCTGAGGTTATCTAACCTTTAATTACAATCATTCAAATGCTTGAATTTAAAAATTTATTACATCACATCATATTTAAAAGTCTATTATCATACTTGATAAAATAAAATTTCAAGTCTTCATCACTTTACATTTTTCCTTTCCTTTGCTAGTGGTAGGTTCATTGACCTTCTCAACCTTAGGCTGCAATAAGTGTATAAATATGCAAGAATGAGCAAACAAAGCTCACTTAAAGAAGAATGAATAACTTTACAACATTACAACAATTGCCCAAAATAGGCTCAATAGAACTGAATGATATGTTCTATTAACATTCTGAAACATACTACTGAGGGTCTAATGACCACGAATCATGTCCACAGTTATAAGTAATCTTTCAACTTTAACTTTAACAGTATAAGAATATAAGGACTCCCCGTTCTTAGGGGATCAACCCATCGTACAATGTATTGTGCGCATAACCATTTCAACACTAAGCGTAACCTCTAATAAAAGAGTTGTTCATCTCAAAGTATTTAGAATACAAGTCCGCACTTCAAAGTAGGAGTTAGAAAACTTGCATAAACAACTAACTTTCAATGAAAGTATGGAGTTAGAAAACTTGCTCAAAAGAGTTTAAATATTCACACAATTATAAAAAGTAGAGTTAGAGAACTTTTCTTTGAGCCTGAAGCTAAACCTTACAACTTCGAATTAATACCTATCGTAATGTAAATCATGACATAATTAGTCATTACCAACATTTTATATCTATATAAACAAGTATATACATCATGTAGGTTTAATTATCAATTCACATAATCGAATTACGTTAATACTAGTTAACCCTTGATAACATGCTCATTCTTAGTTTAGTCTTCTTTGAATTCATCATTTAACGATTTATATTATTAACACATAATATTTATTTTCAAAATTTATGTAATAAACTAAAGCTGACAAATTCATATCGGACAAGGTCGATTTAGCAACTGCTTGGTAACATCGACCTTGATACTTCATGTAAACATAATTCAAGAATTCCTAACGTGTTTCTACCTATAGAACAACATAAACGACAAATTTAAAACATCCAATTTCATTATTTTTGATAAAAACTCACTTTTTGATATTTCAATGAAAATTAACATTGTAAATTTTGTTTTTCAACCAAAACAATTAATTCAAAGTATCTTTATCAATAATTATACATACTCTATCAAATTAGATGGTCAATTTATCAATTAAACAACTAATTAACTCTCAATTTCTACTTTAAACTTTAAGCTTATTCATATATATATTCACAAAAACTCTCTTTAAAAATAGTTTTTCTTCACAACCATATACATAATATAAATTCATGGACTATTCTCAATTATAGCTTAAGAAAATAGTTTAACAACACTAGATTATCATATAAAACTACATACATAACAAAATTCCACTTCTACAAAGCTTTACATGGAAAAATTGGGAGAGAGAAACAACTATAACTTTTAAAAGAACAACAATAATAGAGTTTAGATGATACATTATTTGAAGAAGATGATGGCCACCCTTTTTGATTCTCAAGCTTCTTCTTCTCTCAATTTCTCTCACTTTTCTTCTTCTTTCTAAAGTTTTGTTTTTCTCTCCTAACTCTTTCTACCTTACTAGATATCTAATTATATAGGATATAATATATATTAAATATATAATATAATACTAACTTAACTGACATCAGTTACAATTTTTGAAATCAAAAGCTATAAGGCTTGGTTGGTTAACTAGATAAAAATAACTCATTAATCCTTATGCCTTGTTTGGTAAAACACAATTAGATAAAAGACTTAATAGGCATTAGGCCTTGTTTGGCAAAACTGAATTAAACTCCCTTAATTTATTTTAGTAACTCCTTTATAGCAAGGTTATTTGTCTCACTTCTATTTAATTAAATAATCAATTTAATCAATTCAAATACTAATCTATTAAATTACTTTAACACATGAATCATTATCACAAAACTATAATTTCTTTATAATTATAATTTTATTTAATCCAACTAACACCTTATTTTAATCACAAATTCCAATTAAGATATTATAATTCATTTAATCATTATTAGCTCCCTAACCTAATTATTAAATTATATTAGTATATAACCTCATAACAATTAATTTTCTCGGCTCCTTAATTATTTATTCAACAAATAATTAACTAAATCAAATCAACTCAAATTGAACAATTATTTATTCAACAATAAACATATCCATTAAATACTTATATAAATTAATAGATAGTCAATATTACACTTTAAAATTCTGTAATGTTACATCATTCCCTCCTTACAAGGATTTTGTCTTCTGAATCACAACTCAAACAAATCATTTGTTACATTCTTCCCTACTTACAAAGATTCTGTCCCCAGAATCGAAGACACATATTAAACAAAAACTCTGTGGTATTCTTTTTCATTTTCTCTTCGAGTTCCCACGTAGCTTCTTCTTGACATTGTGGTTCCTCCATATCACCTTCACAGAAGGTATCACTTTATTCCTGAGCACTTGTTCTTTCTTGTCGACTATCTGGATAGGAACCTCTTCATAAGACAAATCTTTCTCGAACTGTAATGGTTCATACTCGATCACATGTTTGTAGTCGGGTTTATATGGTCGTAACACCGAAATGTGAAAAGCATTATGAATGTTTTCCAACTCTGGAGGTAGAGCTACCTCGTAAGCCACTTCTCCCACTCTTCACAGCACTTCAAAGGGTCCAATAAACCTCGGGCTTAGCTTTCCCTTTTTACTGAAACGAATTTTCCCCTTCTAGGGAGAAAATTTTAGGAATATAAAAGTTCCTACGTCGAATGCACGATCTTGTCTGTGTTGATCAGCATACTTTTTCTGTATGTCTTTGGTTGCTACTAATCTTGTCTTGATGAGTTTGACAACGTCAGCAGTTTGTTGCACTAGTTCTGGTCTTAACAGTTTGCGCTCACCGACTTCATCCCAGCACAGTGGAGTTCTGCACTTTCTGCCGTACAATGCCTCGTAAGGTGGCATGCCGATGCTCGCGTGATATCGTTTTTGTAAGCAAATTCCACCAACGGTAATTGTTCTTCCCAGCTTCCTTTAAAGTCCATGACATATGCTCTCAGCATATCTTCCAATGTCTGAATTGTTCATTCGCTTTGGCCATCTGTTTGTGGATGATAAGCCATACTCATTCGCAACTGTGTCCCCATGCATTCTTGTAGTCTCTTCCAAAAATTTGACATGAATCGCGGATCTCTATCGGACACAATTGATACTGGCACTCCATGCCTCAAAACGACCTCTTTAATGTACAATCTTGCCAACTGATCAAGATTGAATCTAATCATTATTGGTAAAATGTGCGCTGACCTCGTCAGTCTGTCCACTATCACCCAAATCGCATCACATCATCTCTGAGTAGTTGGAAGACCCACCACAAAATCTATCGTGATGTATTCCCACTTCCATTCCGGTATTTCCAACGGTTGAAGTAACCCTCTGGGTCTTTAATGTTCGGCTTTTACTCTTTGACATGTCAAGCATTTCGCTACGCATTCTGCAACGTCCCTTTTCATATTCGGCCACCAAAAATATCGGCGCAAATCTTGATACATTTTCGTGCTTCCTGGATGAATTGAATATTTTGAGCTATGAGCTTCGGTCAAAATTTCTTCTTTCAGCTCTGGTGTTGCTGGAACCCAGATTCTTTCCTCAAACCGTAGTACTCCTTCGGTATCGATCTTGTATTTTACATCACTACTCTCAATTAGATTCTCTTTGATTTTCCCACACTCTTCATCTTGTAGTTGAGCATTATTCACTTTGTCCACTAAAGTTGGACCCGCTTCTATCTGGAATAGTTGTTCGTCAGATTCTTTTGGAAATTTGATTTCCAACTCCAGTTTTGTCATTGCTGAAATGAGCTCCTCCTGTGTTGTTATCAGCATCAACTTCTCCCGACCTTTCCTACTTAAAGCATCTGCCACCACATTCGCTTTGCCCGGATGATAAAAGATTTCACAATCATAATCTTTTATCAATTCCATCCACCTTCTTTGATGCATGTTCAAATCCTTCTGAGTGAAAATATACTTCAGACTTTTGTGGTCTGTGTAGATCTCACATTTCTCTCCATAAAGATAGTGTCTCCATATCTTCAGAGCAAATACAACTACAACCAATTCCAAATCATGAGTGAATACCCTTTTCTCATAATCCTTGATTGTCTTGATGCATAGGTAATAACTTTGTCGATTCTCGCATAAGAACACAACCCAACCCTTTGTGTGAGGCATCACTATACACCACAAAATTTCTCAGATTATCCGGTAATGTCAACACAGGTGCCATACTTAACTTTTTCTTCAAATCTTGGAAACTCTCTTCACACTTCTCGGTCCAAACAAATTTTATAGCTTTCCTTGTCAAATTTGTTAGCGGAGTGGCTATCTTAGAAAAATCTTGAATAAATCTTCTATAATAACCAGCCAGTCCCAAGAAACTCCTCACTTATGATGGTAATCTTGGTTGTTCCCAATTGATTACAGCTTCCACTTTTGATGGATATACTGAAATCCCATCCTTGTTAATAACATGACCCAAAAATTGAACATGGTCGAGCCAAAATTCGCACTTAAAGAATTTTTACATACAACTTTTCCTTTCTTAGTGTTTCCAATGTCAAACGTAAGTGTTCCACGTGTTCTTCTTGAGTTTTGGAATACACCAGAATGTCATCAATAAATACCACTACAAACTTGTCTAAGAATGGTTTAAACACCTGTTCATCAAATCCATGAACGCAAAGTAGGGCATTTGTTAAACTAAAAAGACATCACCGTAAACTCATAATGTCCGCATGCAGGAGTTACGAATGCCGTTATAGGTATATCCTCCTTTCTTACCTTCAATTGGTGATACCCACTTCTCAAATCTATTTTTGAGAAATATTTAGCACCCTTCAGCTGATCAAACAAGTCATCTATTCTAGGCAATGGATACCTATTCTTAATAGAGACTTTGTTTAACTCTCTATAATCGATTCAAAGACGCATTGTTCCGTCCTTCTTCTTCACGAATAAAACTGGCACTCCCCACGGCGATACGCTTGGTTGAATATATTTCTTGTCCAACAACTCTTGCAACTATACCATCAGTTCCTTCATTTCTACCAGATCCATTTTGTACGGGGCCTTCGATATAGGTGTTGTTCTTGGCGCTAAGTCGATCACGAACTTAATTTCTCTGTCAGGCGGAAGTCCTGGAAAATCCTCTGGAAACACGTCTTCGACTTCCCTCACCACTGGTATTTCTTCTAGTTTCACACCCTTCTTCTGAGTATCGACTATGTAAGCTAAATAGCCCACACAACCTTGACTCAACAATTTCTTGGCCTGCATAGTCGTCAGACATTTCATTTGTCTAGGAGACTTGCTACCATGAAATACTACCTTTGACGGAGTCATAAGGTTTACACACTTCTTTTGGCAGTCAATTATCGCTCCGTATTTGAACAACCAATCCATTCCCAAAATAACATCAAACTCTCCAAGTCTAATCGGAATCAAATCTACCAACAAGATATTCTACTTAATGTTCACCCTACAGTTCTTGTATACGAATCTAATAGGGATTACTTCCTTATTCGCAATTTCTATGTTCAAAGGAAAATTTAGTTCTTCTCTAGGAAATTCTAACCTCTTAGCAAATTCATCAAATATAAACGAACAAGTAGCACCCGAATCAAATAATATATAAGCATTTATATCATTGATTGGGATAATACCTGACACCACATCTTTTGATTGCACAGCATCTTGCAAAGTCATGTTGAAGGTTCTGGCTGTGGGTTTGTTTGATGCTGGAAGTCCTGCAATGGCCCATGTACCTCTATTGTTACCTCCATTTCTTCTGGTTGTCACTCCGTCCTTCTTCTTAGGGCATTCACGAGCAAAGTGATCCTTGGATCCACACGTGAAGCACACATTCTTCTTCTGTTGAGTGCAATTTGGGGCGATGTGACCCTCCTGGCCACAATTGAAGCAAACTCATTTCCCCATTAAGCATGCACCCTTGTGAAATTTCCCGCATGTTGCATATGCTTCAAACTTTTTATTTTGCTGGTTACCCTGCTGGTTTCCAGCACCCATGTTCCCATTCCACTTCCTCTTCAAACTGTTGTTGCTGTTGTTGTTGTTTCCACCGTTACCACCTCCATTCTTAATCTCATTCTCATTCTTTTTTCTTCTTCTTTTGTTCTCGATTGAACTTTGTCTTTGCCTCGCCTCCACCTTCAATGAAAGTAACGCTTCTCCATCCCCGCCAGAACATCTTTAATGGAACAGGAAACCCTATCAGACACCTGGGGCTTCACCCTGTTCAAATCTCTTCGCCTTATGCTCATGTGTGCTGACTTGATACGGCGCAAACCTCTCCAATTAATTGAATGTTACGGCATACTCGGATACCGTCATTGTTCCCTGCTTTAATTCAATAAATTGCACTTCTAACTGACTCTTCGAACTCTCCGGGAAATAGGTCTCGAAGAACAACTCCTTGAACCTATCCTAGGTCATCACTCCTGGCCCTTCACGAGTTTTATTGGCCTGCCACCAATAACTAGCTTTTGCTTTCAACATGAATGTTACGAAAGCAGTCTTCTGGTCATCCCCTACCCTAGCAACATCGAACACCTTTTCTATCTCCACAATCCAGGTTTATGCTTCGACTGGATTCATGGACCAATGAAATTCAGGTGGTCCAACCGCCTTAAAATCCTTAAATGTTGCCCCATGGTTTTGGGGTTAATTCTGCAATGCTCCTGTCAGTAGCGTCACTAGTTGTTGAACGGGGTTACCGTCAACATTGTCGTTATTGGCAGTTATCTCATTGTTTCTCTGTCGGGGTGGTTCACGTCTGGGAGGCATTTTCTATTAAAACAAAACATCCATTAGACTATTCCTCAGCTTCTTTAAGTATTTTCTAATTAACTTGCCTCCACAAAAGAAATAACCACATAACACATAACACTTTGAATAAAATAACAACTTTTATTTATTCATAACCTTTTTGAAAACATAAAACAATAGCATCTCTGCTATCTACATTACTTTCCTGAATTACAAAAGTTTCACGACAACATCATAGCCATATCCCATAGGTTGCATAACACTTAGGGTTTATAATTTATTTAACCTTTCACTCATCGAACAACAGCTATGATGTTCTATTAAGATACTTCTTAGCCCTATCACGTTCTTCCTCCATGACTCGAAACATTGTTCTGCGATCTAACACGAATGATGGCATCGTCTCGAACTAAATCGGATATCCCATGACCCGATCTTGAGCTCGATTAATTGCGGTTTTAAATACTTTATCCATCTCTTCCATCTTCATCCTCTTTGCTTGCATGTCTCTTGCTGCTAATCTGGTTCGTTGAAAAGCTTCCTCGTAAGCATCTTCAGCTCTTGCCCTCTTAGCAGCTTCTTCTCTCAGCTTGTTCTTCAATTCAGCGACCACTTAGATCAGTTGCTCTTTCTCTCCTTCAGTCTGTACTAGTTTCTCCTTGATAATTTTTCAATCGTTCTTCACGATCCTCGGATCTCATGATCTTTTGTGTCATTGCAAATACCGTTGTTGCCTACTATCTCTCCTGCAACTCCTCAACTGTATCCTCGAAGTTCCACGTTACGGCCATGCACCTCATCCTATATACTACTCGCCATCGAGTTAAGTGGAATCCTTTCCTCCTCGTCCTCATCATCCTCATCCTCCTGTGGTAACTCAACAGGATCCTCCTCGTCTGTCTCCCCATCATCATCCTCATCTTCTTCATCATGTGACCAACAGGGTCGACTCTCCGTGGCGAGAGTTATTCTAAAACCACGAATGTCGCGAGGGTCCTCCTCTATAGGCACTTGAGGTCCCTCTTCCCTAGCCTGACTGGATTCTCCGACATTAGTCATTCTGACAACAAAGTTCTTAAATTTTAATTATTAATCATTACTACTCGACACTCACGAGTACATAAACTATAAACACATAAGCACATAAGTATTTTATTACTTCTTTCTTAAAACTCGATAAGAGTTATCTCCACTATCTTTTCAAAGGTTACTTCCTAAGGCTTTTTCCCCCACCTAAGGTTCATAACCTAAGGCTCTGATCCCAACTTGTGACACCCCCAATTCCAGGTACTTTATTCCCATAGGATTTGGTGTTCACTTAATCAAAACATTCATTTCTAACTACCTAATTATAATAAAATTGAATAATAAAAACCTGCCCATACGTGATTAAACTTATATAAAATCTCCAAAAGTTATCTAACCTTTACAAAGAATCATTCAAATGCGGAAATTTAAATAAACTTCATTACAATCTTTAAACCAAAGTCCTAAAAGTAAACTATCAAAACTATTACAAGTCTTCAATATTTATTCATCTTTCCTTTTCCCTTACAGGTGCTAGGTACGTCACCCGTTTCAACTTTAGCTATAAGAAATTTTACAGGCAAGAGTGAGCAAACAAGGCCCACTTGAAATAACAATAAGTAAATCGTTAAACTTTTACATCAATTGCCAATATCAGGCTCAATAGAACTGAACAATATATTCTATTAACTTTCTAAAAATTATAACATTCACTGAGGGTCTAATGACCACGAATCATGTCCATAGTTATAAGTAATCTTTTAACTTTAACTTTAACAGTCATAAGACTATAAGGACTCCACGTACTTAGGGGGATCAACCCTTCGTACAATGTACACAACCATTTCAACGCTAAACGTAAACCTCTATTAAAAGAGTTGTTCATCTCTCCGCACCAAAGTAAGTTTGGTTTGGATAAGCTTTCAAGGTAATTTGGAATTCAACGAACATCAACTAAGGAGTAGTTGAATAAAACCAATAACACTATACTATAGAGTAATCGTGATTGAATCAATCATAGTAAAATAAAGTCATGATTTAGGAATAATCTAATAGCATACAATTTGAATAACTATAGAATACCTTGCTTGAATAATACTAAGCCAATGTTAATTAGAATTGAATACTAAGCATGCATAGAAATTTGAATGATAGAAATGTTCAACATTAGTATATATAGTTCTGCATGCTAAACAACAAGTTAAATACAAGAATAACTTGCTCCAGAATAACTTACATCATTATATTGTAATCGAATTGAAAACAGTAATTGAATTAATAAGATAATAGATTAATAAACTTGCCTTGTTCGTAGATTAAACCGAACAATTTGAATCACAATATCCTATATACATATGTCATCGTGACATAGTTAGTCATTATCACATAACTAATACAATCATCATGTAGGTTTGATTATTTAATCACATAATCAAATTATAACACAAGTTAATCCTTAATAACATAATTATTCATAGTATAGAAATACTAAAATCAATATTTTACAGTCCTACTATCATCACATAGTGTTTCTTAAAATTTCGTGTACAAAAAAAGTACACTCGTCGAGACTATTCGCTAACTTCGTGCAGCATGTTATTACGATTTACATCGCTGGTCACGCATGACGTGAGGGATGGAGCTCATTACGTGAATAAACCACTGTTGCTATGATTTTAGAAAGCGATGGATGATATGGGCTACCACTAAATCTTCTTTGGTCACAGTAAATCTTGAAACTACAGATTCAAATCGATGCTTTTTAACAAGACAAGAAAAAGCCAATTTGGCCTACAAGCTCGTTTCTAACAGACTAATTCACATGCAATTCATACAAAAACTTCATGTAAACATAATTCAAGAATTCCTAACATGTTTCTACCCATACAACAACATAAACGACAAATTTAAAACATCCAATTTCATTGTTTTTGATAAAAACTCACTTTTTGATACTTCAATGAAAATTAAAACTGTAAATTTTGTTTTTCGACCAAAACAATTAATTCAAAGTATCTTTATCAATAATTATACATACTCTATCAAATTAGATGGTCAATTTATCAATTAAACAACTAATTAACTCTCAATTTCTACTTTAAGCTTCACAATATATATTCACAAAAACTCTCTGTAAAAATAGTTTTTCTTCACAACCATATACATAATATAAATTCATGGACTATTCTCAATTATAGCTTAAGAAAATAGTTTAACAACACTAGATTATCATATAAAACCACATACATAACAAAATTCCACTTCTACAAAGCTTTCATGGAGAAAATTGGGAGAGAGAGAATACAACTATAACTTTTAAAAGAACAACAATAATAGAGTTTAGATGATACATTGTTTGAAGAAGATGATGGCCAACCCTTTTTGATTCTCAAGCTTCTTCTTCTCTCCAATTCTCTCTCACTTTTCTTCTTCTTCTCTGAGTTTTGTTTTTTCTCCCTAACTCTATCTACGTACTAGATATCTAACGTATATAGGATATAATATATATTAAATATATAATATAATACTAACTTAACTGACATCAGTTACAATTTTTGAAATCAAAAGCCATAAGGCTTGTTTGGTTAACTAACTAAAAATAACTCATTAATCTTTATGCCTTGTTTGGTAAAACACAATTAGATAAAAGACTTAATAGGCATTAGGCCTTGTTTGGCAAAACTGAATTAAACTCTCTTAATTTATTTTAGTAACTCCTTTATAGCAAGGTTATTTGTCACACTTTTATTTAATTAAATAATCAATTTAATCAATTCAAATAATAATCTATTAAATTACTTTAACACATGAATCATTATCACAAAACTATAATTTCTTTATAAGTATAATTTTATTTAATCCAACTAACACCTTATTTTAATGACAAATTCTAATGAAAGTATTATAATTAATTTAATCATTATTAGCCCCTAACTTAATTATTAAATTAAATTAGTATATAACCACATAACAATTAATTTTCTTAGCTCATTAATTATTTATTCAACAAATAATTAACTAAATCACATCAACTCAAATTGAACAATTATTTATTCAACAATAAATATATCCATTAAATACTTACATAAATTAATAAATACTCAATATTACACTTTAAAATTTTGGAATTTTACACATATCAACTCAAATTACTTCAATAGAAGTCCCATAAGAACCATATCTTAACTTTCGAGAGCAAACTACACAAAACGGCTCACTGGACTACCTGACGGAAACCCAGGAATGCCATTTCGGTCACGGACCCATCTTCCTAGAATCAAAAAGGGCAAATCCTATGTCATTATGTATCTTTCCGAAAGGACTTTCCGGAATGGTATGCACGCTTCCATCGGACTCCCGGATTGAAAGTTATGAACGACCTAGCGAACAACGCGTTGTCCAAGTGTACGTACTTTGACACGGTGGGACCCACATTGCTGGGAATGTTGGGGATCCCGGGAAGCTGCAGGTAGACCTGCGGCATCCCCCTCTATATATATAGGGCTTGGGGTGGCCTTATTTGGAAGAGAAACGGCAAGGAAGCCCTGTCCAATTTGTTATGTACACGCTATATACCGAGTGCTTTCTCATTTTAAACACTTGTGAGCTTATATCCTGTCATATTTTTACCGGCAAGAGCCTAGTGTTCATCCATTTAAAGTTATTGAAGTCTTCTTTGGCAGTCCACTGTAAGTCTTCTTACACACTTTAAAGCCTTTCTCTTCATCTTTGCACACACCTTTCTTCACGTTGAGAGTCGTGTTGCATGTGTATGCTCGGACTCCGGTCCGTGGTTTCATTTCAATTTGTATATATATATATATATATATATTTTATATATGGACTAACATTAACGAGTTATGCCTCGATTGAGCCTAGACTTGCCTGTGCAGAGCGTTTATATATATTTATATATATATATATATATATATATATATATATATATATATATATATATATATATATATATATGTGTCGAACTTTGTTCGATGAGCTTCAGATTTTACATCAGGAGTGTTTATTGCTTTAATATATATATATATATACTTATATATATCAACTATTGTCGGACTTTGTTATATATATATATATATATTAAAGCAGTAAACACTCTGGATGTAAAATCCAGGCTCATCGAACAAAGTTCCGCCTGGAGTTTACTTCGTGGCGATTGACCATCTTTAGAGCTTTCTTTATTTTTTTTCCCACCTGGAGTCTACTCCGTGGCGGTTGATTGCTTTTACAGTATTATTTACATTTCTGATCCCCCATGGAGGTGCTTCGTGGTGGCTGATCATGTCTGTATATATATATTTAAAGCTTTTATATATATACCTGCTTACTGCTTTCTTATCAATTGCGGCATTATGTGAGACTAGGAATTATGTGATCACAGATTTAGTCTACTGGATCTAGATTCGGTTCCCATGATGGACATTTTCTATTGTAAGAAGCTTGTAAATTATTCACGGTGTTTGGATTTCCTCAGATGGTTTTTATACCCACAAGGAGTTCAACACTATTTTGTACATTATTTTCTCGAAGATGCTTTGTATCTCGAAATTAAAATCAATCAAGCCGAACACTTAATAAAATGGAAGTGTAAAAGGTCTCAATTACTATTGAGCATAAGGGTTTGAAAAACCTCTTTTATAAAATACCATTGCCATATCTTGCTAAAAATTGAATTTTTACATAAATTCAAACCCTGTGTATATAGGTGCAAATGAGGCCTCACACCACTTTCAAATAAACAGCACATTGACCCACACACACACATATTCAGATAATAGTTTCTTGAAAGGAGGTGGTCACCATGGTAACACGGATGTCGGGGGGTGCCTAACACCTTCCCTCCGCATAATCAAGTCCCCGAACCATAATGAATCTCTATTTCACAGACCCGTTTAGCAGTAACACATCACTAGGTCAATATGCAAACCTTTTCTCGGTGTTGTTGGTACAACCATTTAAAAAACCAACTGGCGACTCTTACAGTCCAATCCAATCGTCGACATGATACATGTCGGACCTTTTTCACTTGTTTTTTCAAACAAATCTCACCTAACATGAGAACACCAAAGAACAAGTAACGAAAAGGGACAAATAAAAATCTCGACGTCGACAGGTGGCGACTCTGCTGGGGACTTCAGTAAGAGGGCCGCTATTACAATCTTTTCAAAATTGTTATATGCTTGTGTGTGGATGTTGCATTTACATTTGAATGAATGTGTACAAATACATTTACTTACTGCACTTAGTGCTTCGCACCATATCTGCCTGTGATATTAGTGCTTCGCACATGTCATCATTTCCATACGGTGAGATGCGATGTATATGAATGTATGTTGTGTGGTCCCTCCACCAGGAGGCTATCATGTCGGTGTTTGATTACTAGACTCGTATGAAGACTAATTCCAACGAGGCTTAAGAAAGGCACTACCCAAATCCGCTCTAGTTGAAAGGCCGGATTAATTTCCCGTCAAGTAAATTGCGATGATTTGGGAACCTTCATGCCGAAAAACTGCGAGAGTAACCTAAAATAGGTCAGCCTCTGATAATCCAAACGCGAAGGAAAGTCTCTTCATACTTTCACATTTCAATTACTTGTAAATTCAATTACTTGTAATTTCATTTTCATGTAAATCTCAATGTAATGGAAAATATGAAGGAATATGTGTACATGCCTTCCCTTTATATCAAAACCTGACATACTATCTTGTTAAACTGACATCTGTTTCGCAGGTCGATACTCCTAAACGGACACATTGCGTAATATTGCTACATTCACTAAGACTAAACTACATAAGTTTTTTGTAGGGATATAATTGGTCCAGTGACCCGATCAAAATCCAAAAATGCCATGAGCCTACATCCCATTATGTCTTCATCTGACCAGATTGATCTTAATCCAGTTTCTCGCTAAGAATTCGATGAATTACATAAATAAATCACAGATTTGGTTATTCTGCTTAAAGAACTACACCAATCTACTCAGGGTACAAGGATACCCGTACATGCTGAATCCTCCACACAAGGAGGAACCCAAGGTCCGGATACTGCTAGTTCCAGTCACAGGAATCCTCATAAGCACAGACAGATTCCTTCATCCACACATAGATTGTCTCCACCTACAACTCCTGAGTCCGCAAAACCTCCTGTAAAGGTGCCAGCCAGCGTAATGACTATGTTATTTCCCAAGCCAATACCGGTAAGGGAGAAAGAAGTCTTTGTTCCAGACCCCAGAGTGGAAGAAAAGGAACGAAGAATTAAATAAGACATCGTTAGAATGATGTCAGGCATACGCGTCATTGTCCATGATGAACATATAAACAGATACACCTCAGACGATGATTGCCCAGACATAATGGTCGTCATTCAGGAAAAGGAGGACGATGACAACCCCTCCATCACTGCAGTCCAACAGGACTTTGCCATCGACAATTAGAGCAACACTCCTTGCATTGGTCGATGAGGATAAAATAGGAAGAAACTCATTCTTCCCTGTAGATAGCAATAACTGCTTACTTTTTCTGTACAGTATTAACATTTACTTTTGTCATTACATGCTAACACTTTGTGTGATTGAATAGTTTCATATATTAAGTGAGAGCATGTTGGTTCAGGACTCTAAACTTAGATGTGCCTAGACTTGCTGATGAGGTGCCTATTCTCCATAAGGACTGTAACTTTGATGTAAAGTTGGACTCAGACTTGATGGAAGTACAAGAGGACTATGAGATACCTAAGGAGATCAAAGAATGGGTTGAAGACAAACCCAAGCAAAATCTTGATCAAACCACCTCTTTTAAACCTCGAAACCTTAGAAAACCCCAAACAAATCCAGATTGGTACATACCTCACTCCAAACCAAATGAATGACACAGTTACTCTATTAACCCTATTCTAGGATGTGTTTGCATGGTCTCATGAAGACATGGTCGGTTTATCCACTGACATTGTCATTCATCACCTTCCCATCAACGGAGGATTCAAGTCAGTCAGTTAGAAGCTCGGGCGATTAAAACCTGAGTGGAGGTTAAAAGGTAAAGAAGAAATTGTGAAACAATTTCAAGTCGGCATCATCATGGTGTCAAGATATCCTGAATGGCTATCCAATATAGTCCCCGTGATGAAACCCGTAGGAGAGGTATGAGTTTGCGTAGATTACAGTGATCTGAACAAAGCTTGTCTCAAAGATAGCTTTCCCATCCCATTCATCCACATACTCATTGACAATACGACTCAGTATGACATATACTCCTTGGCAGATTGCTTTACGGGGTACCAACAAATCATGTTTGCTGAATAGGATCGTGAGAAAACTGTATTCATCACTCCTTGGGGAACCTTTTGCTATAGAAGATTATCATTCGGCCTCATCAATGTCAGAGCTACCTATAAGTGAGCTGTATGGCTCTTTTCCACGATCTAATGCATAAAAAAAAGAAAAGGAAAAGAAAAGAAAAAAGAAAAGAAAAAGAAAATGCAACACGACTCTCAATGTGAAGAAAAGTGTGTGTAAAGATGAAGAGAAAGGATTTAAAGTGTAGTTTTCATTCACTAGACCTTTCGTCATTGGTCTTCTTTCTTAAGAATTTTCCCCTTCTTTTGATGAGAGGCTTTATCTCGCCTTAAACTCCTTCCCTTTCCGAGAATCGGAAAATGCCCCAGTCCTTTTGCATGTTGTTGTCGGGGATTCATATGAGGAACTCTCTTTTTTGACCAAATCACGAGTGAATAATATCTGAATCGCCATTGAGATGATGATGGACCGTGCTGATGGCACTGACTGGTGCATTTTCCACTTTAAGATGGTTGATAAATGCCACAGTGTTGAGTTGTTTCTGCTTCCGAGATTTCCCCAATCTTGTTGTAAGGGACCCAATATCTGGTTGTCGCCAATTTTGAAATTTCCCCAGCCTTGCTTGTTATCTGAGGTAGTTACTTTGACAGATGTGATGATAAGATGTCGAGATCGCGAGAAGCTTTTACCTCTGTACCATAAGGTGGATTTGGGATTTGATGTTGACAGCTCTTTCTTGTAGAAATGTCGCTCTGTTAGAGAGATAATGCTCTAACTCATAGGGATACCGCTGTTGCTGAGCAGGATAGCGCTATATCTGCCCGAAATATCGCATGTAGTTGGCGGTGGATCTGTTGGCTCGTGTAGAAACAGCGTTACCTCCTTCTTCTAAGAGGGAATCCATGTTGGACTTGGTAGCCCGCATATACACTGATTTGTAGATGGACTTGTATTTTCCTGTACAGACTAGCTTAGCCATTTTGTCATGTACAGTACACATTGTATATATCAAACAGCATTATATATGGCAGTGAAATATATGTTCATTATATATAGCTTAGCCATTTATTTTTCTTTTCCTTTTTTTTTCTTTTTTTTATTCATTAGATCGTGGAAAAGAGCCATACGGCTCACTGATAGGTAGCTCTGACATTGATGAGGCCGAATGATAATCATTTGTAGCAAAAGGTTCCCCAAAGAGTGATGAATGCAGTTTTCTCATGATCCTATTCAGCAACCATGATTTGGTAATACCCGGCAAAGCAATCCTCAAAGGAGTATATGTCATACTGAGTCGTATTGTCAATGAGTATGTGGATGAATGGAATGGGAAAGCTATCTTTGAGACAAGCTTTGTTCAGATCACTGTAATCCACGCAAACTCATACCTCTCTTACGGGTTTCGGCACAGGGACTATGTTGGATAGTCATTCAGGATATGTTGACACCATGATGATGCCGACTTGAAATTGTTTCACAATTTCTTCTTTACCTTTTAACCTCCACTCAGGTTTTAATCGCCCGAGCTTCTGCCTGATTGGCTTAAATCCTCCTTTAATGGGAAGGTGATGAATGACAATGTCAGTGGATAAACCGACCATGTCTTCGTGAGACCATGCAAACACATCCTGAAATAGGGTCAATAGAGTAACCGTGTCATTCCTTTGGTTTGGAGTGAGGTATGTACCAATCTGGATTTGTTTGGGGTTTTCTAAGGTTCTGAGGTTTAAAAGAGGTGGTTTAATCAAGATTTTACTTGGGTTTGTCTTCGACCCATTCTTTGATCTCCTTAGGTATCTCATAGTCCTCTTGTACTTCCATCAAGTCTGAGTCCAACTTTACATCAAAGTTAAAGTCCTTGTGGAGAATAGGCACCTCATCAGCAAGTCTAGGCACATCTAACTTTAGAGTCCTGAACCAACATGCTCTCACTTAATATATGAAACTGTTCAATCACACAAAGTGTTAGCATGTAATGACAAAAGTAATTGCTAATATTGTACAAAAAAAGTAAGCAATTATTGCTATCTATAGGGCAGAATGAGTTTCTTCCCATTTTACCCTCGTCGACCAATGCAAGGAGTGCTGCTCCAATTGTC
Organism: Panax quinquefolius; assembly: GCA_020205615.1. Taxonomy (NCBI): domain Eukaryota; kingdom Viridiplantae; phylum Streptophyta; class Magnoliopsida; order Apiales; family Araliaceae; genus Panax; species Panax quinquefolius. The sequence goes on from CM035160.1 coordinate 59,033,193, forward strand.
GATGACAAAGTCCTGGTGGACTGCAGTGATGGAGGGGTTGTCATCATCCTCTTTTTCCCGAATGATGACCATTATGTCTGGGCAATCATCGTCTGAGGTGTATCTATTTGTACGTTCATCATGGACAATGACGCGTATGCCTAACATCATTCTGACGATGTCTTGTATAACTCTTCATTCCTTTTCTTCCACTCTGGGGTCTGGAACAAAGACTTATTTTTCCCTTACCGGTATCGGCTTGGGAAATAACATAGCCATTACACTGGCTGGCACCTTTACAGGAGGTTGTGCGGACTCAGGAGTTGTAGGTGGAGACAATCAATGTGTGGATGAAGGAATCTGTCTGTGCTTATAAGGATTCCTGCAACTGGAACTAGCAGTATCCAGACCTTGGGTTCCTCCTTGTGCGGAGGATTCAACATGTACGGGTATCCTTGTACCCTGAGTAGATTGGTGTAGTTCTTTAAGCAGAACAACCAAATCTGTGATTTGTTTATGTAATTCATCGAATTCTTCGCGAGAAACTGGATTAAGATCAATCTGGTCAGATGAAGACATAATGGACTATAGCCTCATGGCATTTTTGGATTTTGACCGGGTCACTGGACCAATTATATCCCTACAAAAAACTTATGTAGTTTAGTCTTAGTGAATGTAGCAATATTACGCAATGTGTTCATTTAGGAGTATCGTCCTGCAAAACGGATGTCAGTTTGACAAGATAGTATGTCAGGTTTTGATATAAAGGGAAGGCATGTACACATATTCCTTCATATTTTCCATTACATTGAGATTTACATGCAAATGAAATTACAAGTAATTAAAATGTGAAAGTATGAAGAGACTTTCCTTTACGTTTGGTTTATTAGAGGCTGACCTATCTTAAGTTACTCTCACGGTTTTTTGGCATGAAGGTTCCCAAATCATCGCAATTCACTTGACGAGAAATTAATCCGACCTTTCAACTGGAGTGGATTTGGGTGGTGCCTTTCCTGAGCCTCGTTGGAATTAGTCTTCCTACGAGTCCAGTAATTAAACACCGACAGGATAGCCTCCTGGTGGAGGGACCACACAACATACATTCACATACATCGCGTCTCACTGTACGGAAATGATGACATGTGCGAAGCACTAATATCACAGGCAGATATGGTGTGAAGCACTAAGTGCAGTAAGTAAATGCATTCGTTCGGAGTCATTCAAATGTAAATGCAACATCCACACACAAGCATATAACAATTTTGAAAAGATTATAATAGCGGCTTAAGCCCTCTTACTGGAGTCCCCAGCAGAGTCGCCACCTGTTGACGTCGAGATTTTTATTTGTCCCTTTTCGTTACTTGTTCTTTGGTGTTCTCATGTTAGGTGAGATTTATTTGAAAAAATAAGTGAAAAAGGTCTGACATGTATCATGTCGACGATTGGACTGTAAGAGTCGCCAGTTGGTTTTTTAAATGGTTGAACCAATAACACCGAGAAAAGGTTTGCATATTGACCTAGTGATGTGTTACTGCTAAACGGGTCTGTGAAATAGAGATTCATTATGGTTCGGGGACTTGATTATGCAGAGGGAAGGTGTTAGGCACCCCCCGACATCCGTGTTACCACGGTGACCGCCTCCTTTTAAGAAACTATTATCTGAATGCGTGTGTGTGTGGGTCAATGTGCTGTTTATTTGAAAGTGGTGTGAGGCCTCATTCGCACCTATATACACAGGGTTTGAATTTATGTAAAAATTCAATTTTTAGCAAGCTATGGCAATGGTATTTTATAAAAGTGGTTTTTCAAACCCTTATGCTCAATAGTAATTGAGACCTTTTACACTTCCATTTTATTAAGTGTTCGGCTTGATTGATTTTATTTTTGAGATGCAAAGCATCTTCGAGAAAATAATGTACAAAATAGTGCCGAACTCCTCGTGGGTATAAAAACCATCTGAGGAAATCCAAACACCGTGAATAATTTACAAGCTTCTTACAACAGAAAATGTCCATCATGGGAACCGAATCTTGATCCAGTAGACTAAATCTGTGATCACATGATTCCTAGTCTCACATGATGCCGCAATTGATAAGAAAGCAGTAAGCAGGTATATATATAAAAGCTATAAATATATATATACAGACATGATTAGCCACCACGAAGCACCTCCATGGGGGATCAGAAATGTAAATAAAGCTATAAAAGAAATCAACCGCCACGGAGTAGACTCAAAGTGACTTAAAAAATAAAGAAAGTCAGAAGATGGCCAACCGCCACTTAAGTAAACTCCCAAGTGACTAAATGTAATTATATATAATATATATATATATATATATATATATATATAAACGGTAAACACATTGGATGTAAAATCCAGGCTCATCGAACAAAATCCGACAACAGTTGATATATATAAGTGTATATTTATATATATTAAAGCAGTAAACACTCCGGATGTAAAATTTAGGCTCATCGAACTAAGTTTGACACACAGTTCATATATATATATATATATATATATATCGGTCTAGGCTCAATCGAGGCATAACTCGATAATGTTAGTCCATATATATATATATATATAAATTGAAATGAAACCACAGACCGATGTCCGGGCATACACACGCAACACAACTCTGAACGTGAAGAAAGGTGTGTGCAAAGATGAAGAGAAAGGCTTTAAAGTGTGTAAGAAGGCTTACAGTGGACTGCCAAAGAAGACTTCAATAACTTTAAATGGATGAACACTAGGCTTTCGTCGGTAAAAATATGACAGAATATAAGCTCACAAGTGTTTAAAATGAGAAAGCACTTTCAGATATATAAGCGATAGGTACAGACAAATTGGGATGTGGCTTCCTCATTGCTTTCTTCCAAATAAGTCCACTCCAAGCCCCATATATATAGAGGGGGGTGCTGCAGGTCTACCTGTGGCTGCCCAAGATGCCCAACATGCCCATCAATGGGGGTCTCACCTTGTTAAAGTACGTACACTTGGACAACGCGTTGTTCGCTCGATCGTTCATAACTTTATATCCGGGAGTCCGATGGAAGCGTGCCATACCATTCCGGAAAGCTCTTTCAGAGAGATACACAATGACATATAATTTGCCCTTTTTTGATTCCAGGAAGATTGGTCCAAGAATAAAATGGCATTCCCGAGTTTCTGTCAAGTAGTCCGGTGAGCCGGTTTGTGTAGTTTGCTCACAAAAGTGAAGATATGGTTCTTGTGGGACTTCTATTGAAGTAATTTGAGTTAAAATGAGTTGATTTGATGTGAGTTGAAGTTGAGTTGGCAAAATAACTATTTTGCCCCTCCCGGGGTTATCTCCGGTTTTCGCTCAGTTATAGTAGTCTTTTCTCAGGGTTATCTCTGAGGTTGACTTGATGTTGACTTTGACTATCCTCAGGGTTATCTCTGAGGTTGGCTTGACCTCCTGGGGCTATCTCCAGGCTTTGATCTTGATCCCCCGGGGCTATCTCTGAGGTTGAAACTGACTTTCCCCGGGTTATCTCCGGGGTTGAAATTGATGTTGTAGTCCTCCAAGGTTATCTACGAAGTGTGAAAAGACGCTTTTGTCCTCCTGCATGGTTAGTAACAGGAAATTTTTTTTTTGAGTGTCTACAGATCCTTTGGTGGAATTCGCTTACAATAATATTTTTCACGCTAGTATATGTATGCCGCCTTACGAAGCGTTGTATGGGAGGGAGTGTAGAACTCTACTATGCTGGGATGATGTAGGTGAACATCGAATGTTGGGACCTGAGATGGTACAACAAATGACAAATATGGTTAAGCTAATACGAACTCGATTGGTAGCGGCTAAAGATATGCAGAAGAAATATCAAGATCCTCATCGTGAGAAGAGATAGTTTGAAGTAGGCTCGTATATCTTTCTGAAAGTATCGCCTTGGAAAGAGAAGATACATTTTGGAAAGAAAGGGAAGTTAAGTCCAAGGTTTATAGGACCTTTTGAAATTTTAAGAAGGGTACGAGAAGTAGCTTTACCTCCAAAATGGAAAGAATACACAATGTATTTCACATATCTGTATTACGTTCTTATAAACCGGACTACAAACACGTAATAGAGTATGAATCTATTCAAGTAGAAAAAGACTTAACGTATGAAGAACTTCCAATTCAGATTGTTGATAGGAAGGAACAAGTCTTGAGAAATAAGATAATACCTTCGGTAAATGTAATTTGGAGGAACCACAATGCCTAAGAAGCAACGTGGGAACTCGAGAGTAAAATGAAGGAAAATTTTCTTCATTTGTTTATGTAATTATAGCGAGATTCTGGGGACATAATCCTTATAAGGGGGGGGGGGAATGTAACGCCCGAGAAAATCGGATCTTTATACGAATTAAATTATATTTGATTATTTGAATTAAATGAAATTAATTGATTATTTATGTGAGTAAGCTATTTGAAGGTCGTTCTATGACCTAGAATGTGCGAAGGTGGTGGTTAGTATTCTGGCTATGTGCTAGGATTAATTGTTTTGAATTTCTAAGACAAAAATAAAGGTTTTCCGAGAAATTTCCGTAAAAACACTATTCATCTGTTTCTGCTCGGAGATGAAGTTTGAATTTATGAGAAACGCGTAATGATAGAATACTAAGACGTGATGGAATATTCAATAATATTTCAGTTATGGCAAACGAAGTTTTTGCTTGCGGACTTAAAACCTAAGGGTTAGGAAAAGTGAGTTCCGAGAATTTAATGGCTACATATAATGATTAGGGTTATTATATGTGAGGAATACGAGTATGATACTAATTATTATATGAGTATAGTACGAAGATTATTACGATGTATAATACGAATATCGTACGAACAGTATACGAAGAGAATACGAGAATTGTACGAGTAGAATAAGATTAGTCTTAGTGGACTTTGAGTTTATGGACTTTGTATAATCCAATTGGACTTGGATTATGTCAAGCCCAATGCATTATAAATCAAGCCCAAGATAGGCCCAATACGAATTAATTTTAAGGCCCAAACAAAGAAAAACCAAACCGCGGATCGAACTGATTGGTCATCGGATGGGTAAAACCCATGGGGGAACCCATGAACCATGTGGGCCGGCCACTTGGAGGCCAAGTAAAGTGGTTTTACTTGGTGTCTAAGCAATGAATAGTAAGGAGGTTGGCATGTTGACCAAATTTCCCTCAATTAGATTTTTCTATAAAAGGAAGCTTAGGTTGTTCATTTGGTTGTTTCACAAACTTGACCAATATATTGAGAAAGAGAGAGAAAAGAGCTTTAACAAGTAATCAAGAGCAAACCAAACAAAACACTCAATCTTTATTCAAGAACGCTAAGAACGTTAAGGTAATATTACGTAAACCTACGTCTTTGATCCTTTTCTAATTATTTTTTTCTTAGAGAAGTATGAATTAGTGGAGCATGTCTCTTCCGGAGTAATAAGGATGGCTAATAGTGGATTAAAACATTATAAGTCATGTATGATTAGGAATCATAAGCGTTTGAGTGAGTTTTAATCAAAGAAAATTATTAAGCGTTTATTTGGTTGTTGATGGACAAATTGAAAACCATCATAGGGTATGTGCATATTATTTGGTTAGGATGTAGATAATGAATCAATAGAGTTGTTCCATTTGATTTGGCATATAGAACTCGAGTAACGAAGTAATTGCAAAATTTACGAGATTAGGCGTTAAACGTTGAAATCGTAGGATTAGTAGTCAAAAGTTGCCGTTTAACTTGGAAACCTTGGTTTTCGATGGCATATCGTAGAACAACGTATTTGAGAGTCGTGGACTCAAGCGTCGAATTCCGACTTAGAACGAAGAAACGAGCTATGGACGCTCACGAACGTTAAATGAACGCGTAATAGAACGTTAAATATTGAATTCATTGTTAACAGATTTAAAAACTAGTTTTATCCAACTACAATCGAAGTACATAAGTTATGTGAGATAACGACTTTTGAACGAGGCAATTTCAACTTATAATGACCAAGTTAGGAGTCCAAGAAGAATTGAACAGAAAAAGACTTAGAAATTATAGGGCTCAGGGTCAGCGCCGCAGTGCTGCCCAAGCCTGTGTTCCTCACGTCGCAGCGCCGGGTCAAGAGGAGTAGGCACTGCAGAGTCACGCCACAGCGCCACTCATAAGTAGAAGTCTCGCACCACAGCACTGAGACAATGGTTTAGCTACTGTTAGTTGGCGTCGCAGCGCTAATAATGTACTGGGAGATGGTGCCGTAACGCCGAGACAGGGGAAAAGAATGATGAGTTATATTTTTGACCCCAATGTTGCAAGACCATTATGGTGCAAGTGTATATACTTAATGTATATGTTAAGACCATTCTTATGTCACATATATAGTGATGACCTTAGGAATTGAGCGTGGTTTATTAGTAATGAAACGATGAACGTTAATAAGCTGTAAAGAAGGATAAGTAACTGTGAACGAGTTTTATTAATGAAACAAATTTAGTTAAGTTATAGAAGAGAAAGAAGTTGGTAAAAAAAATGTGATTAGATTATTTGGTAGCTAATTACAGTGTGCTATGTGAATATATCATGTAGAGACTGTAAAGACCAAGAATTGTTGAATATTTATTTGAAGACTCTTGAAGGCGAGTTTTCTTAACGCTTGTCTAACCTTCGTGTTAGCCAAGTTTTCTATGATTCATGATAGTAGATGCATGAATTATTTTACTAAAGGGTCGATGCCAGTTTTAACTCGGCTAGACTAATCTTAAGAGTTTGATTGATTTGTTTGCAAGTCTTTCGATATAGAATTGATAATGCTATCCTACATCAATTGTTTGGTACAGATTCAAAGGTAAGCCTGAGTATGAATAACAAATGTATTTTACATCAATTATTCGATGGGCACGCAAGGTTGCCAAAACTTAAACATAAATGGATTTAATGGATGAATGTTGATCAACATAGAGTACTATAGGCTGATCACCTAGAAGTGCTCGTAAGATATATCGAACTTACGGACTTAGTGACGGGTTGTCCTTTTTCATGAATGAAGACTAAAGAGAATGTTCATGGTCTTTTGACCTACTCAGAATTCCTAAGTTACTATAAGTACTTCAGAATTGATTTATGAGAATGCAAAGTGCTATTCAATGTTTCATAGTACTTCATAGCTATTTCTTCAGTTATTAAAGAATAATCATATGATTCTCGACGTGGTATTTATATAATATGTTGCTAGACTTGCTGAGCTAGTTATGCTCACTTCTTGCTTGAATTATATGATTGCAGCTAAGGTCAAACAAATTGAGGGTTCTAAGAAAGATAAAGGCAAGGCTAAGATGGATAATTAGTTATCCTGTTATAGACTAGTATGTTTCTATAAACTATACTTATGATAAATAAAAAATGTATTCGGTTTTAAAACCTGGGAAAGGATTTATTATTATTGTAATAAGAATGTAGTAAGTACACTAATTTTGATGTTGTTTCAGAGGAATGAATGTATAGTTATTAGTACCGTGCAGCACCATATCTGTGGGTTGAAAGTACCCGGATTTGGGGGCGTCACAAGATTTGTATCATGATCAATAATTGCTTGATGCAGTTGCTAGAAAGTAAATATGACTTAGTGTTTCAATGAGCAGTTGAAATCTCTAGAGAGTAAGCATGAATTATTGATGTTTATAAAGGCAAATATTATAATAAAGCCTAGTTATATCAATAAGAAATGATATTCAACTTATCTCTATTTCTTTTGCCTTTTACTCCTTGGAGGATTGGTATGCTCTACATCTCTCCATCTCCTGATGGCTTCGTCTCTCCATGCAATATCTTCCAGCTCGCTTTGACTCAGCCTTTTTCCATGATAATGTCTATTCATAAAGGCAGGGTCTCCAATTGGTATATGTAGGCTAGTAGTGATTACCCTTTGTGAGCTGGGAGATGGCCATTGACTCCTTAGCGGTTGCGCCATGATAATTTGTTGTTCAGGTCGTGGAGTCTGATGATGAGGCTGTCTTGAGGGAGGGCTCCTTGAAGATTGAGCAGTGAATTTTCCTCTGCCCTGCCTTTTTCTTTCTCTCCTTCCACTTTATTCTCCCCTTTTATGTCAGCATCAAGGGTTCGAATGTCTTCAGACAGTCGATTCATACCTTGGACGAGCTCGTGGAGCTGATTCTGGATTGAGAAATGTCTTCACGGTTTTCTATGACTAGAGAATCAGTTCAAGACGTGTTCTTTTGTAGAATGGCCATGCCAGTTTCTGTTTGTTGCATTTGACCTATGGAAAATGCTTGAAATTCTTTCATTGAGTTTATTTTGAGATTCCTGAGTCTTCTGCAAAAGGAGAACTGCTTCTTTGTGCTTCTTGGCACCCTGAAAGTGAATTTGATCCCTTTCATTAATGCTTTGGATCATTTCCTTGATGATCTCCCTAAGCTTGGCTGTAAGTGTCAGGAATATATCCTATTTACATATAATTTGATTATGATATATATGAATGAATATGCAAGTATGTTTGTATTAAGAAAATCTGTAAAGTCCTTTGATAGATAATAGGAACATATGTACAAGAACTTAGAATTAATTGATCAAATATGTTAGGATGATCCTACATAAGCAAAACAGCTTTTTAAAGTCCTTAAAAAGAAATGATGTACAAGGACTATAAATATTGAAAGATTAAGCTTGTTAGGTTGATCTTATAATGTAATAGATAGACTTGTCTGATCATCGAGCACTACACCAAGAAATCGTAGTCTTCCAGGAGAATCAAGGAAAACTCGAGAACTATCGAGGCAGAATTGTAGTCTGCAAGATAGTAGATCTCGGAGTTTGTAGACTGCCAAGAGAGACGAGGAAGGATTGTTGTGTGTCGAGAAGAACTTCCTCGGAGCCATAGTCTGCTGAGGAAGTCATGTTCAGAATCGTAGACAACCTATCTAACAGCCGACCGAGCATCTGCCGAAGCCAAGTCAAGAATCGTAGACCACACTCGGAGTCATAGAGTCTACTGATCATATCAGAGGAAGAGATCGTAGTCAAGCAAGATCAGATGAAAACAACAAGCATAAAGACCAAAATCGTAGAGTGTCAAGATATGATCTCGGAGTCGTAGTGTCTGTAGAACCATAGCTAAATCGTAGAGTGCAGAACTAAAGCTTCAACAGAGGTGCTCACAACGCCAAGGTAGAATCGTAGAGTAAACACGATTCTCAACAAATGAGCACTCCCAGAATATCCAAAGTTTGAAGCCTCTGGTCTTAACTGCAAGGATACATTCCATCTTAAGGAAGACCCGAGAGCACTCAATGAATGGCATGCAAGCTAACCGAAGATCCAAGCAACAACCCAATCAACATTTTGATTGAGTTGTGAAGCCATTCAAGATGAACTCGGTGACGCCCCAAAAATAGGTATACGCCACCCATCTTGGGTCGCCAGATACATGGTACATACAACTTCATTTATACAACTGTTGTGCAAAATACGATGATACATATACTGTGAGTTTCAATACAAATATTGTAACGTATATAATACGACAATATTCATATTTAAATTATTACAATGCCATATAAAGTACAGCAACAAATAATTCAAGTCCCGAAGAAACATGAGAAAATTTTTATTCTCCTCATTCTAATGCGGTGTATTTTTGACGCTTTCAAGGCCAGGTCCTCATCACCCAATAGTTGTTCACCAAAACCAATTAGTAAATGATGTATAAAAATATGTCACACACATTTTATTATTCTCAACATAATTATTATGCCACATCGTTTCATATTTTGATTAGGCTTGTGACTAATTTGTATCACCACTTTATACCCAAGTTCTCTCTGCTAGTCCCAGTTACACTTTTATTACCTGAAAGGGGTGGTGAAGTAAAAGGGTGAGCACAAATAGCCCAGTAAAGAATATCATGACTTAAGATAATTACATTATCAATAGCCTTCATCAATACTAAATCAGATATTTAGAATATATGGTAGAAGATAAAAGTTTTCAACCATAATAGCAGCGGAACAAGCAATCCATTAGAAGAGTCAAGTAGAACATAATGTCTACTATCTCCTCTAAATTAAAAGTTCATCGTTAATATTTCATCCCTGTAATACTCATCGATAGTTCTTTATTGTACCCAATACAAAGAGAACTCTCATCACCTGTCTTCACCTGAACCACAAAAAATTATAGTTAAATTCACAATTCATATTTATTATCAGGTAAATCAACAGTCCATCTTTGCAATACGTGCCTAAGACATAAAACTATAAAACTAATAACCAACAAATCCATCTTCGCACTATGTGCCAAAGATATACAAATCATAAAACTAATAACCAACAAATTCCATCTTTGCATTATGTGCCAAAGATATACAATCAGAAACCAATAATGCCGAGACTCACTTTTAATAGTATCACGACCATTTAATTATCCATGCACTACGGGCAAGGATATTCGCTTTTTTCAATTACTACCATGATTATACCGAATGATCCTCGGTCATAATCATGCCAAGTCCATCTATGCACCACGGGCCAAAGATGACTTTTACCACATCATTTGTAACATTACTACCATGATTATATACCGAATAATCCATGGTCATAATCATACCAAGTCCATCTATGCACCATCGCCATAGATGACTTTCAACACAATATAAGCATGAGAATGATGACAATGATATATATAATGAATAAACATAGATCATCATAATAATAAGATAACATAGATCTTAGTGATTTTTAACTTAATTATCCAGAGTCCAAATTGATAACATAATAATAGATGAAGCACAAACTATTAAGGATATTCTAATCCTTTCAGGATTTTTCATCATTTAATGACCAGCTGAAGAAACGAATAATAACATCTTACCATAATATAGAGTATGAAAGAAAATGATATCACTTTACCATAAAAATAATACCCCTTACCACAATAATGATATCCCTTACCTTCGCATGTGACTTGATTCTGCTTTATGTGAAATTGATCAACTTAAACAATGCTTGCATTCCTTATCTACACTTGGAGTAACAATACACTCAATAGAAATACTCACAATATTATACTCACAATATTGTTGTAAAAGAATTCTATATTTTTAGTATAGTGATGGTGTGTGTTTAGTTGCTCAACCGGGAAACCTATTTATACTGAAAATTAAGGAAACAATTAGCACACATGCTTTGACAAAATAACCAAATGAGGTATATAATAATGGTAGTGGAATTTATGGTCCCGCAAGGAAAATTAAACCAACTTGTACACGTTTTAACAATATTTGAACCATTATTCACAATTATTAACATAGACTCTTAATACTGCCAACTGGTTTAATTATATCATATCAAATAATATGAGTCATTGTGTAATAACTGCTGTGGTAATTATTGAAATAAATACCGAGTGATTTCTTACGTAAGAATCAAATCAATACCTTACTTATAAACAAATTTAAATTCTATTAAAAGTAAGGATCAACATCAATTCATAATTATCTCGACTAACATATACACCAACTAATAATTCATTATTCATTTAAGTTGTCTTTATTTATTGCATCATATAATTATATTTAATAATGTTAATGTTTTATAACTTAGAACAACATCCTTTATCGTCGAAAACATTACACGTTGCATACGTGCATGCCCGACGTCCTCTGATTGCTTCTAAATGCACATCAGTCCCTAAAATAGCCATTTTAGGCCTTGATCCCAACTTCAAATTTCAAAACATAAAGAATAAAAGTTTTAGGTCTACTCGTTATCTTTCCGAATCATCCTGAATTACCTCAATCGGAGTTCGTATGAAAATGTTATACCCAATTTACTAAAGGACGTCCAAACAGATTTTGACTTAACACTTGACCAGCGCCTAGGCGCCCAAAATTGGCCTTGGGCAAGCGCCTAGGCGCCCAAGAACAGATTCTAAGCGCCGAGCCTAGCACCTATTGCAAAGATTTTGCAACTTTTGACACATATACTTCCAATCTTCATAACTTCATCATCCGTTATCGGAATTAGTCCGTTTTCGAGGCTATGGAAAGCTTGTAACATGATCTACAAAACCCCCATGATTTCATAATTTTTCAAATTCATTAATTATTCCGAAAGTTTGCTCCAAAGTCCCCCAAGACTAAGTTTTTCATCGTTTAACATGTTTTACGAAAACCTTCACCACTACTTTGATTTAAATCATTTTTAGTGCGTTCAAATTGTAATATTTCTATAACTTCTTAATCTATAGATCATCCTCCTCGGATATTACACATAAATCAACTATCAACACTTTTACAAGTTTGATTTAAGTCCTCAAAATAACTTTTGTTCATCCTCAAACACATGCCTAACTTTTTGATCATAAATTCTATTATGACATGAATTAAACATAAAATCTTTATGATATACTTCCTTATTACTTTGGATCCATCATGATCCCCTATAACCCAACTTTCAACAAATCAAACTCTTAGGAAAATTAAAGAGATGAAAAGTATTGGTTTTACAAAATCAAGTAATAAACTATTTTTTTCTGAACATTTCCAGATTTTGTTCTTCATTTGATTTCTTGATTTCTCTCGTTTGATCCTTGTTTATACAAGTTTAAATCATCTCAATCAAGTATGAACAAAATCTCTTCATATAAAAATCATGAAATCTTAAATTGAAAAATAAATCAATGGTTTACACATACCTTTCTTGATTTCTTGATTCCTTAATTTCTTCTTCTTCTTCTCCTTCTTCTTCTTCTTCTTCTTCTTCTTCTTCTTCTTCTTCTTCTTCTTCTCTCTCTCTTTTCCTTTCTAAACTTTGGCTACGAAAGGAAGCATGAGATAAAGAGAAGCAAAGTGCTGCATAATTGACTTAAACAAAATGAATGGCCAACATCCTTTCCCCACAAAAAAATTGGACCAATAGAAGAAAGGCTTGGTGCATAATTTAGGAAAGGTTTGAAATTAAATCTCAACACTCATCGGCCTTTAAATTACCTCGTGTCCACATTTTATAAGTTTAATATCTCCTCTTTATTTATCCGATTAATTGCTCATTTGACCATTCATCAATTTAACATTTTATAAAAATCATAAATTAAATTAGACTTTTATTTCATAAAATTCGGGGTCTTACAAACTCTTCCACAAGGTTAATCAAAAGAAGACTTTGGCAAAAGTGACTGACTAAGGAAAGTCAACAAGTGCAGTAGTTGTCAAGTAAATAGAAGACAATGATCTTGGAAGTAACCAGGATCGTAGTGTTTACCAAACAAAGAAGGAACTGATGGAGTATACACGAAGATACTGGTCAGCTTATGAAGAACAAGGCTAAAGTGATTAAGTAGTGGGTCAGTCCATTGATGATAAGGGAATGGGAGATCACAAGGAGAAAGTGAGCTGGGCATGCCACAAATCTGAAGTGTCTAGTTATTCATAAGAGGCCAGAACAAGGAGTTAAGCCATCAGTATCTGAGATCAGTTGAAGCAAACAAAAGTGTTGAAGCACTGCACAAAAGAAGGAAGAGGTGTTCTGCATTAAAGATCCAATGAACACTCTTCAGGATCGTAGTGTTGTCTCAACCGGTCGATGAGTAACTTTCAACATGACACTACGATCAGGTCCAAGAAGATATGCATCAGAATCATGGAGTTTGGTCATCTGAAGATTGATATTCGAACAGAGCTTATTGAGAGCATCGATGCAAAAGGACAACCTCTGATCGAGAAATCAGAAGGAAGAAATAAAGTCGACTACCTGCCCAAGACATCAAAGTGACATCTCTGACGGGATAGGTGAAATAGTAGACTGCAGTGTCAAAAAGTTATAAAGGAGATGTCATGTCACATCTGCAGTCTACACCAAATAAATCGAGATCTGCGAAGCAATTCAAATTACTCCCAATGGCTACATTACAATGGGAAGGTTGTGAAGGAGTATAAATCAACAAGAGCTTCAAAGATCAAGAGTTGTTGATGTTGCTGAAGTTACAGAATCGTTGAGTTATTAGAATGCTATTGTTGACTCTGTGAGTTCCACCATGACTAAACAGAACAAGTCTCAGTGACAGTGAGATTACAAAGGTGGAAGTGAAGTAACTTTGAAGAAAGACTCAAATAGACTAAAGCTTCACTCAACAAAGATGAGAATGCCACTGAAGATGGAAGCTAAGCTGAGAAATGAGAAGGACACGAAGATAACGTTTAGAAAAGTGGCAGAGCACAAAGAAGATCTAGAGAGTCACTCTAAGAATCACCAGGAACCAAAAGATGAAACAGAAAAAGGGCAGAACCATGTCTGCCAACCAGTCAAGAAGGGTTCAGGGAATGCTAAGTGCCAGACGAAGTCTACCAAAAGCTCAAACACTTAGCGCATCTAAATGGTGATGGTGTATAGTCGACAATGAGATGAAGATGAGCGTAAGTAATGAAGATCAATTTGTGCAAAGAAGATGTAGTCCAGACCCAAAACAGAATGCCAAGAGGACTACGCCAAGCTGCTAAGTACATAAGATGTTCAAGCTTAAAGACATCTTAGCAGCAAGACACCACCACCACCACCACCAACACCAACAACAACAACAAGTAGCCAGGGCCTGAGGGGTCCTTGTCCGGAGGGACTAAATGAAGTTCCAAGCTTGCTGGGCTTGAAGAGTTCCTAGGGAACTAGAGAAGTTCCAAGGCTGCTGGCCTTGAAGAGTTCTTAGAGAACTGAAGTTCCAAGGTTGCTGTGTGATACCCCAAAATTCGGGTACTTCATTCTCACAAGATTTGGTGTTCTCTTGATAAAAACATTCATTTCTAACTACCCAATATAATAAAATTGAACAATAAACCTTCCCATTAAAGGATTACATCAATAACTTCCAATAAAAACTCCTAGGTTATCTAACCTTTAAATACAAATATCAAGCGCATAAAATTAAATAACTTCATCATAATAATTAAAAACAAAGTCTGACAATATTAAAAGTCAACATGTTTACAAGTCTTCAATACTTGTTCATCTTTCCTTTCCCTTTATTGGTGCTAGGTACATCGACCTTCTCAACTTTAGTTGTAATAGTTATATAAGCAAGAGTGAGAAAACAATGCTCACTTGAAATGACAATGAATAAAACTTTATAACAACTGTCAAATAATAGGCTCAATAGAACTAAACAATATTCTCTATCAATGATAATCAAAATCTAAAATATATTTTTGAGGGTCATAAGACCACAAACTATGTCCATAGTTATAAGTAATCTTTCAACTTAAACTTTAACAGTCACAAGACTATAGGGACTCCTCGTACTTAGGGGGATTAGCCCTTCGTACAATGTATTGTGCACAAACATTTCAACGCTATGCGTAAATTATCCCCTGTAATAGGGTTGTTCATCTCAGCATTTAGATTATAAGTCCGCCCCAAAGTAAGTTTGGTTTGGATACATTTAAAGGTAATTTGGAATTCAACGTACATCAACTAAGGATTAGTTGAATAAAAATGTAATAACATTATGCTATGGAATAAATCATAAATGAATCGATGTTGTATATTAAGGTCATACTTTAGGAATAATCTAATAGCATAAGTATTGAATAACATAACATACCTTGCTAAAACAACATTAAGCTAAGGTTATTTAGAATTGAGTACTGAGCATGCATAACAAATAGTAAATTGAACGATAAAATTGGTTCAACATTAGTATATCAGAATGTAGAAACTTGCATGCTAAATAACAAGTTAAAGATTAGATAAACTTGCTCAATATCAAAAGGTAAGGTTCAAGAGCTTGCACAATATAATTATAGTGAATAAACTTGTTCAACGAAAGTTTAGAGATAGAAAACTTGCTCAACAAAAGTTTAGAGAGAGAAAACTTGCTCAATGAAAGTTTAGAGATAGAAAACTTGCTCAACAAAAGTTTAGAGATAGAAAACTAGCCTTGCATGTAAACTAAACCATAACAGTTTGATTCACAATATCCTAATCACATGTCATTAGGACACAATTAGTCACTATAAATACTATGTATACAAATAAATTTCTATTTCATGTATGGCTTGATGATTTTAATCACATAATCAAGGTACATAAATAAAACAATAATAGAACTTGTTAAGTATTAATAATATGCTCATTCTTAGCACTATAATACCCCAATAACAAAATTACATTTTTAGCAGTCGTAGTATTGTATTATATCAACAATTACAGACTTAGTGTAAAAGAAAAATCATTTCGCCCCATCGCTAAGCTAATCCATTATTTGAGGCACCACAGTTTAGACTTATGGATGGTATTGCGACACGGTGTTGTTATAATCATGCGCTTGAATCACAAAGCCATTGGTCACATTTGGTAAGCTGAAGGTCGGGTCATGGCTCGACTTTGGTGGCATGGCTTGCAAGCTGAAGCAATGGCGACAACGATTTTAGCGTTGAGACGCCGAGTTTACATAATCGAGCACGAAGAACAGAACAAAGCTAAATCTTTTGGCTGTATCCTAATTTCTAACACCAATTTATCATATATAACTTACATAAATTACACATAAATGTTACCCAACATATATATACTAATTTAAAATAACTAAACAACAACTTTAGAAAATTAAATCCTGGAATGCCATGCTTTACACCAAAACTCTCTTTTTTTGACATTGTTTGACAAAATTAACACTGTAATCCCTATTATACATCAAATCGATTCATTTGAACTACGTTCTCTTTATTTCTTACCAATTTAACATATTCAAGGTTCAATTTCGCAATTAGCTCACAATCAAATATTAGTTTTGGTACTCCTACAAGCCATATTCATACATATATTCACTGTAAACAATTTTCTTCCCTTTTACACGTAATTAGAATACAAATCAACCACAATTATATATATGCTAGTTATAATATCACAATCACAATATACGCATAATTTATTACCAATCATAAAGAAACTTGGATTACAGACAATTTTGTAAAAACTTTATATATTATAGTCAAAAACACAGAGACTTTAGGAACTATGTTGTAAAACATATATGTACATATCATATAATATTAAGCTTATGTAACATACCTTCTGCTTAATCCTTGCTCACCACAGATAATTGTTTGAAAGTCTCAGGAATTCTCTCAGACTCTCTCAAACTCTCTCTATTTTTTCTTTCCTCTGTAACTTTCTTCTTAGGCTTAGCAAATAACTAGAATGCGTAAACAAAAACCAAACTGATAACCAAGTATGCGTAAAATTAATAAAAAAAATTGACATGGCCATAATACGCATACTAAATAATATCAGTTACAAAAATATAACGTATAGGTTATAAATATATTTTATTCATTA
Organism: Panax quinquefolius; assembly: GCA_020205615.1. Taxonomy (NCBI): domain Eukaryota; kingdom Viridiplantae; phylum Streptophyta; class Magnoliopsida; order Apiales; family Araliaceae; genus Panax; species Panax quinquefolius. The sequence goes on from CM035160.1 coordinate 59,050,491, forward strand.
TTTGATTTATATTATTTAAAAATTCAAAATTCAAAAAATCCAAAAGCCATAAGGCTTTGTTTGGCAAAACCTCTTTAAAATTAAAGACTTAATATCCTTAAGCCTTGTTTGGCAAAACTAAATTAAATTCCTTTAATTTATTTTAATAACCCATTTATAGCATATTTATTTGTCACACTTTTATTACCAAATTAAATTAAAAACATTATAGTAATCCATTTACTCTCTAACTTAATTTATTAATTTAAATTAAAATATTATCTCATGATGATCAATTTTCTTAACTCATAAATTATTTATTTAATAAATAAATAATCAAATCAACTCACCTTAAATAAATATTTATTCAACAATAAACACATCAATTAAAATATTTATATAACTCAATATATATTTTGAATTACAATTTAAAATTCTGGATTGTTACATTCTTCTCTCCTTACAAGGATTTTGTCCCCGGAATCATAACTCAAACAAATCATTCGTCACATTCTTCCCTACTTACAAAGATTCTGTCCCCATAATCGAAGACAAAGATTAAATAAATAACTCAAGATAATCTTTCATCATTTTATCTTTGAGTTCCCACGTAGCTTCTTTAGCATTGTGGTTCCTCCATATCACCTTCATGGAAGGTATTACTTTATTCCTGAGCACTTGTTCTTTCCTACTAACTATCTAGATAGGAATTTCCTCATAAGACAAGTCCTTATCAATCTGTAATGGTTCGTATTCGATCACGTGCTTGTAATCGGGTTTATACGGTCGTAACACCGAAACATGAAAAACATTGTTAATGTTTTCCAACTCTGGAGGTAGAGCTACCTCGTAAGCCACTTGTAGACACTCGAAATTTTCTGCACACCTGTCACAGACATTGCAGAAATGCAGATTCATCTTTTAGAAATAACCCTGGAAGATAGCTCACATCCAAATCAGGATACTACTAGGAAGTTCGGTCTCAACCCTAACACACACCAGAATGCCAGCCCAACCTCGGAGATAACCCCAAGGCATGCAATTCCAATACTGGAAATTCCACCGGAGAAGACCAATTAATCTCGGATATAACCCTGAGGTATCCAATCTCACTCCCAACACTGGGAATAGCAACTACATACCTTGGTGATAACCCCAAGGAGTGCAGTTCTGGCGATAACCCCAGAAATGCTTATTTCAAATGCATGCGATCAACTTCAACCTCGGCACTCACACCGAGGCATTCAGTACAAAGCCTAGATATAACACCAGGAAGACAGGCACACCTCAAAGATGACACTGAGGATCTCCAACATTGGCAGCAGTCCAATCTCAGCAATAACCCTGAGCAACGTCTTCTTTATTATCTCAAATCGGAGATAACTCTGGTGAGGGGCAAAGTAATCATCTCGCCACTTTGAAGCCACATCACGCCATCTTAACATCTCATACACACATTTTTACACAACAACGTCCCACAAGAATCAAGGAAAACCAATCCAGAGTGACTATTGTGCAAGGTAACAGATGGAATTTGAAGCTTGAAGACCGGAGGGCACCGTCCCATCTTCATGACTTCGTATAACCTATAATCCCATGCCATTGAATAACTCTCGACAACGGCAGTCCGAAATAGGTCCTACATACCTCAGTCGAATGCCCGGATTGCAATTCTGAAAGTTCGAGCAGACATTGCAAGGTACTACGATGCACGTCATCATGAGAGACGCTACCCAAGAAAACTCATGCAAGATTTCTGGGCAACCTGTGTACACTGCGGTCGGTCAGCAGTACACCTATGGCTCCCCCCTCTATTAACAGAGGGCTTGGGGTGGCCATTTTAAGAGAGAAAAAGGCGAGGAAGCCCGGTCAAATTTGCTCCATACTTACAATATACTGAGTACTTTCTCATTTTATACACTTGTGAGCTCACATATAGCTACTCTTGTACCAGCGGGAGCCGAGTTTCATCTACTTTAAAGATATAGAAGTCTTCTTTGGCAGTCCACTGTAAGCCTTCTTATACACTTTAAATCCTTTCTCTGCATCTTTGTACACACCCTTCTTCACGTTGAGAGTTGTGTTGCGTGTGTTTGCCCGGACTTTGGTCCGTGGTTTTTTTTCCGTTTGTATTTATATATATATATATATATATATATATATATATATATATATATATATATATATATATGGACCAACATTATTGAGTTATGCCTCGATTGAGCCTAGATTTTGATGCGAGCGTTTATTTGCTTTTTATATATATATATGTATATATATATATATATATATATGAACTGTGTGTCGGACTTTGTTCGATGAGCCTAGATTTTGGTCTGGAGTGTTTACTACTTTAATATATATATATATATATATATATATACTTATATATATGAGCTTTTATCGAACTGTGTTCGATGAGCCTGGATTTTACATCCGGTGCGTTTATCACTTTTATATATATATATATATATTTCTTTTTTTTGTCCCACCTGTAGTTTACTTTGTGGTGGTTGTCGCTTTTACATCTTTCTTTACGTTTCGTCTTGCCCGGAGTTTACTTCGTGGCAGTTGATCGCTTTTACAGATTTATTTACGTTTCGTCCCGCCTGGAGTTTCCTCCGTGGCGGTTGATAGATTTTACTGCTTTATTTACATTTTCTGTTCCCCCATGGAGGTGCTTCGTGGTGGCTGATCATGTTTATATATATATTTTTACAACTTTTATATATATACCTGCTTACTTCTTTCATTCAAATTGAGGTATCATGTGAGCATAGGAATCATGTGATCACATATTCAGCCTATTGGATCTAGATTCGGTTCCCGTGATGGACATTTTCAGCTGTAAGCAGCTTGTAAATTATTCTACAGTGTCTGAATTTCCTCAGATGGTTTTCATACCCATTGGGGAAATCGGCATTATTTTGTTCATTATTTTTCTTATAGATGCTTCTCATCTCGAAAATAAAATCAATCAAGCCGAACATTTAATAAAATGGAAGTGTAAAAGGTCTCAATTACTATTGAGCACAAGGGTTTGAAAAACCTCTTTTATAAAACATCACTGCTATATCTTGTTAAAATTGAATTTTTACATAAATTCAAACCCTGTGTATATAGGTGCGAACGAGGCCTTGCACCACTTCCAAATAAATAGCACATTGGCCCATACACACACATTCAGATAATAGTTTCTTGAAAAGAGGTGGTCACCGTGGGAACACAGATGTCGGGGGGTGCCTAACACCTTCCCTCCGCATAATCAAGTCCCCAGACCCTAATGAATCTCGGTTTCACCGACCCGTTTAGCAGTGTCACATCACTGGGTCAATGTGCAAATCTTTTCTCGGTTGTGTTGGTACAACCATTTAAAAAACCAACTGGCGACTCTTAACAGTCCATCGTCAACACTATACATGTTGAACCTTTTTCACTTGTTTTTTTAAATAAATCTCACCTAAAATGAGAACACCAAAGAACAAGTAACGAAAAGGGACAACTAAAATCCCAACGTCGACAGGTGGCGACTCTGCTTGGGAACTCCAGTAAGAGGACTTAAGCCGCTATTGCAATCTTTTTAATACTATTATCTGCTTGTGTGTGGATGTTGCATTTACATTTATGATGAATGTGTACGAATTCATTTACTTATTGCACTTTGTGCGTCGCACCATATCTGCTTGTGATATTAGTGCTTCACACATGTCATCATTTCCATACGGTGAGACTCAATGTATGTGAATGTATGTTGTGTGGTCCCTCCACCAGGAGGCTATCCTATCGGTGTTTGATTACTTGACTCGTAGGAAGAATAATTCCCGCCAGGCTCAGGAAAGGCACCACCTAAATTCGCTCCAGTTGAAAGACCGAATTAATCTCTCGTTGAGTAAATTGCGATGATTTGGGAACCTTCATGCCAAAAAGCCGTGAGAGTAACCTAAGATAGGTCAGCCTCTGATAAACCCAATATGGAGGAAAGTCTCTTCATGCTTTCTCATTTTAAACATAATTACTTGTAATTTCATTCCATATCTATCTCCATGTAATGAGAAATATGAAGAAATGTGTACACATACATATTTAACTTAACAGTCTATCCTTTATTACAAACAACTAACATCCGTTTTGCAGGATAAAATTCCTAAAACGAAAATATCACATAGCATGTTATTTTTATACATTCCCTAAATACTAAACTATGCAAGTCTTTTGCAGGGAACCAATCGGACCTACTACCTGGTCAAAATCCAAAAAGGCTGCAAGCCTACAGTCAATCATGTCATCATCTGACCAGACTGACCTTAATCTAGTTTCTCGCAAAGAATTCGATGGATTAAGCAAATAAATTACAGATTTGGTTGTTATGCTTAAAGAACTACACTAGTCTACTCAGGGTCCAAAGATACCCGTACATGCTGAATCCTCTACACAAGGGGGAACCCAAGTCATTACGATACCTGAACTGCAGTTGGCTATGACCAACAAAATTCATGATGCCACGCATCTCACAGGAGATCCAGACACCTGTGACATCAACAAGAAAGTCCTCCAAAAGGAAGAGACCCTTCGTGCTATCAAAGGAATTGGAACACACGGGAGTGTTTCATATGCTGACCTTTGCGTTTTCCCTGGTGTTCATTATCCAGAAAAGTTTAAGACTCCTGACTTTAAAAAAATGACGGGTTAGGAGATCCTTACACACATTTGAAGGTGTTTATTGGAGAACTCAGATCTTATGTAGAGGACGAGAAGCTCAGAATGCAGCTGTTCCAGAAAAGTCTGACTGGAGAAGCCCGATCGTGGTATACCAGATTAGACAATTTAAAGATCCATAGCTGGGAAGAGCTAGCACACGCCTTCCTCACACAATACAACTTTCAGTCTCAGATGGCTCCTGACCGGTATCAAATTACCAATGTCAAGAAATAGTCTAGTGAGTCTTTCAAAGAGTATGCTTAAAGGTGGAGACGCCTGGCTGCCCAAGTTATTCCCTCCATGACATAATTAGAAATGGTCATGACTTTCATAGACATACAAGAAGCTCCTTTCTATGAAAGAGTTTTAGCCGGCATCGGTAAACCATTTTCTGAAATGGTCAAACATGGGGAGATGGCTGAGATGGGATTGAAGTCCGAAAAAATTCAAGACCTAGCTGCCCTTAAAGCTGTTGCTGAGCACATCCAATCTAGAAATTATGGAAACAACCCCCAGAGGGTCCATAAAAAGAAAGAGGAAGATGTTTCCCTGATACTACATGGTCAAAAAGGCAATCAGAACATGCCTATTCAGAGGAAGTTACACTCCCTTTCAAGCACATTCTTCAAACCCTCCAATGCCAAAAGGTGGAGAAATCAAACGCCCTCGAGTGTTCACACCCTTAGGGGACTCACTCAAGAATATTCTCACTCTTCTGACAAAATAGAAGAAAATCAAGCACCTTCTTCCACTAGCCAACCCTAATGGACGGGGTTTCAATGCTACTCGGAAATGTGCTTATCATGTCGGGGCACCTGGACATGATACTCATGATTGTTCGGCCTTGAAACACAAGATCCAAGACCTGATAGATAAAGGTGAGATCGTTGTAAGACCCCAACTTTTATGAATAAAGAATAATTTTCTTGAAATATATTTTTTAATATTATGGTGTGGATTTGATATAATGTTATAGTTGTGGGTAATATTTACAAATTCTGCAAAGTAAGCAAGTGGTTATATAATATTCGATTGGTCAGGAAATATTCGTTTTAATAGGGAATATTAAATGACGACGGCACAATTATTGGTGGACCCTATTAACGAAAGTATTGTCGTAGTTAGAAAAGCGACAAAATTATCTTTCTATAAAAATAACTACGGAGGTGTTACCGTTAAAAGCTGTTGAACTACCGGTAGTAGTAAAGTACGATGAATACGCGTGGTTGCATAGTAGCACTACCAGTATTGATTATTGATGCTTACGTGAGAAGTCACCGGTTATACTCAATTATTGCTATAGTAATTCTCCGGATCATATCTCTCATATTATTGATTCAATTATTATTACAGTATCATCTACATAATATGTTATATTATTAAATCAATAATTGAGATGACAAAGTTATTCATATTATTATTTGCAATATTGATAATGTCTAGAAGTTTTGTCAAGGAGAGGTTTGGTCACCTAATTGCGCGCCAATAAGGAGAAATCCTTATCGAAAAGCCCCTCTTTCCTGGGAACGACTTGGTTGTTAAATATTGTGAATTATAATATTAATGATGATTAAGTTCGTGTTAATTAAATATGAATTTTATAGTTCCATTGTGTTGGAATTATTTGTGTTAGTGGAAATTGACATTTGTTTCGATAATAATTGATGTCTGGAGGTTATATTGTTCAATCAGGTATTCGGGGCACTTTTTGTTTTGGAGTACTATTCACGAGTTACTATTCACAAGTTACTATTCATGAGTTACTATTCATAAGTTACTATTCATGGGATACTATTCACCCGAAAGATATATTTCTTTTCGGTCCATATCATTTTTGGGTACAATATTATTCCATGTGGAGATGTGCTAATTTTTCAGACCGTTGGTTGAAGATATAATAGTAAATCAATATGACCATTTGGTGGAAAGTTATAATAGTAAATCAATATGGATCATTTGGTTTAAAGTTTTAATAGTAAATCAAGATGGACCGTTGCTTTTAAGTTTTAATAGTAAACCAATATGGACCGTCCAGTTTAAAAGTAAATCAACTGGGAATTAGTTACTATTCAGGTCCATTCTCCTATAAATAGAAGCTCATTCCTTCATTATTTCTTACGAATTCACTGAAACTCTTGAGAGAGAAACCATAGAGAGAAAGAAGAAAAGTATTCTGCTACTTCACTACTCCAATATCCAGTTTCTTCTAAGGTAGGAGATATTATTTGTTGTACTCGTAAGGGGTATGCTTTCTTTCTTATTAGTGAAGAGAACTTCTGTTATTCCATTCTTATTATTCATTGGAATAACTTTGCTCATACAAAGTACTGCATACATGGTGAAATTCTTCTAATATTCCGTTCTTTATTATTACGTTTAATATCCTATCTATCTTACGTTCTGTGGGACCGGTTCCATTATTTATTATTATGTCGGAATATCATGTCTATGCGTTTACGCCGGACCTGGTTCCATTATTTATTATTCTCGTGAATATCTCGTCATGCATGCGTTTTACGCGGACACTGGTTCCATTATTAATTATTCATTGGGAATAACACATGCATGCAATCTATCGCATGCATGGTGAATCCTTACGTTATTCCATTCTTTATTATTACATTGGAATAACTCGCTCATGTGGATTACCACATGCATGGTGAATGATCCTTTGTATTAATTCCTTATTAAATTATGGAAATGATCTGTGTATGTGGATTACCGCATGGCGGGTGAAAATCTATTTGCAGCTTCATATATTCTATTATACTCAGTTGGTTAAAGTTTTGGCTTCTATACTCCATGAAATTAGTGGAATATCCTTGATATTTGCGCTTCATCTAGTATCTTTTCATGGAAATATTCTTCTGAGCATTCTTGAATTTTACAGCATAAAGCAGTATCCCGTTGACAATTTGGACGTTATTGAGTTTAGGATAAATTAACTTATAAATCTTTAAAATTTATTCTTGAACTTGTTTTATTGAATTGTCATCATCCTCATGCTTATATTATGTTAAAATTCATCTTTGGCTTACGTGCATAGATGGACTTGGTATGATTATGACCAGGGATTATTCGGTATAATCATGACCATAATGTGACGAATGATGTGGTAAAAGTCCTCATTGGCCTGTAGTTCATTGGTGGATAGTTTTTGGTATGATTATGACCAAGGATTATTCAGTATAGTCTTGACCATTGATGATTACATGAATATCCTTGGCCGTGGAGCAGGGATGATTTGATTTTATTTATTAAGCTGAGTCTCAGCGATAAAGTAATGAAAAACCTTTTAAATAATATAAGATAGTAGATTTTATTCTCTACTTGACTCTTCTAATGGATTGCTTATTCCACTGCAGTTAAACTTGATGTTTGTTATATTTTATCAGTTTAACACTATTGAAGACTAATGATAATTTATTCTGCATTATCTTAGTCATAATATTTCTTATTGGGCTAGTTGAGCTCACCCTTTCTTTCACTGTTCTCTTCAAGAAATGAGAACGTAGCTGGGACTAGTCGGGGAACAGAGTGATGGTCCTAAATGGTGCATTAGTAGTCCTCGCTATTCTGTGAAATAGTGTGATAATAAATGTAATGAGGACTCCATTGAGTGTGGATATTGTCTAGATGACAATATTTGTATTAAAACTCAAACCTATGTTTTGTCGTATTTCACACATTTGTTGTATAATTAAGTTGTATTTGTATTGATTACCTTGTATCGATTTACTCAAGATGGGTGATTTATACCTGTTTTGGGTGAGTCACAGTTGGTATCAAAGCTTAGGAATATGATCCCTGGCTGAGATGTGAGACAAGAACTAGTAGGGGAGAGACGGGGAATTCCTTCGCTAGTATGACCTACCTAAGTTTATTTGTTATTTAACTGGTCGGTCAGAGTATAGGGATAATATGTGATATATTAATTAACCCTTGTTTTGTGGCAGTATTGGAAAATGGCATCCGAAAATGTTGAGATAAGCAATGAAGCACATGAGATCGTGGAGTCACCACAGATTAATACCCAGGATAATGTGCAACAAGAAGACAATAATCCTCAGGTGAACAACAACACCGACCAAATGGCGAACAACGGAATGTTTAGGAGCTTTATGCAATTCGTACAACATCAGGCAAGAGAAACTCCTGTCCAAAATGTAGGTGGAAACATTGGAAACTCTCGGACGATCACCGCTAAATAGTTCAAGGAGCTGGGACAACCGGAGTTTATTGGAGTGCCAAAACCACTTAAGGCGGATGCATGGATAAAGCAGATCACCAAGATATTTGATGTCTTGGGATGCTCCGAGGAGCAAAAGGTTCCTTTTTCCACCTTTATGTTGCGAGGAGAGGCAAATTACTGGTGGAAATTAGTAAAGCGTACTCAACCTGCCACACTGAAGATGTCTTGGGAGAAGTTCCAAGAACTGTTCAATGACAAGTACTTTCTCGAAAGTATTCGTCAAATTAAAGAGGTAGAGTTCATCAAGTTGGAGCAGAACAATATGACCGTGGTGCAGTACGAAGCTAAGTTTGCCGAGTTGTCCCGGTTTTCGTCCAACTTAGTTGATAATGAGGAGAGAATGACACGAATGTTTTTAAGAGGTTTGAAACCGGAGATACGTCAATATCTTATTCCTCATAAACTGTGTTTGTATTCAGATGTTGTAAATAGGGCTCAGTTATTGGAGCGCGATAACGGGTTAACGCAACCAAGAGAAAGCAACCGGAAGAATGAAAATACCAGTGGAAACAGTCATCGAAGCAATGACAACAAACGTGGAGGGAATCAACATGCCAGAAATGGTAACCACTTCGGTGATAATCATGGCCAAGACAATAAAAGTGGGAGTTTCAAGAAGAGGAGATTTAATAATGATGGAAGGACGTCAGCACCAGCACCTATTGTTAAGGAAGGAGAACGACCGCCGGTCGTATGTTACAAATGCGGAGGGGAGGGACACATCAGTCCAAACTATACGCAGCAGTCCAAAGCATGTTACAATTGTGGAAGAGAAGGTCACTTAGCTCGATTTTGTCGTGCAATGAAGTCAAGTCCAGCTGGGATAGAGGCATCAAAGTCCGTCCCAGACAAGACAAAACCGGTAGTTCAAGGGAGAGTGTTTGTTGTAACCTTCCAGAAAGCAAGGAACCCGAACAAGGTCATCACGAGTAAGCTTATCATAAACTCTAGTGAAGTATATACCTTATTTGATACCGGCTCTACCCATTCTTTTATTTCTCCTACTTGCACTCAACGTTTAAATTTAACTCCGGAGAATTTGGACTTTGACTTATCGGTTGAAACTCCATTGGGAGAAACCTTCATTACATCCACAGTTTATAAGTCTTGTTTGATTCAAATCGGTAACCGCACATTACCTGTCGATCTTATTTCTTTAAAAATACTTGCATTTATCGTAATTCTAGGGATTGATTGGTTAACTACTCATCATCCAAAAATTAATTATTTTCGTAAGGTTGTTAGTTTTCATATTCCTAATCAACCTATTATGCGAATTCAAGCGACCAAACCATTAAAATCAATCAAGGTCATTTCAAGCCATAAAGTTATTCGTTTATTGAAAAACGGATGTCAAGCTTTCTTAGCTCATGTCACAGATTTAAACAAAAATACATCAGTTTTGAATGATATTTCTATTGTTAATAAATTTCCTGACGTATTCCCTGAAGAACTTCCTGGCCTACCCCCAGAGCGTGAAATTGAATTTTGTATCGACCTTGAACCCGGTACAAAACCCATTTCCAAAGCCCATATCGAATGGCTCCTATTGAACTTCAGGAGTTAAAGACCCAATTGCAGGAATTGTTAGACATTGGTTTCATTCATCCTAGTACGTCTCCTTGGGGTGCTCCTGTTCTATTCGTGAAGAAAAAAGATGGGAGTATGCGACTTTGTATTGACTACCGAGAATTGAACCATGTCACCATCAAGAATAGGTATCCGTTACGTCGCATTGATGTCCTATTTGACCTGTTGCAAGGAGCATAATTCTCTTTAAAGATCAATCTTCATCCTGGATATCATCAACTGAAGGTTAAAACTGAGGATATTCCAAAGACTGCCTTCAGAACACGGTACGGGCATTATAAATTCTTGGTCATGTCTTTTGGATTGACTAATGCTCTTGATGCCTTCATGGATATGATGAACCGAGTATTCAAGGAATATTTAGATCACTTTGTGGTTGTCTTTATTGATGACATTCTCATATATTCCAAAAGCCGTGAATATCATGAGCAACACTTGAGGCTGATACTCCAAAAGCTTCGTGAAAACAAGCTTTATGCCAAGTTGAAGAAATGTGAGTTCTGGCTTGAAGAAGTTGCATTCCTTGGGCATGTGATATTAAATCATGGAATATCTGTTGACCCAGCGAAGATTGAGGCAATTCAAAGCTGGGAGTAACCAAAGTCAGTGACCGAAGTACGTAGCTTTCTCGGCTTAGCTGGTTATTATCAGAGATTCGTGGAAGGATTTTCTCGAATCGCTACTCCATTAACTCAGCTGACTCAAAAAGATACAAAGTTCAGTTGGAGCGAGGAATGTGAGAACAGTTTTCAAGAACTCAAGGGAAGACTCATTTCAAAGACTGTTTCTAATAATACCATCGCTCGGAGGATTTGTCATCTACAGTGATGCTTCGGGAAAAGGGTTAGGATGTGTTCTCATGCAACATGGGAAAGTCATAGCAATGCCTCTCGGCAACTCAAAGAATATGAGAGAAATTATCCTATACATTTGGGAATAACTCGTCTGCAATGTACGATCTATCGAGCATGGTGAATCCTTCTATTATTCCATTCTTTATTATTACGTTGGAATAACTCATCTGTGTGGATTACCACATCCATGGTGAATGATCCTTTGTATTCATTCCTTATTAAATTGTGGAAATGATCTCAGATATCGTGGATTACCGCATGGCGGGGTGAAAATCCATTTGCGATTTCATATATTCTATTATACTCGGTTGGTTAAAGTTTTGGCTTCTATACTCCATGAAATTAGTGGAATATCCTTGATATTTGCGCTTCATCAAAGTATCTTTTCATGGAAATATTCTTGAGCATTCTTGAATTTTCTTCGCACAAAGCAAAGATCATGTTGACAATTTGGACGTTATTGAGTTCAGGATAAATTAACTTATAAATCTTTAAAATTTATTCTTGAACTTGTTTTATTGAATTGTCATCATCCTCATGCTTATATTATGTTGAAAGTCATCTTTGGCTTGCGTGCATAGATGGACTTAGTATGATTATGACCAGGGATTATTCGGTATAATCATGACCATAATGTGATGAATGATGTGGTAAAAGTCCTCATTGGCGTGTAGTTCATTGGTGGACAGTTGTTGGTATAATTATGACCAGGGATTATTCGGTATAGTCATGACCATTGATGATTACATGAATATCTTTGGCCGTGGAGCAAGGATGATTCGATTTTATTTATTAAGCTGAGTCTCAGCGATAAAGTAATGAAAAACCTTTTAAATCATAGAAGATAGTAGATTTTATTCTCTACTTGACTCTTCTAATGGATTGCTTCTTCCGCTGTAGTTAAACTTGATGTTTGTTATATTTTATTAGTTTAACACTGTTGAAGACTAATGATAATTAATTCTGCATTATCTTAGTCATAATATTTCTTATTGGGCTAGTTGAGCTCACCCTTTCTTTCACTGTTCTCTTCGGTAAATGAGAACGTAGCTGGGACTAGTCGGAGAACAAAGTGATGGTCCTAGATGGTGCATTAGTAGTCCTCACTATTCTATGAAATAGTGTGATAATAAATGTAATGAGGACTCCATTGAGTGTGGATATTGTCTAGATGACAATATTTGTATTAAAACTCACAGCCTATGTTTTATCGTATTTCACACGACTGTTGTATAATTAAGTTGTATTTGTATTCAGTACCTTGTATCTGGCGACTCAAGATGGGTGATGTATACATGTTTTGGGGGCGTCACAATCGTGGTCCCCAAACCAGATCAACCTCACGTACAAGACAATCCTCTTCCTCAACATAAAGAAGAAGAGGTCAACATGATTAATTGGAGCAATGGATAGATTTCCAATCTCAATGGCGAATCATCCCAAACCACCAAAGACGGGGTTGACAAATGGGATTATGCCCAGTTCCTGTTCATGATGGAACGTAAGATGAAAGCTCTATGCAAGTAGATTGAACAATTGGCAGAACTGGTGACCTATCAGCATCAAGTGACACGCCAGTTTGTCAGCTAGGAACATGCTAGTCTCCTTCCTCTTGTCATGAATATTCCCCCGTCACCTTCAAAAAATGAAATGCTGGAAGACATAGTGATAAGGAGAGCAAACGCCGAAGCCCGTCGGGATTTCGCCAATAAAAGGGAATTTATATACCTGGGCCAACCTATGGAGGAAATCCTGTAGATGCTAATCAATGAAGGAAAGATCACTTCCCTGCTTCCTCCAATTAATCCCTGTTCAGGACGGTACAATTCTGATGGAGTATGTAAATATCACTCCCATTCTCGCGGTCACAGCACAGAAGAATGCTGGGCACTCCGCTACCTTATCCAGAATTTAATTGACAGTGGTGTCTTGCAACTAGCAGACAATGATACTGTGCTACGTGAGAGTGAGAATACATGTCCTACTAAGTGGAAGGGATTGGTAGTAGTTATATCCACTGAGACTGATGGGACTAACAAATCACTCACAATATCAACAATTCAACTCAGAGGAAGGAACAATTCTTTGAAAGTGGCCGCTCCCGAGCCAATCAACTTACTATGCAGAGCACAATATCCTATTGTTAGCTTACACAAAGTTCCATGGAATTATGGAGAAAGTGAAGGATCCACCTCGCATACAACTGCCGCAGTGTCGAAGGAAAATCCACTGTATCTTCCCCAATGGGTGATGAAGTCTACCATCAAATCAAAGGGGAAAATACCCATGGAGAAGATTGAAAAATTCCTCCGCACTATGGGTCATAATGAAGCCGAGGTGGTTTTAAGCTTAAAAGAAGCTCCACACCAAATCTCAATTTTGGACTTGGTCCTAACTTCCGAAGATCACCGGACGATCTTGTTGAAGGTTTTAGAAGAAGCCTATCTACCAAAATAAGTGGATGTGGAAAATTTTCAACATTTGGTTGATCACATTTTCAACAACAATGTGATATCCTTCACTGATGATGACATACCGCCTGAAGGGACCGGTCATTGCAATCCATTGCACATTGCGGTCTTGTCCTTCGGATACATGCTAGCTGAAGTCTTGATAGATGGAGGCTCATCTCTAAATATCTGTCCATATGTTACATTATTAAAGATGAATATCAATCTCAACCGAATCCGGAGAAACCATACGGTTATAAAAGCTTTTGATGGAGCCCGCCGAAATTCGGTCGGAGTAATTGAACTGCCAATCGAGATTGGTCCCCATACATTCTGCGTGTCTTTCCACGTACTCAAGATAGATTCGGGATACAACCTGCTCTTAGGACGACCATAGATTCATATGGCAGGGGTAGTCCCCTCCACCCTTCATCAATATTTGAAATACATTATCAACGACAACATAGTCACAGTCAACGCTAAACCGGAGTGTCCTCCACATAGTGACATACCATACATCAACGTCAATTCAAATGTTGAACCGGTCAGTTTTCACGCCCTGGAGGTGAGCAACACACCATGCTATTGGAATGCCACCTCTCACACCCAAGATTTCTGCTGAAGTAATGTCGGCTACTCAAGAAATGATATCCTTGGGTCATCAACCAGGACAAGGGCTGGGTAAAGATCACCAGGGTATCAAATACCCCATCCAAGTTATCAGTCAAACTGGGACAGCTGGACTAGGCTATTCTGCCAGTTCTAGTAACAGGAATCCACATAAACATCCTCAGATTCCTCCAGCTTCAGTTACACGATATTTGTCTACACTTACAACTGCTGAGTCCGCACAACCTCTTGTAAAGGTGCCAGCCAACGTGATGGCTATGTTATTTCCAAAGCCGGTGCCGACGAAGGCAAAAAAAGTCTTTGTTCAGATCCCGCCATGGAGGAAGAGAAATAAAGAAATAAATAAGACGTCATCTGGATGATGTCAGGCATACGCATCATCATCTATGATGAACATACAAATAGATACACCCCAAACGATGATTGCTCAGACTTAATGGCCATCATTCAGGATAAGGAGGACGATGACAGTCCCTCCATCACTGCAGTCCACTCGGACTTTGCCTTTGCCAATTGGAGCAGCACTCCTTGCATTGGTCGACAAGGGCAAAACGGGCAGAAACTATTTCTGCCCTGTAGATATCATAACTAGTTACTTTTCTGTACAGTATTAGCAGTCGTTTTGCCAGTACATGCTAACACCTTGTATGATCAAACCTTTTCATATATACTAAGTGAAAGCATATTTTATTTCAGGACCCTGAACTTAGATGTGCCTGTACTTGCTGATACGGTGCCTCTTCTCCACAAGGATTGTACCTTTGATGTAGAAATGAATTCATCCTTGATGGAAGTGAATGAGGACATTGAGGTTGCTCCAGAAATTCAAGAATGGGTCAAAGACAAACCTAAACCTAACCTTGATCAAACCACTTCATTCAATCTCGGAACCTTAGAAAGCTCTAAGTTAATCTAGATTGGTTCAGACCTTACCCCAAACCAGCGGAATGACATGGTTACGCTACTAACCCAATTCCAGGATGTGTTTGCATGGTCTCATGAAGACATGGTGGTGTTATCCACTGACATTGTACTTCATCGCCTTCCCATTAAAGAGGGATTCAAGCCAGTCAAGAAGAAGCTCAGGCGATTGAAACCTTAGTGGAGTTTAAAGGTAAAAGAAGAAATTGTGAAACAATTTCAAGCTGACATCATCATGGTGTCTACATATCCTGAATGGATATCCAACATTGTTCCTGTGCCTAAACCTGGAGGAAAGGTGCGAGTTTACATGGATTATCGGGACTTGAACAAAGCTTTCCTTAAAGATAGCTTTCCCGTACCCTTTATACACATTCTCATTGACAATACTGTTCAATACTATATGTACTCCTTTGCTGATTGCTTCACGGGGTACCATCAAATCATGGTTACTGAGGAAGATCGTGAGAAAACTGCTTTCATCACGCCTTGGGGAACCTTTTATTATAGACGATTGTCATTTGGCCTCATCAATGTCGGAGCCACCTATCAGCGAGCTATGATGGCTCTCTTCCACGACTTAATGCACAAAGAGATCGAGATCTACATGGATGACATCATTGTCAAATCCCAGAAAGAGGAGGACCACTTAGACCATCTCAGAAAGCTATTCAACAGGTTGCGTAAGTGCAACTTGAAGTTGAATCCAGCCAAGTGCGCCTTTGGCGTTAAATCAAGCAAGTTGCTAGGATTTCTATTTAGCCACAAAGGGATTGAGCTGGATCCTACCAAAATCCAGGCCATTACGGAAATGCCCATTCGTCAGACAGAGAAGGAAATACATGGATTTTTGGGAAGAATCAACTTCATTAGGAGGTTCATCTCTCAACTCACAGCAACCTGTGAGCCAATCTTCAAGCTATTAAGGAAGAACTCCTCCATGAAATGGAATGATGAGTGCCAAAATGCCTTCCTCACAATTAAAGAACAGCTAGCCAAAGCTCCCATTTTGGTACCACCTAGGGACGATGTTCCCCTGTTCATGTACCTGTCCATAAGTGACAATGCCATGGGCTACATACTGGGATAGAAAGACGATAGAGGCCAAGAACGAGCTATCTATTACCTCAACAAAAGATTCTTCAACAATGAACACAAGTACACTTTGATTGAGAAGACTTGTTATGCTTTAGCATGGGCTTCCATGAGGTTACAACATTACCTCCATGGTCACACAACCCATCCCATATCCCGCGTTGATCCTCTCAAGTACGTGTTCAACAAACCCATGTTAAATTGTCTGCTGTCCAGATGGCAGTTGATCCTACAACAATTTGACATCGTCTACGTGACTTAAAAGTCCATCAAAGGTCAAGGAATTGCGGACCAACTGGCCGTCGCACCCTCAGGGGACTTCAAACCCTTGGAAACCTACTTCCCCGATGAAGGGGTAATGATAATTCAGCCACACCATCAGTACGATACACGCCAATCATGGAAGATGTATTTTGATGGAGCTGTTAATATGGAAGGTTCTGGAGCTGGCCCTCCACAGTATGAGTTCACCTTGGCCCTTTTGAATGTGGGGAATGGATGTTATCGGACCCATTGAGCCTAAAGCCAGTAATGGACATCGATTTATCTTCACCATGATCGACTACTTCTCCAAGTGGGTAGAAACAGCCTCCTTCCCCAGGGTTACCAAAGAAGTCATCATTGATTTCATCAGAAATAATGTCATTTGTCGATATGGACAACCCGAGGTGATTGTGTCAGACAATGCTAAGAACCTCAATAATAGAATGATGGAGGAATTATGCAGTATATTCCACATCAAACATCTTAACTCTGTCATATATCGTCTGAAGATGAATGGTGCTGTTGAAGCGGCTAACAAAAACATCAAGAAGATCATGCAAAAGATGTCCACTAATCACAAAGAGTGGCTTGACTTATTGCCTCTTACCCTGTTAGCCCACAGAACCACAAGGTGCACCTCCACTGGGGAAACCCCCTACGCATTAACCTATGGGACGGAAGCAGTGCTCCCCATAGAAGTAGAAATGGAATCCCTCAGAGTGTTGATAGATGCTCAGCTAGATGAAGACCAATGGGTACAAGACAGGTATCACCAATTGTCTCTAATAAATGAAAGGCGAACCGCGACTATCTTCTATGGTCAGTTATATCAACAAAGGATCGCCAGATCCTATAACAGAAAAGTCCGACTACTGGCAGTTTAAACAACATGACTTGGTGTAGAAGAAGATCATCGACAACCAAGATCAATCTAAGGGAAAATTAGCTCCTAACTGGGAAGGCCCATTTGTTATCAAGGAAATATTGACAGGAGGTGCTCTCAGATTGCAAGAAATGGACGGCGATGAATTTCCATAACTCATCAACTCGGACATCGTGAAACGGTACTATGTCTGAAGTTTCCATCAACCAAACATCATGGTGTTGTATCATTAGATCACCAGTCATTCCGGTTCTTTAACCCTTTACCACATACAACTCTTCCACACTTGGCCCCTCAGGGAAACATACTTTTCAAGCCAACAACTTGGCTTCTCTGCGTTCCTACGACTTCGGTCATCCCACTACGGATTGAACCTCTCGCATTTGCAGTTTGGCTACCTATGCATGTGATCAAACTTTTCGTACATGCTGCTTATCCTTAACCTAGGATTAAACTTTCTCTTCCCTGCAGTTTGACCTGCACATGGGATCACGCTTTTTAACTCGCCCTGAGGGGTGAACTACGCTGACCTGATCTCCTCTTCAACAAGAGTACGTAGGCAACCATTTCATATGGCCCGGTCGCGATAAAACAAAAACAACAAAAACATTTCTACTCCCTTCTCCTTACAAAAACTAAAAAAAATATAAAAAAATTCCTACACCATTCCTGCTACATACATCGTTGAACCTCTTACACCAGGTTCGAACTACGCAGACCTGATCTCCTCTTCAATAGGAGTACGTAGGCATCCATTTATGGTTCAGTCATTCCCCATACCAAAACACAATCCCTTGTCAACTGGTACTGGGATCATCCTTCAATCCACATTTCATTCGGTTTCAGACCAAACGGGTGGAATTACCTGAACTCCACCCAATAGGAGATTCGGCGACCATCTAAGCTGCGGTTATGCCTCAAAGAACAACACCAATCCATAAGAGATGGAATTAACTAGGCTTCTCCTAAATAGAAGTACTGGCGACCATCTGTGGTGCGGTCAATCTTAGAGAGGAAAGCCACACTCCTCTCCACATTTCTATACAGAAACTAGTCCCAAGACACCAAAGATGGTAGGGATACACACAGGTCAATGATCCATTCTAAACTATCCAGTGACAACTCAATGTCCATCCCTCAAGGAGGAATTCAGAATACCTCAGAATCACAAGCCCTGAAGAAATGGGTAAAATATTAAGCAAGCCACAAACATATCTAAAAGGGAAGTGATCAAAAATATATTTCCCTACTATATATAATGTTGTTTGATATACATAATGCAAACTGTATAGGACAAAATGACTATGCTAGTCTGTGCAGGAAAATGTTAAGCGCTTCTACAACTTAGGATATATGCGAGCTAACAAACCCAACATGGCATCCCTCTCAAAAGAAGGAGGCGAAGCTATGGTCTTCTATACAAGGGTGTCCACACGACCCAACAAATCTGCAGCCATCTGCATGGTGACCATATGCTCATCAATGTAAGCGCTCATCTCTGCAATCATGCCAGTGGTAAGGGACCTCACTGCAGTACTATCTATGACGGCTACATCTCGGGAAGATATGTTGCTATCCCGCTCAACTATCACTGCATCTCTGGCTGATCTAGCCTCATCCCGCTCGACAATAGCAGCATCTCTGCCAGCTAATGCATCATCTCTCTCTAACAGAGCTACGTCTCTCCCCTCAAGGGAAGTCAACATCAAGGCTCTAGCTTGGTCTCTCTCGAAGGTCATCAGATGAAGACTCGCTTTCAAAGTATTGTCTTTGAATCTTTGAATCACAACAAGATCTTAATCTTGGGAGAATCTAAAGGAGATGATGTCAATCCGGCAACTAGCTCGTCCTCAGTGTGGGAATCAATGTCCTCCATGGACTCTCCATCAACTGTCTCAATATCCGGCACTGTGGATACTGCCATAGCCGATAGAATCTCTGCCTCCATCCACGCAGAATACTCTGGCGAACATCCCAAATAGCTAATAGAGAAAGCAGCTACCTCATGCTGATCCCAACAAGCATACACACGGGATCGATCCTCTGCTGAGAGATAGCGAGAAGCTAAATGTTGACCTAACGCCCCCTCAAAAGGATGAAAATCCTGAAACTGGTCAAACTACGACATCACGGCCATTAGGTGATAGGAAGTCATACCCCTCAAACCAGCCAAAGGGAGATAATCCATGCCCGGAGCATGAGTAATAAAGCTGTAGGGTGAGCTAAGCCCTGAGCACAACAATATGATAAACGGATCACTGATATCTACCAAGAACATAGACTAAGACATAGTGTCCGTACACTCAGATGGCTGAAAGGAGTATGACATGGCTATATCATGTGTGAAACAATATCCATACCGTCTAATGGTGCCGATTGGTCTCAAGTGTGACATAAACCACATGTATAAAGATGACCAATCGCACGCCTGTGAACACTCTTTGTCGGATAAGTGCAAAGTAGTGTACAGAACCTCGAGTCTCGCTATAATCATAGGAATGATGGTACGACCCTCAATGAGAGCTCTCACTGCCATGATGACTCCAATGTCTATCTCATCCATGTACCGTGGCATATAGACATACGACAGTACACACAATATCATTACATCCACCTTGGGTAGACGCCAATGATCCTCTGGTGTGGTGAAATCCCCGGAATTTTATGTATAACTATCCTTAGGGCCAAATCTGTCAAACAAAAAATGCTGGGATATAACGTGGCCAGATGTAAGCTCATCTTGCACCACCCTACGCCCAAATCCAGTGAGGGTCATGAACCGTCAACTCATGTCCCCCAAAACCATATGCACACAAGGTCTGTCCAGTGGCAGCATCATCAACCGTGCATACTCCTCTAGAGTGGGAGTCAACTCCTGGGTCCCGAATCGGAAAACCTGCCTCTCCAATACCCAGTGCTATAGCATGCCATCCACGAATCCTATGGGAAACAGAAACATCAACAGGGTCATAGTATACTACAACAAATGATCTATGGTCACCCTGTCTGATGGTAACATGCTATCATACCACGATCGCATACAAGATGCCACCAATAATGGTGGGGTATGATCAATACGGCTAATTGTCGAAGAAGACATCTGTACGGACCGTGTCACAAGACCATCCAGGGGTCAATGCTGAATATCTCTGGAAATACATACATATGCATAACATAATACATGCACTGCAGATAATAGATGGCAATATGATATAGGGAATGAAAAACTGTGCATACATTCCTAAGTATATCATCATCTAAATACATCATCTCTGTACAGCTATAAATTCAGGGAAATGGGGCAAAGATGCTCTACTACTAACAGAGGCCTTTCAAAAGATATAGCGAGAATAGGGTTTAGCCACCTAATATCTAACAGAGGCCTATCAGAAGATATAACCAGAATACACATCAGAAGAAGACAATGGTGTCAATATCTACATCATCAATCCTATCCACCTGATGTAACTCCTCCTGAGTCATTGGATTTCTATCAATAGGGATGTCAGGCCTATACAGAGGAGGATATGTGCCGGCAAAACCAAAGGGGTCATCTGAGGGGCCAACACTTGAGTTGGAAGGATCAAACGAATCTGCCTCTACCGGATCTCTGCCCAAATGCCAGATAAAGAAATGTGTCTGGTCTAGTCGCCGGGTTAAACTGTCAATCTGTGTCACATGAGTCGGATCTTGGATGCAGGCTATCCAATTCGTCATCATCATGGATCCTGGAACCATATCCCCAATGAACTGAGTGGCGCGTGACTGGGCTCTAATAGTACAAGGGAACCACCAACGCTGGAATATCTCCTGAGTGCAGGGGCCCTCTAATAATGTAAAACCGTCAACCCCCAACAATGGGACATCAGTGACGGATGACTGCGATACAGGCCAATGACGCCTAACAGGAGGCAAGATCGGCATGCAAATCTCCCCTGTGGTGCTCCTAATAGCACGATCTCCTAAATAGAGCTCTTATCCTCCATCTGTAAAGAGAGGAACTCTCTGGGTAGAAATCGCATACTCGACGCCAGTCGGGTACCCATCATCAAATTCGATGGCCAAATGTTCCCCGGAATAGGGAATCCATATGATAATATCAGTTGTCAACAACTCCAGCTATAATCAGCAATGATTGAAACCCTCAGCTATAGGGACCTCTGCCAGTATGGAATGATGCCATCATCGTCCTCGTGAATAGGTCTCTAAACCTAACACGCTCATAGTGCGCAAACATGGAAGCCTCTTATAGGCCCAAAACTGCCAACACAAAGGCAAACATCTGTGGTCAGTAAACACTCTTAACCTATACATGGGAAACGACAAGAGATATACTCACCATCAGAAATAGGTAGAATCCTAACCACGCCTCAGTCAAACCCTGCGAGCGTATATGCGTGCCCCTGAGGAAATAGGCAAAGGTATTGGAACCCTAATCATACTCTCCAATACGATCCACATGACGCGTGGCATTGACCAAAGCAAATGACACTATAGAAGAGTTATCTGCTATGAAGCAGCCTCTAATGATCATCAGGAAGAATCACCGAAGAATGCGATCCCTGACTTTGACATTGCCAGGCACGGGCTCGCTCAACAGCCCACTCATAACATCCACGCTCAAAGGACCTGCACGGACAGTCCTGCCTTTGAGCGCCTCCACTGGAACTCCTAGCAAGGACCTGACGGCAGTAGGGGTAATATTCACCATGCAAGGCACTGACGCCCCTCCAAACTCCATACCTATGAGAAATCGCTAATCCATCGGTGTCATCACCACCTCACAGTCCAACAAATGGAGTGACTGAGTCTGATGAAACCATCGCTCAAATAATTCCCTAAGATAACCTCAGGGACAATGAAGGGGAAAGATGGAAAAGAATGCTCCAAATCCCTAGTCATGCACGATCGCTCTGTAATCAAGATGAAGAGTCTGGTACATCGAGTGTATGCTAAACCAGTTCTCTCGAGGCTGTGTGAAGCCGGGAACCTACATGAAATGCAAATCAACATCAAAATCCTTTACTCTTCATCAATAGGAAAGAAAGAAGATCAAAATCTAACGTCATACCTCGTTAGCATGCAAATACATCGAGGGTTATCGACTCAAGTCAACCAGAAGCTCTGGGTTTGCCACCTGAATACTCGGGAGGTCCTTACGCGGAACATGTGCAGCAAGAGCGGGGTTCGCAACTGGAACATCCTCCTCATCATCCTCAACGTCTAACACATCAATCTGGACTTAACGTATCATCGCCTCCACCAACCGACGAGGCTATCTAACAGAACGGGGTCGAGGCACTTCAGAAGCCCTCCTCCGTACACTAGAAGTGGTCCTACGGGAACTATTCGGCTGATTCGGATCCATAATATCTGGACAACAAGTCTCCAAATCACCTCAGAAAGGGTGTGGTATTTCCTGACTTGGAGCTTTTCAAAAATGTATTTTATGACTACATGTATGCATGCATTACTTTAACATTCATCTACAGTAGAGTTAAAAATGCATGACTAATTAAATGCTTACATTTTGGAAAATTTTTCCATAGTCCCCTTTGTAAAACGAACTATCCACATGCATATAGGCATGACTAGGTGGCCATTTAGTAGCACACCTGCCCCAAAGTCATACACGTAATATATGCATTAAAAAATCAAAAACATCAATTCATACGGTTAACCTCAATACCAGGAGTACTTTGCCTTCTTACCTTTTGCTCATTTGTCCTCAAATAGGATAAAAAATAACAGAAAAAGGTGCCAATTTGACTGTCTCAAAAGTTAAAATTTTTTACATCATTACATTCAGTATGGTTTTATACTAAAATTTACCATGTTGAATATTTTTTATCAAGTCATTTGAGCATACATTATCACTACTATGGGTTTAGATGCGTTTCATATGATAAGTCATTTTCTAACGGATAAAAACTGGAAAACAATACATGCATACATTACCATGATAGTGTAGAACACTTGTATAGTGATAGAATTTCTAGAAAGTCGCCCGAACTCAGCAGATCTGAAGAGGAGCTCTCGGATTTCCTTCTCGGCGCAAGTTGAAAATGACTTATAAGATCAACCTGCAAGATATTAATATCCACAGTTGGCCGAAGGTCCATCTGCGGCTGAAGCAGGTGTACCTGCGGCACCCTTATGTGGGTCCCACCCCTCCGGCTCAGTCCAGTTCGAGTTGCAAAGGAGTTCTTACAGACTGAAAATGTTAAATCAGGGATAAAAACGCTACGCGATTGAGCAAAATAGCTTACAAATCCTGGTCTTCTCAGATTGAACCTAGGGTCTGCCCATCACTCATTGGTATTCGTCCAAACACGGGGTACACTATACTGATGATCTCAAATGTTACCAGCCACGCTCGGCAATACCTTACGCAGGTCCAATGCCGCCAATCTAGGGTCGACACCCTAATTCTCTAACATTCCCCAGCGGGGGTCACAACGCAGACTCAAAAAGGATCCCTGGCGGGGGTTATAACGCAGTATCAAAAGAAATCCCCAATGGGGGTTACAACGCGTGTTCATCTGTTGACACGCACATCAACGAAGGTCAAGCAGCCTTGACATCAGTATGACCATTGGCAAGTAAATCCAATGAAGCATCAGAAGCCATCTGATGATATCAGCCATTAATACACACATCAGCGAGGTTACAACGCGTACCCCGATGGGGGTCACCAAGTCAATGAAGGTCAAGCAACCTTGACGTTATTTCGGCCGATGGCAAGTAATCCCATCGAGGCATCGAAAGATGTTCGATGATTGCATACTTTGATATCCATATTCCCCAACGGATCCCCGGCAGGGGTCACAACACATATCAAGTCGTTGATTCACACGTCAACGAAGGTCAAGCAGCCTTGACAGTCTACCCCACATGGTTTTCCATCCGTTGATTCACACATCGGTGAAGTACACGTCAACGAAGGTCAGGCAACCCTGACAGCATATGATGTTGGCAGTAAATCCAGTAGAACATTGACATATCCCGACAATACAAACCAGGAAAAAGTCAGCATCATCAAGGAGGATCGATGATGGAATATGTTATACACATCCTCAAACAGGCGAATCTTTATCCCCACAAATCTCTTACACCTAAGAGGCACCTCTTTGGAATCAAGTTTGTATCAAGGATTAAGGACTTTGGTGATAACCCCAATGTCAACATCCTAACAGATTCGAATCACACATCCAATTGGGTCATAGTTGCCAATCCTCGGTAAAAAGCTACAAGGATCCGGCGATCATCCCCAACATATTGGGCAACAACCCTGCACACATGCATCATACATTTGCATCACGTTGCATCTCAAGTGTCTAGGATTCTTTATCCTACCCATGCATTGCATTGCATGAATATGATAAAGAGGGGCACTTGTAGACGCTCGAAATTTTTTGCACACCTGTCACTCACATTGCAGGAATGCAGATTCATTTTTTAGAAATAATCCTGGAAGATAGCTCACATCCAGTCTGGATACTACCGGAAGTTCAGTCTCAACCCCAGAATACACACCGGGAGTAACAGTTCCAACCTCGGAGATAACCCTGAGGCATGAAATTCCAATACCAAAAAATCCACCGAAGAAGACCGATTAATCTCAGAGATAACCCTGAGGTATCCAGTCTCACTCCCAACACTTGGAATAGCAGCTACCAACCTTGGTGTTAACCCCAAAGAGTGCAGTTCCGGCGATAACCCCAGAAATGCTTGTTTCAAATGCATGCGATCAGCTTCAACCTTGGCACTCACACCGAGGCATTCAGTACAAAGCCTGGATATAACACCAGGAAGACAGGCACACCTCAAAGATGACACTAAGGACCTCCAACATTGGCAGCAGTCCAATCTCAGTAATAACCCTGAGCAAAGTCTGTTTTATCAGCCCAAACCGGCGATAACTCTAGTGAGGGGCAAAGTAATCATATCGCCACACATTTCTACACAACAACTTCCCATAAGAATAAAGGAAAACCAATCCCGAGTGACTATTGTGCAAGGTAACAGATAGAATTTGAAGCTTGAAGACTGGGCGGCACCGTCCCATCTTCATGACTTCGTACAGCCTCTAATCCAATGCCATTGTATAACTTGACAATGACGGTCCGAAATAGGTCCTACATACCTCAGTCGGATGCTCGAATTGCGATTCTGAAAGTTTGAGCGGACATTGCAGTGCCTACATGCACGTACTACGAGACGATGCGACCCGGGAAACCCGTTACAACCCGGGCAGCCGCAGGTACACCTGCGGCTCCCCCCTCTATAAATAGAGGGCTTGGGGTGGCCATTTTAAGAGAAAACAAGGCAAGGAAGCCCTGTCAAATTTGCTCTGTACTTACAATATACTAAGTGCTTTCTCATTTTATACACTTGTGAGCTCACATATAGTTACTCTTGTACCGGGGAGCCGAGTTTCATCCACTTTAAAGATATAGAAGTCTTTTTTGGCAGTCCACTGTAAGCTTTCTTACACACTTTAAAGCCTTTCTCTTCATCTTTGCACACACCCTTCTTCACGTTGAGAGTCGTGTTGCGTGTGTTTGGCCGGACTTCGGTCTGTGGTTTTATTTTCAATTTGTATATATATATATATATATATTTATATACATATATATATATGGACTAACATTATCGAGTTATGCCTCGATTGAGCCTGAACTTTAGTGCTGAGGCGTTTATTTGCTTATATATATATATATATATATATATATATATATATATATATATATATATATATATATATATATATATATATATCTATATATGAACTGTTGTCGAACTCGCTCGATGAGCACAGATTTTACATCTATGCATTTATAAATATATATATATATATATATATATATATATATATATATATATATATATATATATATATATATATATATATATTCCCACACAGAGTTTACTTACGTGGTGGTTGATCGCTTCTGACTTTCTTTATGTTTCGTCATACCTGGAGTTTATTTCGTGACAGTTGATCGCTTTTATAGCTTTATTTATGTTTCGTCCCGCCTGGATTTTCCTCCGTGGCGGTTGATAGCTTTTACAGCTTTATTTACATTTTCTGATCCCCCATGGAGGTGCTTCGTGGTGGCTGATCATGTTTGTATATATATATTTACATCTTTTATATATATATACCTGCTTACTGCTTTCATACAAATTGCGGTATCATGTGAGCCTAGGAATCATGTGATCACAAATTCAGCCCATTGGATCTAGATTCGGTTCCCGTGATGGACATTTTCAGCTGTAAGTAACTTGTAAATTATTCTACGGTGCCTGAATTTCCTCAGATGGTTTTCATACCCATGGGGGAAATCGGCATTATTTTGTACATTATTTTTCTTATAGATGTTTTGCATCTCGAAAATAAAATCAATCAAGCCGAACACTTAATAAAATGAAAGTGTAAAAGGTCTCAATTACTATTGAGCACAAGGGTTTGAAAAACCTCTTTTATAAAACATCACTGCCATATCTTGCTAAAATTAAATTTTTTACATAAATTCAAACCATGTGTATATAGGTGCGAACGAGGCCTCGCACCACTTTTAAATAAATAGCACATTGACCCACACACACACACACACACACATTCAGATAATAGTTTCTTAAAAAGAGGCGGTCACCGTGGTAACACGGATTTCAGGGGGTGCCTAACACCTTCCCTCCGCATAATCAAGTCCCCGGACCCTAATGAATCTCGGTTTCACCGATCCGTTTAGCAGTGTCACATCACTGGGTCAATGTGCAAACCTTTTCTCGGTTGTGTTGGTACAACCATTTAAAAAACTAACTGGCGACTCTTAACAGTCCATCGTCGACATTATACATGTCGGACCTTTTTCACTTATTTTTTCAAACAAATCTCACCTAAAATGAGAACACCAAAGAACAAGTAACGAAAAGGGACAACTAAAAATCTCGACGTCGACACCACTTTTCCTACTCTTCGCAGCACTTCGAAGGGTCCAATAAACCTCGGGCTTAGCTTTCCCTTTTTACCAAAACAAATTTTCCCCTTCCAAGGAGAAACTTTTAAGAACACGTAATTTCCTACGTCGAACTCACGATCTTGTCTGTGTTGATCAGCATACTTCCTCTGTCTGTCTTGAGGAGCTACCAATCTTTTCCTGATGAGTTTAACAACCTCAGCAGTTTTCTATACCAGTTCTGGTTCTAATAGTTGGCATTCATCGACTTCATCCTAACACATTGGAGTTCTGCACTTCCTGCCGTATAATGCTTCGTAAGGCGGCATGCTGATTGTAAGACCCCGAATTTTATAAAATAAAAGTATTCAATTTTTCTATTTAGTAAATAGTTAAATTGATAAAAGTTTAAAGTTATGGGTGAAATGTGCAAATTTTGCAAAATAAGTAAGTGGTTATAAAATATTCATTGTTGTCGAGGAATATTTGTTTGGTCGTGGAATATTCTTGTTATCGGGGAATATTTGTACGATGGCGTAGCTTTTTTTGGGCCCCATAATTGAATAACTGTCGGATGAAGAAAACGACAAAATAAGTTTTTATAAATTAAGGCGTAGTTGTTACCGTTAACACTGTTGGAATATCTGGTGGTTAAAATATAGTAATACGCGTAGTTGCACAGTAGCACACGGTATTGCACAGTATTTTTGAATTATTGATTCTTACATAAGAAGGAACTACTCAATAATTGTTACAGTAATTACTATTCAATATTTTATTTTATTGATTCAATAATTGCTACGTTGATATTTTATATTATTGTTGTTTCAAAAATTGTCACTGCACAGTATCTCCATTATCAGATCAATAATTCATATTATTTGAATAATATTGTTAGATCGCATTATTGATAATATCTAAGGAAGTTTTGTCTAGGAAAGGGGTTTGGTCACCTAATTGCGCGCCAATAAGGAGAAATCCTTATCGGAAAGCCCCCTCTTTCCTGGGAACGACCTGGTTGTCATAATTGTGATTATGTAATACTATTTGTGAATAATTAATTATTAATTTATATGATAAGGAAATATTTATTCTATGTGGATGGATATGGAAATATTTATTTTGTGTGGATATAAATAAAGGAATTAATGTTGAGGTGTTTTATCAGTATTTTATCGGAATGGAGGTTTTAAAAATCGTCCGTATTTGGATTTCGGTCATTTTTCATTTGGAATTTGGAAAAACTTTCTTCTACAAAGTTGTAGAGAATTCAATTTCCTATGTAATGAACATAAAATTCGTATTTTTCTGATAAAAGAGCTATTTATTATGAATTATTGAAGTTTCAGAAATAAATGTTTTTATTTAAAATATGAGTGGGCCACACTTTTGGTTGGTGAAAAAAATGTGCTGAAATTTTATTTAAAAAATGGTGGGCGTGAATAGTAGCAGGTAAAGCCATCAGGTAGTAGGTTAGTCTTCTATGGCGTTCTAAGCATTTTTCTATAAATAGGGTGCTTACTTAGAATTGAAAATAACACCAGAATTATAAGTTTTCTCTCTATATTATCAAGCGTATTTTGTGAGTATTTAGATACTTTGAGAGTTTCTAATCAGTGCAAGTTTTCTTCAGCGTTATATCCGATATTCCAGTCAGAAGTACTGTTCTTTTGAGGTAAGGGATATTAAGGGATGTTATTTTTTTTCATAATGATGTTATTCTTTCAATATCATTATACTAAAATATTAGTATAGATTTTATTGTGGAATTTCTACCTTTTTCATGTCAGGGTTACTATTCACGTATACGACACTATTCATGTATATGGCACTATTTACGTATATGACATTATTTACGTATACAGTACTATGTACGGATATGGAGTTACTATTCATGAGTTACTATTTACGAGTTACTATTCACGAATTAATTCATGAGTTACTATTCACGAGTTACTATTCACGACAAAATTAGTTTTTTTTTCTGACCAAATTATCGTTCATTTATGAATCTTACTCTTAAAATTAAATGCAGTTGTTGATTATATTGTTTTTATTATCATATATAACATTTTTATAATCCTTGTGATAAAATTTCTCTTTGACATGAGTGTGCAGATGGGTAGATTATTGGTATGATCGTGACTATAGGTTCTCTTTGGCCAGTAGTGCAAAGTTGAATTGTTGATTGGTATGATCATGACCATTGAATTTATAATTGAATATCTTTAGCTTAAGTGCAAAGGTGAATTGATCAACATGGTTATAATTATTGTAAATATAAATTCTGAAATGATTATATATTTCTTTGAGATATTAATATCTTTGGTCTGTAGTGCAAAGATGACATGTTATTGAATATCTTTGGCATGTAGTGCAAAGATGATCTGTTGTTGAATATCTTTGGCATATAGTGCAAATATGACCTGTTGTTGAATATCTTTGGCCAGTAGTGCAAAGATGAACTGTTGATGAATATCTTTGGCTTGTAGTGCAAAGATGAATTTATTAGTATGATTATGAACATGAACTGTGATTTGGTATAACCATGATCTTTGATGTTTCAGGTAAAGACAAGTGATGAAAATTATCTTCGTCTTGGATGAGAAGAGGAATTTAGAACCACAATTATGATTATGAGTTATTCATATGATTGTGGACCAGAACTGTTGATTGATGTTACAGGGATAAAACATTGTTGGTGGACTTTTAACATGGAGAAGATAATAGACTTTATAGTCTATTTGACTCTTCTAATGGATTACTCGTTCCGATGCAACTATGGTTGAAAAGTTTTATCATCTACTATATGTTCTAAATCTCTTATTTATTACCGACGAAGGCTATTGATAAATTAATTATCTTTAGTCATGATATTCTTTACTAGGCTAGTTGTGCTCACCCTTTTGCTTCATAATTCCTTTCAGGTAATAAGATTGTAGCTGGGTCGAGGGGGGGTAACAGGGGAATAGAACGTTGATCTCAAGCTATGGAGGTTCTCCCTAAACAGTATGGAAATAATTTTATTGAGAACTTTAGAAGAGTGTGTTGTATTTTGTACATCATTTATTAGTTATATTTAGTGAATCAAATAGGGTGAGGCAAACCCAACGTTGGAAGGGTGTTTTGCTATTATCATACAAGATGTCTAATGACATGCGACTTCGTGTTATCATAAGACAGGGTTGTGCACATCCACTTGCTGAGTATATCTACGAGCGCTACCTATATAATCTTGGAGTTTGGATGAAATATAATTCTCAATTAGAGACAATGGAGATAATTATATGTCAAGAAAAGACTCACCATTGGAAAGAATATGATAGCAATATTCTCATTTTTCTTTGGGGTCTATTGGGTCAACCAATGATAATTCTCCAGTCTTATGATATCTATTATAACTTAAATGCATGGCCTCCCATGTACGAAGGTTTCCTTGAGCATTTTCCAAAGATTTTAATTTCTAAAATAGTTATTGACTGTACCTTTATGTAAGGTACCACTGTAAGGTATCATTGTGAGGTGATATCCAGGTAAAGGGATGAGAGTCGTAGTTGGTATCTATTTGTAGTAAAACTCACAACATATGTGTTGTCGTATTTTTGCACGACAATTGTAATAATGAAGTTTGTATTTGGAAATTACATTGAGTGTAGTTCGTGGTGACTCATAATAGGTTGTGTGGATTGGACCTATTTTGGGGGCGTTACACTGATGCTTGCGTGGTAACTATTGTTGTAGGCAAATTCCACCAATAGTAAATGTGTGACAACACAAATTTTATAAGTTATTAAAATAGGAATTTAATAATTAAAATTCTTATTATGAGATGTTGTGAGTTTGAGTATGTATATATACGTGCTATATATTTTGAAATATGTGTGCTATATATTTTGAAATATGTGATCTGGTGTGAATATATATATATATATATATATATATATATATATATATATATATATTCATATATTGAGAAAGTGAGGTTTAATAGTTAAGTTAACTATTAAAAAATTAAATAAATTTGGTAATTATTTTAAATATTTATTAAATTAAATAAATATTTTTAAATAATTTAATTATTGAGAAAAATAAATAATTGATGAATGGTTTGAATTAATTTAGTAACTAAATTGATTAGTGTAAATTAAATTGAGTAATGATAATTTTATTTGAAGGATTTAATTAAATTAAATCAATTGACTAATATTTAAGAAAACAAATAAATTAAATAAAGTGATGTTTCTAATTTATTAATTAAATTAGATATAAAATTATTTATTAATTATAAGTATAATGATAATAAGGTTTTTATTATTATAAGTTGATAAGCTAAAGTTATTTAATTAACTAGAGTGTGACATAAAGTAACTATATAATATAAATAATATAAGAATAATCTAGTTGGGGGAATTTTTGGTTAGCCAAACAAGGCCTTGTGGCCTTTTGTTTTTTTTCCAACTGACGTCTTTTATTTTCTTTAACGGATGAATACGTGGGAGAGTTAAGCCATATCAGTTTCTTTTGTGTCTTATTTTCTCCTAAAGCTAAAGAGCAGAGTTGAGAGAGAAGAGAGAAAAAACACAGAGATTTTTGAGGAGGAAGAATCATGGTGGTTTTGAGGGAGGGTCACCATCTCTTGCTAGCCTACAACTAGGGTTTTAAAGGTATATTTTAGTTCTAATGAGATGTTTTGGGTTTCCATGACCATTCTCTGTAAATGGTTAAATAATTTTGGGTTGATATATATATATATGGTGTTATAATATGATAATCGTCATTTGTGAGGGCTAATTGATGAACAAATTCGTGAGAATTGGGTTGTAGTAAAAGATTTCAAATAACAGTGTTTATGTTATAGAATATGGCTTAGAAAGTATTGAATTTCATGGTTAATATATATGAGAATCTAAAAATTGATGTTAGATTATGTTAGTACGTTAAGAAACGAAGATAACGTAGTTTAAACGAAGTGATTCGGTGAAAGATTTAGATGTCAGTGATAATTTTTCTGAAGATGTTCAAAAATAGAGTTTTATATGAAAACATGAAATTTTAAGGAATTAAATTAGTTTAAATTGATGTTTAAATGTTCTAAGTTGATGAAAATGTGAGGAAACATGTTTGTGTTAGTTTTATATCAATTGTATATATTAATTTCACTATTTTGTGGGTGAAATTCGTGTTAGTTGGACTAAAAATAGAACAACATTCTTTGTGTTTTTGGTTACGTCAGGCACCAAATAAGTAAATTATCTTTGTTCCTAAGGACAAAAACGTAGCAAGAATTGTCTTTGGGTCGAGCTTAAGTATGGCAAGCATTGCGCCATACTACAGTTTGAGACGAAGAAAGTGCACTTTATTTGTAGGACATGACTAATGGACTTAATCTAGTTTGGCAAGCATGTTAATGATGTTTAAGACATAATGTGTGTTATAATAATAGATTGTAGTATGATATAATATCAAAATATGGAGATTTTAGTTGTCACTTGAGTGAGTTATGTAATGAAACCAAATGTGATGTTTTCAAAAGTTAAAGGTAAATGATAAGGTTTATTTTGGTTTATAGAGGGATATAAGTTGAAAGAACGATTTGAATGATAACTTGATTAGTTAATCTAATATATGTTTAACATGATGTAAATACGCGAAAGAAGACTTAATTGTCAATTGTAAGAGAAGTGTAACGAGGTATAAGTCAATGTGGTTTCATTATTTGTGTAACTAATGCATGTGAATATGAACCTTTGAACTGTTGAAGGATGTACGCAAAGCATTTAAGCTATTTTTTGGTAATTGGTAATCTACGAACCAGGAAAGTCTTTCAGTTCCTATTTATTATGTGAATATTATTGTTTTAATCTTTATTGCAAATAACATGATGTGGTATATTTATGTTGAAAGCATGAAACGTTAAAGTCAACTTATGATTACGTTGATTGAGTAAAGCATGTTGATTGAGTAAGGAACTCAATCTTTATACTTGTTATATGAACTGTAGCCTGTATGTTATGATAGTCCAATGTTTAAGAGTTATATGTTGAACATGTTATTATATGCTACGTGATGCATGAAAATTGTGAGATTTTACTGGGTTATCGAGCTCAACCTTGCAAATAACTATTTTTAACACTATGTGCTACTTTGACTAAGTGAATCAGAAATAATATACGAAGATGTATATTTTAGTTAAAGTTATTATTTCCTTAAAACATGATTAAGACTCATGAGATGTATTAAATGTTTTATGATGTATAGTTTTATATTGAGTTGTAGAGCTAGAGTTAGAGTTATCTGATATGTATAGGTTATCAGATTGAATTATAAAGTTTGATATGATAACAGTGATAAAGCGAATCATAAAATAAAATGGATTCAAAGACATATAGTTGATAAAGGTTTTGATTCAGGGAATTAAAGTAAGGAGACATAAAAGTTTAAATTATTCCTCATTTTATAAAGTTTAACATCGAATAATGATTTAAAAATCAAAAGGTAGATGTGTTATTAACGACCAAAGTTGAGAATTAAATTGTATGAATTTTGGGGTCGTTACAAAATGTTCATCCCAACTCCCTTTGAAATCCATGAAGCATGCTCTAAGCATATCTTCCAATGTCTGGATTGTTCGTTCGTTTTGGCCATCTGTTTACGGATGATATGCCGAACTCATTCTCAACTGTGTTCCCATACATTCTTGCAGTCTCTTCTAGAAATTTGACGTGAATCGCGGATCTCTATCTTATACAATTGACATTGAAACTCCATGTCTCGAAACAATTTCTTTAACGTACAACTTTGCTAGCTGATCAAGATTGAATCTAATCTTTATTGGCAAAAAGTGTGCTAATTTTGTCAGTCTGTCCACTATCACCCAAATCGCATCGCATCCTCTCTGAGTAGTTGGAAGACCCACCACAAAATCCATTGTGATGTGTTCCCACTTCCATTCTGGTATTTCAAACGGTTGAAGTAATCTGCTTGGTCTTTGATGCTCAGCCTTAACTCTTCGGCATATCAAACATTTTGTGACACATTCTACGACATTTCTTTTCATGTTTGGCCACCAAAACTGACGTCGTAAATCTTGATACGTCTTCGTACTTCCTCGATGAATCGAGTATCTTGAGTTATGAGCTTCGGTCAAGATTTCTTCCTTAATATCGGGTACTGCTGGAACCCAAATTCTTCCCTCAAATCTTATTAGTCCTTCGATATCGATCTTGTATTTCACATCATTACCCTCAACAACTTTTTCTTTGATTTTCCCACATTCTTCATCTTGTAGTGGAGCATTCTTAACTTTGTCCACCAAAATTGGACTAGCTTCTATCTGGAATAGTCGTTCATCGGATTCTTTTGAAAATTTTATTTCCAACTTTAGCTTTGTCATTGCTAAAATAAGCTCCTCCTAAGTGGTTATCAACATCAACTTTTCCCGACCTTTCCTGTTTAAAGCGTCTGCAACCACATTCGCTTTGCCTGGATGATAAAAGATCTCACAATCGTAATCTTTTATCAATTACATCCATCTTCTTTGATGCATGTTCAGGTCCTTCTGAGTGAAAATATACTTCAGACTCTTATGGTCCGTGTAGATCTCACATTTTTCTCCATAGAGATAGTGACTTTGTCGACGTCGGAATTTTTATTTGTCCCTTTCCATTACTTGTTCTTTAATGTTCTCATATTAGGTGAGATTTGTTTGAAAAAACAAGTGAAAAAGGTCTGACATGTATAATGTCGATGATGGACTGTTAAGAGTCGCCAGTTGGTTTTTTATGTGGTTGTGTAACGTCCACGAATTTGAATCTCCTTATTAATTAAATATTTGATTTAATTTTTAATGAGTTAGCTTTGTGAGTTTATATAAACCTTAAGTGGTTATGTGAATTTACGAAATGATTAATGGGAGTCACTAATAGTTGATTTAAATTAATGGACTAACCCTAAGATTCTAATATCAAAGACTTGATAAGAGTATTAATTAAATATTCAATTTATTTGAATATAGTAGCAAGAGTTGAACATATTGATTTAATTGCAATTGCAATTGTGAGTAATTATTTGATAATGTGTTGATTAATAATTATTGTTGAATAAATAATAATTAATGTGTAAAAGATTTATAATTTATAAAATGATTATATGTATACCCTATTGACATATAATAATATCAATTGTTAAATTAATAATTTCATTAAGTTATTATGATAATAATAGTCATGGTAATTGAAAATGTACATGAATTATATGTATGTACACTACTTGATATCTTGTAATTGGGAAATACATTGTATGCCCTTTTAAATCATTACAACCTATGTTATGTGAAATGAATTGTGTGTACATATCATATAACCAAAGTTTATATTATGTGTATATATGGTTTTAACCAAGTGTTGTATTACATTATTTCATTTCATTGTGCAAATGCTGAGAATTATTTCATTGTCCCAAAATGAGTGTCTAGTTAGTACATGAACTGTAGTAAGAAGCTAGTTTACATAACTTTAAAGTGGCTAACCTTAGGTAATCATTTGCTAGCCAATGGTTGGTGGTGAGTTGCTCATCCACTCTCTAACAACCAATGTATTTTTCCTTTGCACCATGAGCTCCAACATTAGGATAATGTGATTGTCCAGTTCATAGTTCTTCTATAAATGCCAGCCCCATTTTCAGTTTTTGGTTGTTTGTTAAGTCTATATTGAAAATTCTAAGTTGCTGAGAAAGTTTGGGAGCATACTCAGTGTGTGAGGAGTTCATTTCAAGCCTAACAAGGTATAAACTCTAATTGTGTTCTTAGTTGGGTATTGTCAAATTCTTAGGAATTTCTTGAATTCCTTGTTAATCAATGTGAATTAACATGCCATGAGTTGTTTATGATATATGTCTACATGTTTGAACTCTTAATTGATGGATTGGAGCATGTTTAATCTAAAAGGGATCAGGTTGGTTAAGGCTCTGCAAAACAGAGTAACCTTACTGTCTCTGATGTAGGCACGACACAGCTGCGCCCTATTTGTACTAAGGTGCAGCCAAGAATCGCGCCGTAACTCCAAACTTCGGTTTTGTCTCGGGCATGGCAGCAATTGCTTATATAATTATCTTAAGGTGTTGTAGACTACACTCGTCCCCTGCACTCAACTCTAATGTTTTCTGTTTTGTTTCTGGTTCATGCTAACTTGATGGTACATTGTTAGAACAAGCTTGTAAACTATTTTGACACACATGTGTAAGCATGTGCATGTAGTATGAACAAGTGTAACCATGTTAGTACCTACAATGGACACGATACTTGTGGTCTTAAAATGAGATTTGTGATTTCAAAAGTGAACTTTGTCACGAACCTATCATGTGAGGATTCTGACTTTATGAGTATGATAATATGGGTTATATTGACATGAAATGCAAGGCTAAAGTGATTGAATACACTAGTATACATGATTGAAAGTTAAGACTATTTCAAAGATAAGAAACTTAAGGCTTTTCAAAGTGAACATGACCAAGACCTTTATCTTATAAGATCTGACCATTTGAACATGCATGTGGCTTTAATATATGTTATAAATACATGAGAGTTACATGTTAAGATGCCTTGTATATGCTAAGTTGACTTAGTGTGAAATTCAAATAAAGTTAGAATGAGAAAGCTAATGTTATCAAGTAATGAGTAAAGTATGTTATGACTGTGCAAGCATGTGTATTAGGATTCATTATGCCTATAGACATATTGACATGAGCATCGTTTGGTTAAGGTATGGTTTTCACTTAGGCACACATAGTCATAAAGAAAAGGAAATTTCTAGAATATGAACTATGTGAGTAAAGTATACATGTGTTGTCTATATACAAGCATGACTACTGAGTATTGTATAGCCAAGTCACAAAGCATGATGATTACATGACCTTTTACGTTGTAATGACATATAGATTGTAAGTTAAACTTGAAGTAATGAATTCAAGTATGGTCATGCGCTATATGTGAAACTCTAGCATGTATGTATGTTAAAATAGGTGCGTAATTAGAATGTTAGAGTTGGAATGAAGTCAGGAGAGAAAAAGCTCAACCATTTAGGTTTGTAATATTCAAGAACGCAATCAAATTGCATAAATAAGCGGAAACATGTAAAAATCAGAGTTTAAAATTTTACAAACCATAAACCCGGATCACCCTTTATGCACAATTATTAATTAAACGAAAAGAAAGAACAAGAATCATACCCTTGAAGATCCAAGCTTCCTCAGGTACAAGTTCACCTCCAATTCTTTTCGCGTTCAACTTGAATCCACCGGGTTTGGTTTCTTCCTTTGATCAACGTTAGCCACCCAAGTGTTTGGCCTTTAGAGGTGATCCACCGAGGAAGAAGAAGAATTCAAGAAGATGGGAGGTTGGCTAAACCCTAGTTTTTCTATCTCTATAGAAAAAGATCGTACTCTCCAACCATTGGAATTATAACGTAGTCTTGATATCTGATATAAGATTCCTCTTATAAAGATATCAAGTAACCCTATTAAAAAAAATAAGTTATTATTTAATTAAACCCTTTTAATTAAAGGGGCTCCCTAATCTTATTAGGGATAATTAATTAAACTCCTTTAACTAATTTTCCTTCCTAATCCAATTAGGAATAAATGAGAGTACTTATATTAAATTAATTCCTAAACTCTTTTAGAAATTAAAATAATAATAATAATTGTAATAATATTAATAAGACTCCTCTTATTAATTTATATTTAATATTTCTAAAATATTAAATAATAAATATTAAGCTATTTAATTTATTCTATCAACATAGATTAAATTAAATATACATAACATATTATTACGATTATGCCATTAACTTCTTAAATAATTATTCTTCCTTTTATGGTGTGACCCTTTAGGTTCTCCATATTAAACCGGTTGTGAATAAATCAATTAGAACAATTCTAATCTTATTTAAATAAATAAATTAAACAATTAATTTATTTAAATAAATAATATTTATTCTACAATAGGATAAGCCTCCTAGCGATCAAAGACTTTCCAGATAATATAGATTTCAACATTAATCATAAAAGAACCTTTGAGTAAATAGTTACCGTACAATTCAATCCTTCCACCATACAATGTCCCAATTAAATATAAGACATGGAATTACTGTCAAGTCTTATTTTATTTAATTATATGTATTTTGACTCTTAAATGCATAACTCAAATAATGCAAATTAGAAACTCCTTTCTAATTTCATTACGCCCGCCAAGGACTCTTGGGTTGTCATTTATCGAATCACATAGGACATTTCTCTTCTTTTACTAGAAGTGGTAGATTCTTTATTGATCATATATTATCTCCATGTACAACTTGTTATACCCAAGCATACCCTTTGATATACCCTAAGGGTGTTAAGGAATAAGTCAAAGTATAACTCATCATACACAAGATACTATGATGATCTCAACTCAAGGATTACTTGTACTACTATCACTACTGAGAATTCCTATTGACGAGGGAAAGTAAAATTCCATTAGGTATTCCTTAGCGAGCCACGTTCAAAGATGAACTTATTCTCCAATAAGCACCTACATACTTGCTTGCTTTAGTGTCTCCACACAAATGATCATGAGATCAATCATCCTCATCCAATGAGCAAAGTTAACGTATGTACCAATCTATCTGGATTCACTAATCCCAATTTAGTAATCCAACGATTGGGAACTATTTTAGTTTTAAGCTTTCTAAGAATTTAGATCTCATTAGAATGATCATCATCATTATTCTAAAAGCATTGCTTAAAACTATGGGTTTATCACATATTATAAAATAGCATCATGTAGATAATTAAAAGCCTTTAATAAATTTACTACTTTTTTATTAATAAATCAATAAGATTGTTACAAAGTATATGCTTTATAATCAAACATGATTGGCTTGTATGCATACTACTTTCAATCTCCCACTTGCACTAAAGCCAATCGTCATGGTATCTCATACTCTTCTTCTCTAAGTGACGATTATCTTCTTTGTTGGATAAGCTTCCGGTAAATGGATATGTAATGTTGTTCCTGAGAGTTCACTATCTCTATAGTGATTTCCCATCTTTCAATGATTCTTATAATCAAATGAAAGTGCCACAACACATGTTTAGATCCAAGATGAGACTTAGGAATTATTCCTAGTTCTGTAATGAACTTTTATCCAAACAATTAACTTGTAGCTTCATTTATAGCTATATACATTGTTTTTATCACTAAACCAACAACTCTTTGCTGTTTGGAACCTTTCCAATTCACTGCACCACCGTTCAAGGTAACGATTTACCTTATAGTGGATTTTCTGCCGTCTTGGTCTGTCAGAAAAACTTGAGTCTGTAAAGCCCTCTAGTTTTAATTCAGACCCACCATGTATGCTCACATCCTTAGTGCCGGTTAAGAACTTTAAGATGTTTTTCACTGTCTTACAGTGATCTTCTCTAGAATATGACCGATCAACATTAGATCTTGTATATTTCATTGCATACATGATAGTCACTCATGCGATCTCTCTTTTCAGGAGTCTGTGGGGACTATAAAGAGAGATACACTCCATAGCTCATCAACATGAGACATCTCTTGGAGTTTGCCATGCTAAACGACTTTAGCATCAAATGAATATACGTTCCTTGGGTTAAGTTGAGCATCCTTTTAAATCTATCTATATAGATTTGCATCCCCAATAATGATACTCTTCCCAAATCATTCATGGAGGATTGGTTAGACAACTTTATCTTTACTGATTGTAGCATTGGTATGTAATTCCTCACCCGTAGTATATCAACATATAATACTAGAAATTTCACGACGCTCCCACTGACCCTTTTGTACACACTAGAACTCTTACCTCATCGTATGTAACTTTGGATCATCATCTTCTATGATGCGTACCTCATCATCATCATCCATGATGAATCCATACCTCCTAGGTATCTTCGGTACTATTCTAGATTTACGATTCAGTTGTGGTATAATAGGTCTATCTACAGGTTCCTCTTATTTGACTTATAGTATTTGTGGTTCTTGAACTCTTCAAGATCTATTATCCTCCCACTAACCCCTTTAATGATAAACATCTTTATCTTAGAAGGCAGCATGTTTCTCAACAAACACCTTTTGCTAAGTAGGATTATAGAACATATGCCCTAAACTTACTTTAGGATGTCCCACAAATCTGTACTTGTCAAATTTTGTCCCATGATTATCCTTTGAAACCTTTTCACATAAGTTGGACAAACCCTTATCTTAACATACTTAAGATTAGGAATCCTCCCTGTCCATAACTTTATTGAGTCTTGGGGCCAGATTTTTGAGGTTACCCTTTTTCGTAGATATGCAGCCATTTCTAGGACATGACCCTAGAAGGATACTGGAATGTCGGTAAAATAATTATGGACCGTACCATGTCCAACAAGGTACGATTTTTCCATTCAGATACATCAATCAATTATTACGTATCAGGAGGCGTCCATTATGAGAAAATCATTTGAGATGATCTAGAAACTTATTGCTCAAGTATTTATTCCTTGATCTAATCAAAGAATCTTAATACTTTGTCAATTTGTTTCACTTATGAATTCTTTGAACTTTTCAAACAATTCACACTTGTATTTCATCAAATACACACATTTAACTCTTTGAATGATCATCTCCTTTTCTTATACTAGTTTGTTCAATTTGTAAAATTATTTTCACGTAAGTCAAGTATACAAAATCCATTAAGTGATATTCCAGTCCTATACAAAACATTATTATTATAAATAGAACAACAATTGTTCTTAAATATAATACCAAAGATGTCATTGTCCAACAATAAAATGGAAATAATGTTTCCAACGAGAACTGGAATACAATAACAACTTATTGACTTAATAGACTTGCCCGTATGCATTGCTAAACTATAAGTTTCTATGGCTAATGTAGCAACCTTTGCTTCATTTCCCAGACATAAGATTATTTATCTTTGTTTAGCTTTCTACTTCTTCTTGGTCCCTTCATAAATCTATATTTATGATAACCAAAGTCGATATCCAATATCCAAGTAGAACCTTGACTTAAATAAAAATTTATTTTAAATCTTTAACAAAAACTTTATTGTAACTGAAACTTCACTAAGCTTCTTTGGTTAGCCTCTGCAAGATGCTTCTCGCAGTTTCTTTCCAGTGTCCAGGCTTATTGCAGTGGAAGCAAACTCCTTTGTTATCCGTATCAATTTTGTTCTTATTATCCTTTGTTTACGCCTTTCTGTTTACCTTCTTTGAATCGTTCTTCTTTTCAGAAGATCCTTTGGCCCCTACCAGTAAGACATGGTCTTTCTTGGTTGGAAAGTGACTCTCAACATTTTTCAACATGTTAAGCAAATCAGCAAAGCTGATATCTAGCTTGTTCATATGAAAAATTCACAACAATTGTGAAAGGAGTCCGGGAGTGAGTGCAAGATCAAATCTTGGCTCAACTCTCCATCCATGACAAAACCAGTTGTCCTAATTGATCAATCAAATTGATTATGTTAAGAACTTTTATGCATACTATAGTGCCATTGGCCATTCTAGATTGGAAGAGCTCTTAGATATGTCGATATCTATCGGCCCTACTTTCCTCACCATCAACTACTTGATGTGCGGGGAATATAATCTGAGCATCCATAGTTTTATATCGACGTGAAGCTCGTTACTCATGGATGCGAGCATGATGCATTGAGCTAATGTGCATCATCTTGCCACTTTCTAAAAGTAGCAATCTCTTCCTCGAGGCATTATGCGCAACCATTGCGAGGATAGGCGTATTAAAGACATAAGATAGCTTTTTCGACTATGAGAACTATTCTCAAATTCCTTAACCAATCCGTTTAATTGGATTCGGTTAATTTAGCATCTAATATGCTTCGCAGATGATAGTAATTTTAGACATTGTAAAATTCTGTAAATGAATTTGTAATTAACAATATTTTAACATACATTCTTTTATTAATTACCAAAATAAATTAGGTCTTGTTTTAAATTGGTATCTCCCACTATTTTCTTCAAACTATATTACCCTCAATATATATAGTTCGGCAAAATCTAATTAAAGATCTGCTAGTGAGAATAAGGATCCCATTTCAAATGTATATAGCCTTGTGGTGACACAACAAACTATATATAAATAAATAGGTAGACAATTCTTGTCAATTACATCAACTATGCAACTCCTTGTATCATCCTTGTGGTGACACAACAAAACAATATTGTTCAATTTTCTTTATAAGCATCAAATGTGATAAATTAACATCTTAAATACTTAATACTTGCCTTGTGGTGACACAACAAACTCATATTAAATATTTAATACTCTATTAATGTTATCATGCTAGAAGGTGACGTTCGATATTCCAAATATCTTTGAACGCTTAGGACTTAATATAAATTTTTTTTGAGGGATTTATTATTAAATGTCTCATCTTGTTTTAGCATACGCATATATATATATATAAAAAACGCCATTATATTAATTAACATGCGAAGCATGTTTGCATAATATATAATATATATAGTATAAGCATGCACATATAGAATACTATATTCTACCCGGATTGATTATGGACTTTTATTCTAGTTTGGTTCACTAGAGCCACCAAGTGAACCAAAAGGTCAAACCCTAGGGGTGCAAGAAATAATATTTAAATATAACTATTACATTTAAACCCGGGCTCCATTACAAACGGATCTTCAAGCGCTCCTTGCTCCTTGATCTCCAATTTTTCAAAATTAATTCTAACTATTCCTATTACAAAACTAATTAAAATAAATAGAAACCTTGATCGTGATCGAGGGAAGTACATAGGAGGAGATAGAATTTACATTCGAAAAATTAGAGAAGACGCAATCTGCAGAACCCCATTTAATAAAACTCATACATTCATGCATCCAACTAAAATAAAATCCAATCACATTGGTCAATTATCCATAATCAATCTCATTTATTATCATACATATCACCATATGCATCAATACATAACATTCATCCGATGAATAATAAACATTCAATATATATATTGATATCATTTAATGGGCAAATTTAGTTAGCATAAAAACTAATTTTGAATCAAAATAAACTCCTTTATTTTAATCCAAATTTAAATCAAAATAAAACTATTTTATTTTAATTTATCCAATTTTGAATAAAATAAATTATTTTATTTTAATCAAAATCTTTAATCAAAATAAACTCCTTTATTTTAATTAATTATGGAATCCAATTCCAATTAAAAAAAACTTTATTAAAGGAAACATGGATTTTCTTTCCTAATCACAAATAAACTCCTTTATTTTGAATAATATGAAATCTTATTCCATATCTAAATAAACTTCTTTATTTAAGAAAAATCTGATTTTTTTTTTTTTTCTATTCACAAATAAACTCTTTTATTTTGAATAATATGAAATCTTATTTCATATCTAAATAAACTCTTTTATTTAAGAAAACATAGAATACAATTTCAACTCCAATTAGTTATCATGGAATCCAATTCCAACTCTAATTAGTTAGCATGAAATTTAATTTTATAATTAAAATAAACTCTTTTATTTTAAGAATAAAAAATAAAATTTTATTTTAATTATAAAATTATCGAGAATATATATATATATATATATATATATATATATATATATAATAAATCAGTAAATCTTATAATATATATTAACAAGATATCCTTTACTCTTGGATTCTTGTTATCTCGCTAACTCCTTGATTTAGTAAAAGCATACTAATATATATAATATATCATATA
This sequence comes from Panax quinquefolius, assembly GCA_020205615.1. Taxonomy (NCBI): domain Eukaryota; kingdom Viridiplantae; phylum Streptophyta; class Magnoliopsida; order Apiales; family Araliaceae; genus Panax; species Panax quinquefolius. The sequence continues at coordinate 59,094,856 of CM035160.1, forward strand.
TCATATATATAATATATAATACTATATACTAAAACTGAAATCAAGAAACTGATGCAGATTCGGTGAAGAAAAAAAAAATAATAAATCCGGTCCTGAAATCTTGCAACATGATGCACTCATATTCTAATATACAAACACGGAACTGACGGAAGTACAGCGGCATGTGAGAATGTGCAGAATAACAAGATCACGAATTCCTTTTTTCTTTTTCTTTTTAATTTTATACAACAAAATTATGCCCAATTAAATTGTTCTAAACACATATCAATATACATATCAAATTAAAATTAATTAATAATTTGCATAAAGGTTTGGCTCTGATGCCACTGTTAGGTTTGTAATATTCAAGAACGCAATCAAATTGCATAAATAAGCGGAAACATGTAAAAATCAGAGTTTAAAATTTTACAAACCATAAACCCGGATCACCCTTTATGCACAATTATTAATTAAACGAAAAGAAAGAACAAGAATCATACCCTTGAAGATCCAAGCTTCCTCAGGTACAAGTTCACCTCCAATCCTTTTCGCATTCAACTTGAATCCACCAGGTTTGGTTTCTTCCTTTGATCAACGTTAGCCACCCAAGTGTTTGGCCTCTAGAGGTGATCCACCAGGGAAGAAGAAGAATTCAAGAAGATGGGTGGTTGGCTAAACCCTAGTTTTTCTATCTCTATAGAAAAAGATCGTACTCTCCAACCATTGGAATTATAACGTAGTCTTGATATCTGATATAAGACTCCTCTTATAAAGATATCAAGTAACCCTATTAAAAAAAATAAGGTATTATTTAATTAAACCCTTTTAATTAAAGGGGCTCCCTAATCTTATTAAGGATAATTAATTAAACTCCTTTAACTAATTTTCCTTCCTAATCCAATTAGGAATAAATGAGAGTACTTATATTAAATTAATTCCTAAACTCTTTTAGAAATTAAAATAATAATAATAATTGTAATAATATTAATAAGACTCCTCTTATTAATTTATATTTAATATTTCTAAAATATTAAATAATAAATATTAAGCTATTTAATTTATTCTATCACCATAGATTAAATTAAATATACATAATATATTATTACGATTATGCCATTAACTTCTTAAATAATTATTCTTCCTTTTATGGTGTGACCCTTTAGGTTCTCCATATTAAACCGATTGTGAATAAATCAATTAGAATAATTCTAATCTTATTTAAATAAATAAATTAAACAATTAATTTATTTAAATAAATAATATTTATTCTACAATAGGATAAGCCTCCCTAGCGATCAACGACTTTCCGGATAATATAGATTTCAACATTAATCATAAAAGAACCTTTGAGTAAATAGTTACCGACAATTCAATCATTCCACCATACAATGTCCCAATTAAATATAAGACATGGAATTATTGTCAAGTCTTATTTTATTTAATTATATGTATTTCGACTCTTAAATGCACAACTCAAATAATGCAAATTAGAAACTCCTTTCTAATTTCATTACATCTTAACCAAGGACTCATGGGTTGTCATTTATCGAATCACATAGGACATTTCTCTTCTTTTACTAGAAGTGGTAGATTCTTTATTGATCATATATTATCTCCATGTACAACTTGTTATGCAGAAGCATACCCTTTGATATACCCTAAGGGTCTTAAGGAATAAGTCAAAGTATAACTCATCATACACAAGATACTATGATGATCTCAAGTCCAAGGATTACTTCAGACTACTATCACTACAAGAATTTCTATTGATGCACAAGTAAAACTCCATTAGGTATTCCTTAGCGAGCCACATTCGGTGAACTTATTCTCCAATAAGCACCTACATACTTGCTTTAGTGTCTCCACACAAATGATCATGAGATCAATCATCCTCATCCAATGAAAGCAAACAACGTATGTACCAATCTATCCGGATTCACTAATCCCAATTTAGTAATCCAACGATTGGGAACTATTTTAGTTTTAAGCTTTCTAAGAATTTAGATCTCATTAGAATGATCATCATCATTATTCTAAAAGCATTGCTTAAAACTATGGGTTTATCACATATTATAAAATAGCATCATGTAGATAATTAAAAACCTTTAATAAATTTAATACTTTTTATTAATAAATGAATAAGATTGTTACAAAGTATATGCTTTATCATCAAACATGATTGGCTTGTATGCATACTACTTTCACAACCTTGGTTTGGCCAAGGGACAGCGTAGTTGCGCCATCCCTAAGCCTAGACCAGGCACAGCTGCACCATCCTACAGTCTTGCCAAGATGATCTGTTTTGGTCTGGAGTATTAAGTCATGCGTATATGATTACTCTACTTCGTAATGTGCGAACAATATGTCATATAATGTGTTGAGAAGTATGTTATGTGATGACTTGTTTCTTTTAAGTGTAGACTAGTATTGGTTCACACATATTAATTGAAAGACCGACTTGTTAATGGTAGATTGTTAAGTAGAGTCAAGTATAGCGATTTTTGTCCAAAAAACCTAAATATTGAAATGGTCATAACTTGATCATTTTAGGTCGGAATGAGCTCATTTTTGGACAGGAGCTACTTTATACCATATATTTTCATTTCCCAAAAGGCCAGAATTTTTGTCAAAATGTAAGTGGCCGAAACTGCCCTTGCAATTTCTTTGGCAGTTTATTTTTGGGATTTTTGGCTTTTACGCACTTTGCTAAAATTAACCCATATGAAAATCTAAAACTCCTTTTTCGGTGATTCCACTTGGGTTTGAAAGATAACTCATCATATTACCATCCCAAAGTTTTCCAGAATTTTTAAATGTCAGAAAAATGGCGAAACTATCCCTAGTATTGACGGTGCAAAAATAGTTTAGTTTTTCTTTCCAAAGACAAAACTATTTTTGCTAAAACAGTCGCTACGACTTGTGTACTCAACATTTTTGAGTGCTACCACTTGGGTTTACTAGTTAACTTACATATCTAGCATCCCTCTTTGACGGATCACAAAAAGAAGGAAGTGAAAAAATGGTAGTCGGTCAAAGGAAGTGAAAAAAACTAGAGTTTTCTAACAAAACAAAACTAGTTTCTCTTTTGTCCTTTTGATTTACTTTCTAACACTCAAGTATGTTAGATCCATACATGAAACCATATAAAACATGTAGATTGAGGGTTTTAAGCATCAAGATCATAAACCTTAACTAACCAAAAACAAACAAAATAAAAAGATTAAGCTAGTTTAGTTTTCACATTGATTTTTGGGCATACTTTCTTTCTCTTCCAAACTGGAAGATAAATTTTGGGTGCATCAATGGTGGATCTCCTTCTACTTTCTTTCCTCTTCTCTACTGAATTTCTCTCTCTCTCTCTTATGCTTTTGCTTTGCTAGCTTAAGAGAAAGTAAAATAAATGTAGTAAAGTAAAAGAAGAAAGAAAAAAAGATTAGATTTTTGTTGGATAAAATTGTATAGATATAGGATATGTATCTATACACATTTGCCCCACCTTCTTGCTATCTCTCTCCCTCTAATTATTACAAGATTACTTACTAGCATGGTGGCTCCATAAACAACATGACACCTAGCTAAATAAGTAAATATCTTTTAGAAGATGTGGAGCATGTAATAATTAGATCCATCCCCCTTTTCCTCTCCTTGCTTGGCCGGACATGTGGCCTCCAAATCTCCAAGTTTCTCTTTTGTTTTTATTGAAATATCTAGTACACACAATGTCTAAAGTACCCTCTTCAATTGGGCTACAAGTTGGGCCATCAATTTCATCTTTTGGGGCTTTTAATTAACTAGTTTGGCTTACTAATTAACATGAACTTGGGCCTCCACAATTAAATATTTTTGCTACCAGCATACTTGCCCATTATATTTAAAATTGGGCTAGCTTAACAATCAAATTATTTAAAAGTCCAATGCTTAAATAAATTATTGTGTTTGTTTAAATTACTTGCCATCCTTAGCAATATTAACCCTATTATCACATGAACTATTATTCATTATTATTGATATTTACACATTCACATCAATCAATAATGTTAATTAACTTACATAACCCAATTAGACTTGTCTTACTCAAGTTTATTGAGTACTTAGTTAGGGTTTAACATCTTAAATCTATTTCCTAGATTATTAAAATACTTAGGTTAATTCACCAACTTATATAACTTATTAGTAAGACTTCCTTTAAATATTATAGCATATTATCCACATAATCACTTAATCATCCATAAGATATTACAAATTATTTAATATACTTATTTACAATGTACCACAAAAATTCTTGGTTATTACAAAGGGCACGACGCTATATGGGTGATTGTAGATCGTCTTACTAAGTTAGCTCACTTTTTGCCGATTAAGATTAAGTATAGTTTGGACCAATTAGCCAAATTGTATGTAAAGGAAATTATCTCGAGACATGGGGTGCCGGTATCTATTGTATCAGATAGAGACCCGCGATTCACCTCAAACTTCTGGAAGAGTCTTCAAGAAAGAATGGGGCCACAATTACGAATGAGTATCGCGTATCATCCGTAGACCGATGGGCAAAGCAAAAAAATAATTCAAACACTTGAAGACATGCTCCGAGCTTGTGTGATGGACTTCAAGGGTAGTTGGGAGGATCACCTTCCATTTGTAGAGTTCGCGTATAAGAATAGTTATCACGCCAGTATTTGAATGCCGCCGTACGAAGCATTGTATGGGAGGAAATATAGAACGCCCTTATGCTGGGACGAAGTTGGAGAGCATCGACTATTGGGGCCAAAATTGGTATAACAGACGGCATAAATCATCAAGGTGATAAGAGCTCGACTAGTAGCAGCTCAAGATCGCCAGAAGAAGTATTCAGACTTACATCGCAAGAAGAGAGATTTTGAAGTAGGAAGCTATGCATTTCTGAAAGTATCTCCCTGCAAAGGGAAGATTTGTTTTGGGAAGAAGGGCAAGTTGAGCCCTAGGTTCATAGGACCGTTCGAGATTTTGAGGCGAGTCGGTGAAATGGCGTACGAGGTAGCCTTACCTCCTAAACTTGAGGACATTCACAATGTGTTTCATGTGTCAGTGTTGCGGTCGTATAAACCAGACTACAAGCACGTTATCTCCTATGAACCAATCCAAGTCGAGAAAGACTTATCGTACGAGGAAGTTCCTGTCCAGATACTATATAGGAAGGAACAGAAGTTGAGGAATAAGATTATCCATTCCGTTAAGATTCTCTAGAGGAATCACGCTGTAGAAGAAGCTACGTGGGAGCTAGAAGAGAAAATGAGAGCGAATTATCCATTTTTATTTGAGTAACCTTATTTTTACAATTCCGAGGACGGAATTTTTATAAGGGGGGATGGATGTAACGTCCATGAATTTGAAACTCCTTATTAATTAAATACGTGATTTAATTTTTAATGAGTTAGCTTTGTGAATTTATTTAAACCTTAAGTGGTTATGTGAATTTACGAAATGATTAATGGGAGTCACTAATAGTTGATTTAAATTAGTGGACTAACCCTAAGATTCTAATATCAAAGACTTGATAAGAGTATTAATTAAATATTCAATTTATTTGAATATAGTAGCAAGAGTTGAACATATTGATTTAATTGCAATTGTGGTTAATTGATTGATAATGTGTTGATTAATAATTATTGTTGAATAGATAATAATTAATGTTTAAAAGATTTATAATTTACAAAATGATTATATGTATACCCTATTGACATATAATAATATCAATTGTTAAATTAATAATTTCATTAAGTTATTATGATAATAATAGTCATGGTAATTGAAAATGTACATGAATTATATGTATGTACACTACTTGATATCTTGTAATTGGGAAATACATTGTATGCCCTTTTAAATCATTATAACCTATGTTACGTGAAATGAATTGTGTGTACATATTATATAACCAAAGTTTATATTATGTGTATATATGGTTTTAACCAAGTGTTGTATTACATTATTTCATTTTATTGTGCAAATGCTAAGAATTATTTCACTGTCCCAAAATGAGTGTCTCGTTAGTACATGAACAGTAGTAAGAAGCTAGTTTACGTAACTTTCAAGTGGCTAACCTTAGGTGATCATTTGCTAGCCAATGGTTGGTGGTGAGTTGCTCAACCACTCTCTAACAATCAATGTGTTTTTCCTTTGCACCATGAGCTCCAACATTAGGATAATGTGATTGTCCAATTCATAGTTCTTTTATAAATGTCAGCCCCATTTTCAGTTTTTGGTTGTTTGTTATGTCAATATTGAAAATTCTAAGTTGCTGAGAAAGTTTGGGAGCATACTCAGTGTGTGAGGAGTTCATTTCAAGCCTAACAAGGTATAAACTCTAGTTGTGGTCTTAGTTGGGTATTGTCAAATTCTTAGGAATTTCTTGAATTCCTTGTTAATCAATGTGAATTAACATGCCATGAGATGTTTATGATATATGTCTAAATGTTTGAACTATTAATTGATGGATTGGAGCACGTTTAATCTAAAAGGGATCAGGTCGGTTAAGGCTCTGCAAAACAGAGTAACCTTATTGTCTCTCGATGCAGTGCAGTAGCAATTGCGCCCTATTTGTACTAAGGTGCGCCATTGACTCTGCAGAAACCGAACTCAGTTTTGTCTCAAGCATGGCGCAACTGCGCCCTAATTGTACTAGGGTGGAGCGTAGTTGCACCAGTCCTGCACCAGCTCTGATGTTTTCTATTTAGTTTCTGGTTCATGCTAACTTGATGGTACATTGTTAGAACAAGCTTGTAAACTATTTTGACACACATATGTAAGCATGTGCATCTAGTATGAACAAGTGTAACCATGTTAGTACCTACAATGGACACGATACTTGTGGTCTTGAAATGAGATTTATGATTTCAAAAGAGAACTTTTGAACTTTCTCACGAACCTATCATGTGAGCATTCTGACTTTATGAGTATGATAATATGGGTTATATTGACATGAAATGCAAGGCTAAAGTGATTGAACACACTAGCATACATGATTGAAAGTTAAGACTATTTCAAAGATAAGAAACTTAAGGTTTTTTAAAGTGAACATGACCAAGACCTTTATCTTATAAGATCTGACCATTTGAACATGCATGTGGCTTTAATATATGTTGTAAATACATGAGAGTTACAAGTTAAGATGCCTTGTATATGCTAAGTTGACTTAGTGTGAAACTCAAATAAAGTTAGAATGAGAAAGCTAATGTCATCAAGTAATGAGTAAAGTATGTTATGATTGTGCAAGCATGTGTATTAGGATTCATTATGCCTATAGACATATTGACATGAGCATCATTTGGTTAAGGTATGGTTTTCAGTTAGGCACACATAGTCATAAAGAAAAGGAAATTTCTAGAATATGAACTATGTGAGTAAAGTATACATGTGTTGTCTATATACAAGAATGACTACTGAGTATTGTATAGCCAAGTCACAAAGCATGATGATTACATGACCTTTTACGTTTTAATGACATATAGATTGTAAGTTAAACTTGAAGTAATGAATTCAAGTATGGTCATGAGCTATATGTGAAACTCTAGCATTTATGTATGTTAAAATAGGTGCGTAATTAGCATGTTAGAGTTGGACTGAAGTCAGGAGAGCAAAAGCTCAACCTTGTTTCGCCGAGGGACGGTCTTGTTCTTGTAGTCCCTAAGCTGAGACCAGGTAGCACTACGCCCAATCTGCAGTCTTTCCAAGATGATCTGTTTTGGTCTGGAGTATTAAGTCATGCGTATATGATTACTCTACTTCGTAATGTGTGAGCAATATATCATATAATGTGTTGAGAAGCAAGCTATTTGATGACTTGTTTCTTTTAAGTGTAGACTCGTATTGGTTTACACATATTAATTGAAAGACCGACTTGTTAATGTTAGGTCATTTCAACGTGAGTTAGTTAAAGCTAGTAATATCTTGTAGCTGAGCAAACATGCAAGTATCTAAACCTTACGCACTACCTTTATTTCATGCAAATAGGTATATATTTATGCAAGTTCTTTGAACCCTACTTGTATTGAGCAAGTTCCTTGAACCCTAATTTTGTTAAACAAGTTTTCCTAACTTCACTCAAATTATTATTTAGCAAGTTCCCTAAACTTACTCCAATTATTATTGAGCAAGTTTTCTTGAACTTCACTCTTGATTATGAAAGTTTCATATCCTACTCATATTGTATTGAACAGGTTATTGTTGAATTGAAAGTTATTCATTTAAGCTTGAATCTTATTTCCAAGCATGCTATTCAGTGGTTTAATTACCTTACAATTATCCCACATCGATTATTGATATTCGCACTTAGTGTACTTGAGTTCGTACAATCTTGGACTTGTACATTATTTAAAGTTCAATAATTCTTGAACTATGGTAAATAGAGTCTGAACCTTTATCTGGTCAGACAAGCCTATGAAGTTTTATAAAAGCTATCCAAACTAATTGATGGTAAGGATTCTTAGAGTGAAAGGACACCCCTCTTATGATAGGGGAGTACCCCGGATATCTAATATAAGATACAACAGAGCATATTTTAATGTTATGCATATACATAGTGTACGCGAGGCTGATCCCCTCAAGTACTTATTCTGTAGTCAGTAACCAATGGGTCAATTTTCTATTGATTCCATTGGAGTGTTATAGTTCAAAGTCTATTTAACTAGTAGTTATTCTAAAAGCAAACATTGTCTTTGCTTGCGATATTCATATTATTAAATCCATTTCCAGATATTTTCCATTCATCATAATATATCCTTATCCTTGTATTTAAACTTGTTGAACAAACTTGTTGCTAATCCTTGCTATATCATGAATATATTGCAGCTAAGCCCGAGACCTCAGGGAAGGACAAGGGTAAAGGAAAGATGTAGACTAGTGGCAAGGAACAAATTTTTCCTTGTGCTTAGTTTAAATTATTGTTATGTAATATGAACCCTAATGATTATTTTAGGGTATGTTTGTATGAACTTAAGGTTATCGAATCTTGGGACTAGTAACACATTTTGAATGAACGACGTACATTTATTATATTATGCATTTTATTTATCGTATGTTGTTTAAAGGTAGATGTTTATAGTTTATCGTGATGACCGAACTGGGGTCAGAGGACCCGGATTTGGGTGCGTCACAGGTTATACCAACACAACCGAGAAAAGGTTTGCACATTGACCCAGTGATGTGACACTGCTAAACGGGTCGATGAAACCGAGATTCATTAGGGTCCAGGAACTTGATTATGCGGAGAGAAGGTGTTAGGCATCCCCCGACATCCGTGTTACCACGGTAACTGTGACGCCCCCAAAATAGATATAAATCACCCATCTTGAGTCACCAAATATATGGTACAAAATTCAAATACAACTTAATAATACAACTGTCGTGTAAAATACGACAAAACATAAACTGAGAGTTTTAATACGAATATTGTCTTCTAGACAGTATTCAACTCAAATGGAGTCCTCAATACATTTATTATTACAATATTTCATAGAATAGTGAGGACTACTAATGCTATCATATGGACCGTCACTCCGTTCCCTGACTAGTTCCAGCTACGTTCTCATTTCATGAAGAGAACAATGAAAGCAAAAGGGTGAGCTCAACTAGCCCAGTAAGAAATATTATGACCAAGATAATGCAGAATAATTTATCGTTTGCCTTCAACAGTGTTAAACTGATAAAATATAACAAACATCAAGTTTAACTGCAGCGGAACAAGCAATCCATTAGAAGAGTCAAGTGGAGCATAAAATCTACTATCTTCTATGATTTAAAAGATTTTTCATCACTTTTATCACGAGACTCGACAATAAATAATCCACATCATCGAATCACCCCTTACACTTTTCTGACCGAGGATATTCTTTAGTATCACGACCACAAATTATCCATGCACTATGGGCCAAGGATATTCATGTATTCAACAATGGTCATGATTATGCCAACAACTGTCCATCAATGCACTACGGGCCAATGAGGACTTTTACCATATCATTTGTAACATTATGGTCATGATTATACCGAATAATCCCTGGTCATAATCATACCAAGTCCATCTATGCACTACAGGCCACGGATGACTTTCAACATAATATAAACATGAGGATGATGACAATGATATAATAATTTAATAAAACAAGTTCAAGGATAAATTTTTAAAGATTTATAATTTAATTTATCCAGAATTCAATATTGCCCAAATTGTCACCATGATACGGCTTTGTGGAGTAAAATTCAAGAATGATAATTTATCAAAAATGATTTGGACCAAAAAAAAATTCAAGTACTCCGGGTGAATAATACCCGAGTGAATAGTACCCCGTGAATAGTACTCGTGGATAGTACTTTGTGAATAGTACTTTGTAAATAGTACCCATGAATAGTACTTTTGTGAATAGTACAGTATAAACGACTAGCACTCATGGACAGTACTCCGGCATGAAAAACTTAAAATGTAACAAGAATGTACAAAAAATATCCTTGTGAAGCGATACTAGATGAAGCGCAAATTTTAAGGATATTCTACTAATTTCACGGAATATAGAAGCAATACTTTAACCGAATGATGGTATAATCAGGAATACGAGACAAAATAATATTACTCAAATACTACAGAGTATGGAAGAAAATATTATTCCTATGAATACTGAACAAAATAATATCCCTTACCTCAGAAAAAGACTGGATACTGGAATAGTGAGGTAGCAGACTTCTCTTCTATTTTCTCTCTAAAGCTTCTCTCTATATAAATGCTCTTGTGAGTCTTAGTGAATTGGTGAGAATGAAAGAAGAATGAGCTTTTATTTATAGGAAAATATAGTTTCGATAATTGCACGTTTTGGGGCTCGAAATATTACAGTATAATACCTTCACCTTTTTCTTCATTTTTAATTTAGTCCTGCAAGTATTATCAAACTTGCATCACCTCCCCTAATAGTACATCTTGTGAATCAATAGTACACTCATGTGAATCAATAGTACAATCATGTGAAAAAAATAATTATAGTATAGTACCTTCATCTATACCTTCATTTTTAATTTAGTCATGTAAGTATTATCAATCTTGCACCACCTCCCCTAAGAGTACATGCATGTGAATCAATAGTTCACACATATAAACAAATAGTTATAAGCATGTGAATTAATAGTAATTAATTGCTCATTTATCTGATTAATTACCCGATTGGTCAATATAGCCTCCAGACATCCATTATTATCGAAATAGATGTTGATTTCCACTAACACTAATAATCCCAACAAAATGAAAATATCAATTTCATCTTTAATCAACACAAACTTATTCATCATTAATATTATAACTCACAATATTTAACAACCAGATCATTCACAGGAAAGAGGGGGCTTTCCGATAATGATTCTTCCTTATTGGCGGGCAATTAGTTGACCAAACCTCTCCTAGACAGAACTTTCTAGACATTGTCAATATTGCAAATAATAATATGAATAACTTTGTCGTCTCAATTATTGATTTAATAATATAAAATATTATGCAGATGATACTGTGACAATTATTGAATCAATAATATGAAAGATATTATGCAAAGAATTATCGTAGCAATAATTGAGTATAAGCGAGTGACTTCTAACGTAAACAACAATAATCAAATACCGCGGTGCTACTATGAAACCACGCCAGACATCGTACTTTTACCAAGGGTAGTTCAACAGTTTAACGGTTAAAACTTTCGTCGTTATTTTTTATAAAAGATAATTACGTCATTTTATAACTACGACAAAACTTTTCGTTATGGAGTCCAAGAATGATTGTCTTGCGTAAATACGAATATTCCCTATTAAAATGAATATTCCCCGACCAATCGAATATTATATAACCACTTACTTACCTTGCAAAATTTGTAAATAATACCCACAACAATAACATTATATCAAATCCACACCATAATATTCAAAAATATATTTCGAGAAATAATTAAATCTTTATTCATAAAAGTTGTGGTCTTACAGTGACCGCCTCTTTTCAAGAAACTATTATATGAATGTGTGTGTGTGTGGATCAATGTGAAATTATTTGGAAGTAGTGTGAGGCCTCGTTCGCACCTATATACACAGGTTTTGAATTTGTGTAAAAAATCAGTTTTAAACAAGATATGGCAGTGATGTTTTATAAAAGAGGTTTTTCAAACCCTTGTGCTTAATAGTAATTGAGACATTTTACACTCCCATTTTATCAAGTGTTCGACTTGATTGTTTTTAATTTTCGAGATGCAAAGCATCTTCGAGAAAATAATGTACAAAATAGTGCCGAACTCCTCGTGGGTATGAAAACCATCTAAGAAAATTCGAACACCGTGAATAAATTTACAAGTTGCTTATAGCTGAAAAATGTCCATCACGGGAACCGAATCTAGATTCAATAGACTGAATCTGTGATCACATGATTCCTAGGCTCACATGATGCTACAATTGATAATAAAGTAGTAAGCATGTATATATATAAAAGCTGTAAATATATATTTATATATACACAGACATGATCAGCCACCACGAAGCACCTCCATGGAGGATTAGAAATATAAATAAAGCTATAAAAGCAATCAACCGCCACGAAGTAAACTCCAGGAGGGGCGAAAAGTAAAGAAAGCTGTAAAAAGGGTCAATAGCCATGAAGTAAATTCCAGACGGGACTAAACGTAAAATATATATATATATATAAGTGGTAAACGCTTCGGATGTAAAATCCAGGCTCATCGAATAAAGTTTGACACACAGTTTATATATATAACTATATATATATATATACAAACTAAAATAAAACCGTGGACCGAAGTCCGGACAAACACACGTGAAGAATGGTGTGTGCAAAGATGAAGAGAAAAGCTTTAAAGTGTGTGAGAAGGCTTACAGTGGGCTGCCAAAGAAGACTTCTATATCTTTAAATGGATGAACACTCGGCTCCCGTCGGTACAAAAAGTAGCTATATTTTAGCTTACAAGTGTTTAAAATGAGAAAGCACTCAGTGTAGGATGAGTACAGAGCAAATTTGACAGGGTTTCCTTGCCTTTTCTCTCTTTAAAATGGCCACCCCAAGACCTCTATTTATAGAGGGAGGAGCCACAGGTGTACCTGCGGCTAGCCGTAGATGTACTTGTAGCTGGTCAGGTTGCCCCGGGCTTCGCGTGTAAGAACCCAAATTTTTAGAAATTATTAAAATAAGAATTTAGTAAATAAAATTCTTAAGGCATGAGAAGGGTTCGAATAAGAATATATATGTGTCGTGAGGTATGTGGAATGGTGTTGCATGGGGTAATATAAACTATGCAATAAGTGATTTATGTGTTTAATAAATATATCATTATTAAATATTTATTATGAATTGTAAAGATAAATTAGTAAGAAAATGGATAAAAATTATCTATTGATATTAAATAATTTATGTTAAATTATTTTATAATAGTAAGTTGGTGACATTAAATATCTGTGATAATCACCAATTTCTTGAGTATTTTTATGAGTAAGTATCAAGTCTATGGCAGTGCGACCGTACTCTTTAATGGTGGATGTATAGGAGCTGGGCTAAACGATTCCTTCAGAGAGCGGAGGTATATACGAATTAGTAACCGATCTAACTCATCGTGAAAACAGCAGTGTAGACGAGACAGAAACAAATTTGTTGGTTGTTTGTGGGAAACCACTCAGTGTACTATATTGAATACTATTAAAGACTCGATGAGTGCTAGGTTTAGACTTGTATATATGTACGTTGTTGACGAGAGAAGAAAATCGTTATACCTTTAAAGTGGTTAGAGAATTATTGAGTAATTTGATACACGGCGAGAAGGGAAGATTAAAGGAATGTATATGTGTTATATATATACCTTGCATTATGTGATTTGGTGGAAGAGAAATAATTATAGTATATTTCTACTAAAGGATATTAAAATAAATTCTAGCATTTGATTATTTTAATAAAAGGGGGAATATTATTTTGATATTACCTTATATAGCTTTGTACGAGGAAATGTGTGTGATTAAGTAATGTGGTAAATATATTAAAACATATTTGCTATATAAGTTGATGGAAACAATTTATCATAATAGGAAATAAACTTATTTTCTATATATAGTGTGTACGTGTGTCGTGCATGTAGACACTCGAAATTTTCTGTACTACTGTTACTAACATTGCAGGAAGACATATTCCTCTTTTAAGAGAGAACCCTGAAAGACAATCCAAATCCATACCGGATACTACCTAAGTAAAGATCAACCCCGGATCGTAATAAGAGTAAGCAGTTTCAACCTCGGATCTAACCCCGAGACACTGCAGAGATACAATCTGGAACACACAGGAGAAGACCGATTAATCTGGAGATGACCCCGAGCTATCCGGTCTCGCCCCAACCATGGAATAGCCACCAACCTTGGTGATAACCCCAAGGAATGCGGTTTTGGAGATAACCCGAAAATGCTTATTTCAAATGCCATCGGCTTCAATCTCGGTACTACAACGAGATACTTTGTACCAACCCTAAGCAATAACATCGAAAGACAGGCACACCTCAAAGATGATAATGAGGACCTTCAACAAATGCAGCAGTCCAATCTTAGCGAAGTCTGAGCAACGTCTGCTTATCGGCCCAATCCGGCAGTAACACCGGTGAGGGGCAACATCGCCATCTCGTCCAACACAATGCCACGTCTTGTCTCTACGCAACAATGTCCCACAAGGCTAACCAATCCCGAGTGACTATTGTGCGGGGTAACAGATGAAAGTTGAAGCTTGATGACCAGAGGGCATCGTCCCATCTTCAAAGACTCTGTACAAACTCTAATCCCATGCATCGTACAACTCTCGACAACGGCGGTCCAAAATAGATCTTGGATACCTCAAAACGGATGCTCGGATTACACTTCTCAAAATCGAGTAGACATTACAATGCCTGAGTGCACGTACTTCGAGACGACCCGACCCGACAAAGCCGGGTTGACCCGACCCGCCTCTGGTACACCTACGGCACCTTTTGCCTATAAATAAGAGGCTTGGGGTGCTGATTTTTACGAGAAAAAAGATAGGGAAACCCTGCACAATTTGCTCTGCACTTCCCATACAGTGTATTTTCTCACTTTCAAACACCTGTGAGCTCATATATAGCCTCTTTTGTACCCACAAAAGCCTAGTGTTTACCCACTCTAAAGATATAGAAGCCCTTTTATCAGTCAGCTGTAAGCCTTCTCGCACACTTTAGAGTCTTTCTCTTCATCTTTGCACACACCCTTCTACACGTTGAGAGTCGTGTTGCTTGCTTTTTCCTGGACTTCGGTCCGTGGTTTCATTCTAGTCTATATATATATATATATTATATATATATAAATATTTATATATATTGACTAACATTATCGAGTTATGCCTCGATTGAGCCTAGACTTCGGTTTGGAGCGTTTACTGCTTTAATATATATATATACATACTTATATATATTAACTGTCTGTCGGAGTTTGTTCGATGAGCCTAGACTTCGGTCTGGTGCATTTATTCACTTTTATTTATATATATATATATATATATATATATATATATATATATATAATTATATATATCAATTGTGTGTCAGACATTGTTCGATGAGCCTAGACTTCGGTCTGGTGCGTTTATCCGCTTTGATATATATATATACTTATATATATCAACTGTGTGTCAGACTTTGTTCGATGAGCCTAGACTTCGGTCTGGTGCGTTTATTCGCTTTTATATATATATACTTATATATATGAACTGTGATCGAACTATGTTCGATGAGCCTAGATTTTCCATCCGGTGTGTTTATTGCTTTTATATATATATATATATATATATATATATATATTTATGTTGTCCTGCCTGGAGTTAACTTCGTGGCAGTTGATCGCTTTTGACTTTCTTTACATTAAAATCTGCTCGAGTTTACTTCGTGGCATTGGCCAATATTCTGACTTTTAATAGCTTTATTTACATTTCTGATCCCCCATGGAGGTGGTTCGTGGTTGGTGATCATGTCTGTATATATATATTTATCGCTTTTATATATATACATGCTTATTGCTTTTATACAAATTGCAATATTTTGTGCGCCTAGGAATCATGTGATCACAGATTCATCCCATTGGATCTAGATTCGGTTCCCGTGATGGACATTTTTAGCTGTAAGCAACTTGTAAATTATTCTGCGATGTCTGTATTCCCTCAGATGGTTTCCATACACACGAGGAAGTCGGCATTATTTTTGGATATATTATTTTTCATACGGATGCCTCGCATCCGTCAAATAAAATCAATTCAGCCGCTCACTTAATAAAAATGGGAGTGTAAAAGGTCTCAATTCCTATTGAGCATCAGGGTTTGAAAAAACCTCTTTTATAAAACATCATTGCCATATCTTGCTAAAAACTGAATTTTTACATAAATTCAAATCCTGTGTATATAGGTTCGAACGAGGCCTCGCACAACTTTCATATAACAGCACATTGACCCACATAAACACACACACACACACACACACACTCAGATAATAGTTTCTTGAAAAGAGGCGGTCACCATGGTAACACGGATGTCGGGGGGTGCCTAACACCTTCCCCCCGCATAATCAAGTCCCCGGACCCTAAATGAATCTCGGTTTCACCGACCCGTATATCAGTGTCACATCACTGGGTCAATGTGCAAACCTTTTCTCGGTTGTGTTGTTATAACCATTTAAAAAACCAACTGGCGACTCTTAACAGTCCCATCATCGACATTATACATGTCAGACCTTTTTCACTTATTTTTTCAAACAAATCTCACCTAAAATGAGAACACCAAAGAATAAGTAATGGAAAGGGACAACCAAAAATCTCGACGTCGACAGGTGGCGATTTTGTTAGGGACTCCAGTAAGAGGACTTAAGTCGCTACTACAATATTTTCAAAACTGTTATATGTTTGTGTGTGGATGTTACATTTACATTGGATGAATGTGTACGAATGCATGTCTTGTTTGAGCTTAGTGCTTCACATCATATCTGCGTGTGATGTTAGTGCTTCGCACTATAAACTGCTTATGATATTAGTGCTTCGCACATGTCATCATTTTATACGGTGAGACGCGATGTATGTGAATGTATGTTGTGTGGTCCCTCCACCAGGAGGCTATCACGTTGGTGTTTGATTACTAGACTCGTGAGAAGACTAATTCTCCGAGGCTCAGGAAAGGCACCACCCAAATTCGCTCCAATTGAAAGACCGGATTAACTTCCCGTCTAGTAGATTGCGATGATTTGGGAACCTTCATGCCAAAAAGCCTTGAGAGTAACCTAAGATAGGTCAGCCTCTGATAAACCCAAACAAAGGAAAGTCTCTTCATGCTCTCATGTTAATTACTTGTAAACACAGTTACTTGTAATTTCATTCCATATATATCTTCATGTAATGCTCCAAACAGCTGACACCCGTTTGCAGGATAAAATTCCTAAAATGGACACATCACATAGCATGTCATTATACACCTTCCCTAAGGACTAAACTATGCCGGTCTTTTATAGGAATCAATCGGACTTTACTACACTGGTCAAAGTCCAAAAGGCAGCAGCTCTACAATAATCATGTCGTCATCCGACCCGGTGAACTTAATCCGATTTCTCACACAAAGAATTGACGGGTTAAGCAAACAGATTCTGATTTGGTTGTTCTATTAAAATAATTACACCGGTCCACGAAGGTCGGAAAATACCCGTACATACCGAGCCCTCCTCCACAAGGAGAAATTCGGTCATTACCATATATCGAGCCACGGTTGGATCGACCAACAAAACTCATGATCTTGCCTTATTCCAATGGAGATTCAAACAATGGTGACATCAAAAGAAAGTCCTCCAAATGGAAGAGACCCTTCGCATTTATCAAAGGAATTGGAACACAGGGAGTGTTTCATATCTTGATCTATGTATTTTTCCGGTGTTCACTATCCGAGAAAAATTTAAAACTCGACTTTAAAAAATATGACGGGTTAGGGGATCTTATACACATTTAAAAGTCTTTATTGGAGAAATGGGATCCTATGCGAGAGGATGAAAAACTCGTAATGCAATTGTTCCAAAAGAGTCTAACTGGAGAAGCTTGGTTAAGTGGTATACAAGATTAGACAACTCCAAAATCCACAGCTGGGAAGAGCTAGCACATGTCTTCCTCACTCAATACAGTTTTCAAACTCAAATGGCTCCTGATTGGTATCAGATTACCAAGATCAAGAAATAGTCTAATGAGTCTTTCAGAGAGTATGCTCAAAGGTGGAGACTTTGGTACGCCCAAGTTAGTCTGCCATGTCAGAATCAAAAATGGTCATAACATTCATAGACATACAAGAAGCTCCCTTCTATGAGAGAGTTTTAGCAGGCATCGGTAAACCATTTTCTGAAATAGTTAAACATGGAGAGATGGCTGAAATAGGATTGAAGTCAGGAAAGATTCAAGACCTAGTCGCACTCAAAGCTGTTGTTGATCACATCCAATCTTGAAATTATGGGAACAACCCCCGGAGGGTCCATAAAAAGAAAGAGGAAGATGTTTCTCTGATACTACAGGGGACAAAAGGCAATCAAAGTATGCCCATTCAAAGGAGAAACTACACTCCCTTTCCAAAGACGATCTGCAAACCCTCCGAGAAGAAAGGTGGAGAAGTCAAATGCCATCGAGTGTTTACACCCTTAGGGGATACCCTCGAGAACATTCTTAATCTTCTAACAACACAGAAGAAAATTACGCATCTTCTTCCACCAGCTAGCCCTAATGGACGGGGATTCAATGTTGCTAGGAAATGTGTTTATCATGCCGGGGCACCTGGACATGATACTCAGGATTGTTGGGCCTTAAAACATAAGATCCAGGACCTAATAGATAATGGGGAGATCATAGTCACCAAACCCGATCAGCCTCATGTACAAGACAACCCTCTTCCTCAACACAAAGAAGAAGAGGTCAACATGATTAATTGGAGCAGTGGACAAAGTTCCAACTTCAGCTGTGATTCCTCACAGATCATCAAAGACGGTGATGACAGATGGGATTATGCCAAGTTGCAATTCACAATGGAACGAAAGATCAAAGCTCTCAAGAACAAGTTGAGTAATTGGCGAGGCGGTGACTTATCAAAGATCAAGTAACTCGCTAATTAATCGATCGGGGAGCATGCCAGTCTCCTACCTATCGTCATGAATATTCCTCGTCACTTTCAGAAAATGAAATGCTGGAAGACAAAGTGACGAAGAGAGCAAATGCCAAAGCCCGTTGGGATTTCGCCAACAAACGGGAATTCACCTATTTGGGCCAACCCATGGAGGAAATCCTTTACATGTTAATCAATGAAGGAGGATCAGTTCCCTTCTACCTCCAATCAACCCCCGTTCAGGACGGTACAACTCTGATGGAGTATGTCAATACCACTCCTGGATCTCATCGGTCACAAAGACGGAAGAATCTTTGGGCACTCCGCCACCTTATTCAAAATCTAATCGACAAGTGGTGTATCGCTTGGCGGAATAACGACACTATGTTACGTGCAAGTGAGAATGCAGGCCCTACTAAGTGGAAAAGTGTGGTAGCAGTTATATCTACTGAAGATGAAGGGATTAATACTTTGCTCACAACACCGATAATTCAGCTCAAAGGAGGAAACAATCCTTTGAAAGTGGCCGCTCTCGAGCCAATCAACTTGCCATGCAGAGCACAATATATCCTATTGTTAGCTTGCGTAAGGTTCCGTTGAATTATGGATAAGGTGAAGGATCCACCTCACATACCACTGCTGCAGTGTCGAAGGAAAATCAACTGTATATTCCCCATCGGGTGATGAACCCCACCACCAAATCAAAGGGGAAAATACCCATGGAGAATATTGAAAAATTCCTCCGTATTTGTGGGTCATAACTTGAAGCCTCGGTGGTTTTAAGCTTGAAGGAAGCTCCACCACAAATATCAATTTTGGACTTGGTCCTAACCTCGAGAATCTTAGGAAGGTCTTGTTAAAGGTTCTAGAAGAAGCCTATCTCCGAGCATCGATTGGATACGAAAAAGTTTCAACACATGGTTGATCACATTTTCAACAACAATGTGATATCCTTTACTGATGATTACATACCATCCGAAGGGACCGGTCATTGCAAACCGTTACACATTGCGGTCTTATCCTTCGGATATATGGTGGCCGGAGTATTAATAGATAGAGGTTCCTCTCTGAATATCTGCCCATATGCCACCTTGGCGAAGATGAATATCAATCTCAACCGAATTCGGAGTAGCCATACTATCATCAAAACTTTTGATGGAGCCCGCCGTAACTCGGTTGGAGTAATTGAGCTGCCAATCGAAATTGGCCCTCATACATTCTGCGTATCCTTCCATGTGCTCAAGATAGATTCGGGATACAACCTGCTCTTGGGACGACCATGGATCCACATGGCAGGGGCTGTCCCCTCCACCCTTCACCAACAATTGAAGTACATTATCAACAATAGCCTGGTCACGGTCAACGCTGAACCAGAGATTCCTCAGCACAGGGACATTCCGTTCATCAATGCCAATGCAGACGTAGAACCAGTCAGTTTTCATGCTTTGGAAATAGGAAACACCCAATACCACGCTATTGGAGCACCATTGCCCGAACCCCACATTTCTGCTTAGGTGATGTCAGCCACTCAAGAAATGATGTCGTTGGGTCATAAGCTAGGACAAGGGTTGGGTAAAGATGGCCAGGGTATCCAGTACCCCATTCGATTAACCAAGCAAGTTGGAACAGCTGGACTAGGCCATTCTGCCAACTCTAGTCATAGGAATCCTCATAAGCATCAACAGATTCCTTCAGCTTCAACCATGTGGCGTTTGGCTTCGCCTTCAAACTCTGAGTCCGCACAACCTCCAGTAAAGGTGCCAGCCAATGTTATGGCCATGTTATTTCCTAAGCCGAAACCGGTGGAGGAAAAGAAAATCGTTATTCCAGATCCCGCAATCGAAGAAGAGGAGTGGAGAATCAAGGAAAACGTTGTCCGAATAATGTCGGGGATGCGCATCATCGTCTATAATGAACTTACCAACAGATACACCCCAGACGATGATTGCCCTGACGTAATGGCCATCATTCGGGACAGAGAGGATGATGACAATCCCTCCATCACTGCGGTCCACCCGGACTTTACCCTTACCAATTGGAACAGCATTCCTTGCTTTGGTCGACTGTGAAACAATTTCAAGCCGGCATCATCATGGTGTCTACATATCCTGAATGGATATCTAACATCGTGCCATACCTAAACCTGGAGGGAAGGTGAGAGTTTGCGTGGATTACCGGGACATGAATAAAGCTTGCTTGAAAGATAGCTTTCCCGTGCCATTTATCCACATTCTCATTTACAATACTGCGCAATACGACATGTACTCCTTTGCTGATTGCTTTGCGGGGTACCATCAGATCATGGTTGCCGAGGAAGATCGTGAGAAGACTGCTTTCATCACTCCTTGGGGAACTTTTTGCTATAGATGGTTGTCATTCGGCCTCATCAATGCTGGAGCTACCTATCAACGAGCTATGATGGCTCTTTTTCACGACTTAATGCATAAAGAGATTGAGATCTACGTGGATGACATCATTGTCAAGTCCCGGAAGGAGAATGACCATCTAGACCATCTCAGAAAGTTGTTCAACAGATTGCGTAAGTACAACTTGAAGTTGAATCCAGCTAAGTACGCCATTGGCGTTAAATCAGGCAAGTTGCTAGGATTTCTAGTCAGCCACAAAGGGATTGAGCTGGATCCTACCAAAATCCAAGCCATCAAGGAAATGCCCATTCCTCAAACAGAGAAGGAAATACGGGGATTTTTGGGAAGGATCAACTTTATCAGCAGGTTTATCTCCCAACTCACAGCAACCTGTGAGCCAATCTTTAGGTTATTAAGGAAGAACTCCTCCATGAAATGGAATGATGAGTGCCAGAATGCCTTCCTTACAATCAAGAAACAGCTAGTCAAAGCTCCTGTCTTGGTACCACCCAGGGATGATGTTCCCCTGTTCATGTATCTGTCCGTAAGTTACAATGCCATTGGGCTATATGCTGGGACAGAAAGACGATAGAGGCCTAGAACGAGCTATCTATTACCTCAGTAAAAGGTTTAGCAGCAGTGAACACAAGTACACTCTGATCGAAAAGATGTGTTGTACTTTAGCATGGGCTTCCATGAGGTTACATCATTACCTACATGGTCACACAACCCATCTCATATCCCGCGTGGATCCTCTCAAGCATGCGTGATCAACAAACCCATGTTGAATTGTCGGCTTTCCGGATGGAAGTTGATCCTACAACAATTTGACATCGTATATGTGACTCAAAAAGTCCATCAAAGGTCAAGGAATCGTGGATCAATGGCCGCCGCACCTTCGTGGGATTTCAAACCCTTGAAACATATTTCCCGATGAAGGAGTAATGACGGCAAAGAACACCATCAAGACAAGTCGTTAACATGGAAGGTTACGGAGTGGAGCAATTCTAATATCTGATATGGGGGAGCAATATCCCGTTACCGTCAAATTACAGTTTGTCAGCACCAACAATACGGCTGGGTATGAAGGCTGTCTCATGGGGCTAAAACTTGCCCGTTCAATGGGCATCAAGCGGTTAACTGTCCTTGGAGATTCGGAGTTGGTAATCAGACAATCCACCGGAGTCTATCAAACCAAGGAACTATACTTGCTGCCTTACCATCGGCAGGTCTTAAAGATGGATTTGGAGTTCGAAGAAATCTTTTTTCTACATGTTCCTCGTAATAGGAATGACTTTTCGGATGCATTAGCAACCCTGGCCTCCTTGATTCGTATATCAGACAAGGAACACTTGCCGAGCGTCACAATTTCCCTGCACAAGGCCCCAGCCTATGGGAATTACGTTGGAGAAGTATCGGATGAGCTACCTCTCATCCAACCTCCTTGGTATCAGCATATCAAGGAATATCTGCGAGATGGATCTACACCCGATGAGGTGAGCCTAATTGAGAAAAGGCGGATCCATCGACTTGCCAATAAGTTCTACGAGTTGAGATGCGCTCTACAAAAGAGATGCAGGACTAGGTCTCCTCAGATGTCTAGACAAAGATCAAGCCCAAAGGCTTATGGATGAAATCCATGGCGGAGTCTGTGGCCCCCACATGAGTGGCCCCCTCCTTGCCAAGAAAGTCCTCAGGATGGGACATTATTGGCTATCACTCAAGGGTGATTAGCATGACCACGTCAAAAGATGCTATCAGTGCCAGATTCATGGGAATGCTATACACGCCCCTCCACGGGAGCTCCACAATATGAGTTCGCCTTGGCCCTTCTCAATGTGGGGAATGGACGTTATTGGGCCCATTGAGCCTAAAGCCAGTAATGGTCACCGATTTATCTTCACCATGATCGACTACTTCACCAAGTGGGTAGAAGCAGCCTCTTTCCCCAGGGTCACTAATGAAGTCATCATTACTTTCATCAGAAACAATGTCGTTTGTGGATATGGACAACCAGAGGTGATTGTGTCAGGCAATGCCAAAAACCTCAACAACAAAATGATGGAGGAATTATGCAGTAGATTCCACATCAAACATCTTAACTTTGTCATCTATCGTCCGAAGATGAACGGTGCTATTGAAGCGGCTAACAAAAATATCAAGAAGATTATGCAAAAGATGTCCGCCAACCACAAAGATTGGCCTAACCTATTGCCTCTGACTCTGTTAGCCTACAGGACCACAATGCGTACTTCAACTGGGGCAACCCCCTATGCTTTAACCATTGGGATGGAAGCAGTGCTCCCCATAGAAATTGAGATGGAATCTCTCAGAGTGTTGATCGACGCCACCGGATGAAAACCAATGGGTACAAGACAGGTATCACCAATTATCTCTCGATAGATGAAAGGCGAACCATGACTATCTTCCATGGTCAGCTATATCAACAAAGGATCGCCAGATCCTACAACAAAAAAGTCCGGCTACGGCAATTTAAACAACATGACTTGGTTCTGAAGAAGATTCATGACAACCAAGATCAGGCCAAAGGAAAATTCGCTCCTAACTGGGAAGGCCCGTTTATTGTTAAAGAAGTATTGACTGGAGGCGCTCTCAAATTGCAAGAAATGGACGGCGATGAATTTCCATAACTCATCAACTCGCAGACACCGTGAAAGCGGTAGATACGTCTGAAGTAAGCAAGAAACACCACAGTGCATCATCATCAGTCACCAGTCATTTCGGTTCCTTTAACCCTTTACCGCATACAACTTATCTACACTTTGCCCCTCAGGGAAACATACTCTTCAAGCCAGCAGCCTGGCTTTCTCCTTTGCGCTCATACAACTTAGGTCATCCCACCGCGGATTGAACCTCTTGCGTTCGCAGTTTGGCCACCCATACATGGGATCAAACTTCTCCTTCCTGCAGTTTATCCTCAACCTAGGATTAAACTTTCTTCTCCCTGCACTCTGACCTGCACATGGGATTACGCTTTTCTTCTCGCATACGAGGGGCAAACACGTCGACTGATCTCCTCTTCAATAGGAGTACGTAGGGCAACCATGTTTACGTGCCTACCGTCATGATAAAACAAAAACAACAAAAACATTTCTACCCTCTTCTCCTCACAAAAACAACCAAAAATATTTGCTACACCATGTCAGCTATATACAGTGTTGAACCTGTTAAACCAGGTTCGAACTACGCAGACCTGATCTCCTCTTCAATAGGAGTATGTGGCGACCATTCATGGTGCGGTCTCACCCCTACCAAAAAACACAAACCATTGTCACGTGGTATTGGGATTCTCTTTCAATCCACTACATTTCATTTGGCTTCGGACCAAAGGGATGGAATTACGAACTCCTCCCAAATAGGAGATTTACGACCATCTAAGCCGTGGTCGCATCAAGAGCAATACCAATCCATAAGAGATGGAATTAACTAGGCTTCTCCTAAATAGAAATCTTTGGCCACCATCGTAGTGCGGTCAATCTCAGAGAGGAAAGCCACACTCCTCTCCATATTTCCATTCAGAAACAAGTCCCAAGACACCAATGTCCATCCACCAAGGAAGAATTCAGAATTTATCAAGATCACAAGCCCTGAAGCAGCAGGCAAAATATCAAGCAAATAGCAAGGCATATCTAAAAGAAAAGTGATCCAAAAATATATTTCCCTGTCATATATAATGTTGTTTGATATATATACAATGTGAACTGTACATAACAAAATGGCTAAGCTAGTCTGTGCAGGTAAATACAAGCTCATCTACGAATCAGGGTACATGCGAGCTAACAAGACAAACATGGCATCCCTCTCAGATGAAGGAGGTAAAGCTGTAGTCTCCTGGATAAGAATATCCACACGACCCAACAGATCTGTAGCCATCTGCATAATTACCAAATGCTCATCGATATAAGCGCTCATCTCTGCGATCATACCAGTGGTAAGGGACCTCATTGCAAAGATTATCTCATGATGTACCACATCCCGGGCAGATATAACACTATCCCGCTCAATTATCACTGCGTCTCTGTCTGACCTGGCCTCATCCCGCTCAACAACAGCGGCATCTCTATGAGCTAATGCCTCGTCTCTCTCTAATAGGGTGGCATCCTCACATCCGAAAGCGATTGACATCATAGATCGGATCGATCTCTCTCAAAGGTCATCGATGAAGACTCGCTCTAAATACTGAGTCCGAAAAGTCTTTGGATCACAAAAGTATTGGTACTAGGAGAATCCAGAAGAAATGTTGGTAACCCAACAGCGGTATCCTCCTCGACGTAGGTATCAATGTCCTCTATAGGCTCTACATCGTCGAACTCAATCTCCAGTACTGTAAATACTACTGCAGCTGATAAAACCTCCGTCTCCATCCATGTGGAGTACTCTGTGGAATAACCGGGACGACTGGCAGGAAAAGCAGCTAGCTCACACTGATCCCAGCAAGCATATACACGAGATTGGTCCTCGGCTGAGAGGTATCGAGAAGCTGAGCGCTGACCTGCCGCCCCCTCGAAAGAATGAAAATCCTGGAACTGGTCAAACTGTGACATCGTGACCAATGGATGATAAGTCGTCACGCTTCTCAAGCCAGCCAAAGGGAGGAAATTCATGCCCGGAGCATGAGTAATGAAGCTGTATGGTGAGCAAAGCCCCGAGCACAACAATATACTAAATGGATCTCTGATATCTGCCAAAAATGCGTACCAGGACTAAGCATCTGTACACTCCGATGGCTGAAAGGAGTACGACATAGCCACCTCATGGGAGAAACAATACCCATTCCGTCTAAAGGTACCAACCGGTCGCAAGTGTGACATAAACCACACATACAGCATGACCGAACTCCCAATAAACACACCTGATGGGTAAAATCTGCGATGAGGATCTCGATCATGTGGGGTCGCCACGATCATGGGTACAATGGTACGACCCTCCCTGAGAGCTCTCACCGCCATGATAACGCCTATGTCTATCTCATCCATGTACCGCGACATGTACACGTATGACAGTACACATAGTATCAGCACATCAACTCTGGCCAAACGCCAATGATCCTCCAACCCGGTGAAATCCCCGGAATGTCGTGAGTAGCTATCCTCCATGCCAAATCTATCATACAGAAAACGCTGAGAGATCACGTGCCCATATGTCAACTCATCCGGCACTACTCTATGCCTCAATCCTACGTGAGTCATGAATCTCCTACTCATGTCTCCCAAAACCATGTGCACAAAAGGTCTGTCTAAGGGCATCATCCTCAAACGTGCATACTCCTCCAGAGTAGGAGTCAACTCATGGGTACCAAAACGGAATACGCTTTATCGCCTAGCCAATGCTCTAGCATCCCATCTACAAATCTGCAGAACACGAAATGCCAAAAGGGTCATGGTATGTCTTTGCAATAACAGAGATCTCAAATCACCCTATCCGGTGGTGACATGCTATCGTATCACAAGCGCAAGATACCCAATGCCACCACCGACGGTGGGTATGATCTATATGGCTAATCCGAAGAAGAAGACATCTGCGGGCCATGTCATAAGACCATCCAGAGGTCAATCTGAAAGTATCTTTGGACATACATACATATGCATAACATGATACATGCATAATGAGATAATGGATGGCAATATGATATAGGGAATGAAAAAGCAGTGCATACATTCCTAAATATATCATCATCTAATACATCACCTCTATCTGACTACAAATACATGAAAATGGGGCACAGACGCCCTACTACTAACAGAGGCCTATCAAAAGATATAGCGAGAATTGGGAATAGCCACCCAATATCTAACAGAGGCCTATCAAAAGATATAATGAGAATACACATCGAGAAGAAGACAATGGTCTCGATGTCCACATCCTCAATCTGTCCACGATGTAACTCATCCCGAGTCCTTTGGATCTCTATCAATAGGGATGTCAGGGCTTATAAAGGGAGGATCTCTGTAAGCAAAACCAAATGGGTCGTCGATGGGCGACCCCGAGCTAGAGGGAACAAATGTCTCCGCCTCACCTTTGGATCTCCGCCAAATGCCGAATAAATATATGTGCCCGATCCAACTACCGGGTCAAGCTATCAATCTATGTCATATGGGTTGGAGCTCAAACGCAAGATACCCAATCCGTCATCATCAATGATCCAGGAACCATGTCCCCATAAACTGTGTTGCACGGGATTGGGCCCCGATAGTCTTGAGGGAGCCACCATCGCTGGAATATCTCCCGAGTACATGGACCCTTTGATAAATCAAAACCATCAACTCCCAACAATGGAATATCTCGTGACTACGATATAGCCAATGACGCCGACAAGAGGCAAGATCGGTATACGGAATCTCCCCTGTGGTGCTCCTAATAGCACGCTCTCCTAAATAGAGCTCCCAGCCTCCATCTGTGAAGAGAGGAAATCTCCGGGTGGAAATCAAATACTCTACTCCAGTAGGGTGTCTATCCTCAAAACCGATGATCAAATGATCCCCTGAGTATGGAAGCCATGTGATGGCGTCAACCGTCAGCAACTCCAGCTGCATACGGCAATGAGCGAAGCCCTCAAATATAGGGACCTCTGGAAAAATAGAATGGTGCCATCGTTGTCCTCGTGGATAGGTATCTAAGCTTAACACACTCATAGGACGCAAACATGGAAGCCTCTCATAGGCCCAAAACTGACAACACAATGGCAAAACATCTGCTATCAGTAAACACTCTAAACTTGTGAAGGGAAAAAGACAAGAGAAATACTCATCAGCAGGAACGGGTAAAATCCTAGCCAAGCCTCGGTCAAACCCTGTGAGCGCAGATGCATGCCCCATAGGAAATAGGCAAAGGTGTAAGAGCCCCAGTCATACTCTCCTATATGGTCTACATCGCGTGTGGCGCTGACCAAAGAGAAAGATACCGTGGAAGAGTTATTTGCTATGAAGCAGCCTCGAATGATTATCAGGAACAATCACCGCAGAACGCGATCCC
The DNA here is from genome assembly GCA_020205615.1 of Panax quinquefolius. NCBI lineage: Eukaryota > Viridiplantae > Streptophyta > Magnoliopsida > Apiales > Araliaceae > Panax > Panax quinquefolius. Next base: position 59,123,350 of record CM035160.1, read on the forward strand.
TAATCCTAATATCATCAGGCATGGGCTCACTCAATAGCCCGATCATAATATCTACGCTCAAAGGACCTGAACGGACAGTCCTACCTTTGAGCGCACCAGCCGGAACTCCGAACAAAGACCTGGATGGTCAGAGGGTGATATTCGCCACGCAAGGCACTCGCCCTCCAAA
>CM035160.1:59123618-59331118 GCA_020205615.1 Panax quinquefolius
TGATTCAAAAGTTGGAGAATGCGCCCTTTTTACATCTGAGGATATAAAAACTAGGGTTTTTGAGCGATACCCTTCTTCTTGAAAATTCTTTTCCTTGGTGGATCCTCTGGGGAGCCCGAACACTTGGGTGGCTAACGTTGATCAAAAGGGAAGGACAAAACTAGATGGATTCAAGTTGAGCCTTGAAAAGTTGGAGGTGAACTTGTGCACAGAAAGCTCACGATCTTGAGGTATGTTTCTTATTCATCTTTTTACGTTTAATTAATAATTATGCATAAAGGGTGATCACGGGTTTATGGTTTGTAAAATTTTAAAACTACGATTTTACGTTTAAGCAATTTTGCAATTTGATTGCGTTAAATGAATATTACAAACCTAACAAAAACAACTGAACACATAAAATAATACTAAAATAACATGGAATATATTTGTTTAGATCTGAAAAATACCCGATTAGTAGGTATGAAACCCACTCATCGATTAATGAAAAAATGTTTTTCCTCCTATATAGTTAATAACGAGGAAACAAAATTTTGAGTGTTATACACCCATGTATGTATGTATGTGATTTGATCGAATTTTTGGGCGAAAAAATTTCTGGTATATACATGTGACATGTGCGTCTGCACCATCTGCGATTCATTACGGGCTGTGATTCTTATAAGCTTTGAGGAAAAGGTTTTACGGGCTAGCGGTATTGTGACCGTCTTTATCTCGATGTATTACAGGCGCATTTGCGTTGAGCACAAAATAGAAGAAAAAAATTTAATATTTATTTCAATTAAGATAAAATGTTTGTTTTGAATTGGAATATGATTAAAATAAAGTTTTATATTAACTTGGAATAGGATTTCACGTTAGTTTGAATAAAGAGTTTATTCATATATGGAAAAAGGATTCAATATTTCCTAGAATAAAGTAGTTTATTTACATATGGAATATAATTCCATGTTTCCTAAAATTAAATTATTTAATTTTGATAAGGAATAAGTTGACATATTTTATTTTCCAACAATTTTATGTTAAAATAAAGGGTTTATTTTGTACTTAAAATTGGATTCATGATTAATTAAAATAAAGAGTTTATTTTAATTTAGAATTTGATTAAAAATAAAGGTTTTATTTTATTCAAATTGTATAAAATAAAATAAATAAATTTATTATGATTTAAATTTTGATTAAAATAAAGGAGTTTATTTTATTACTAAATTGGATTTTAATAAATTTGAAATTTCCCATTAAATTGATATTGATGCATATATGGAATGGATTTATTATTAAGCGATATGAATGTTATTTATTGATCGTATGATGATGATGTGTATGATAATAAATGGGATTGATTATGGACTATTAACTTGATGTGATTGGATTTTATTTTAGTTGGATGCATAAATGTATGAGTTTTATTAAATGTGGTTTTGCGTACCTAAATCTTCTCTAGTTTTTTCTTAATATAAATTTTATCTCCCTCCGATGTAATTTCCCTTGACTACTAATCAAGGTTTCTATTTATTAAATAGTTTTCTAATAGGAATAGTTAGAATTTATTTTGAAGAATTGGAATCAAAGAGCAAGTAGCTCTTGAAGACTCATTTATAATGGGCAAGGTTTAAATTTAATAGTTATATTTAAATTTAATTCTTTCACCTATGTTTGAACTTTTAGTTCACTTGGTGGCTTTAGTGAATCAAACTAGAATAAAGTTCATAATCAATCAAGGGTAGAATATAGTATTATATATGTGCATGCTTATCTTATATATATTATCTGAAACATGATTAGCATGTCGATTAATATGGCGCGTATTATATATATACGTATATGTGTGTGTGTTGTGTGTGTGTGTGTGTGCATGAGCAGCTAAACAAGATGAGACAAATTATTAACAAATCCCTCAGAAAATTTATATTAAGTTGTAACGTTCAAAGATATTTGGAATATTGAGCGTTAAGCCTTACAGCGTGGTAAAATAATAGAGTATTAAATATTTAATATAAGTTTGTTGTGCACATGTGATATTAAATATTTAAGATATTCTATTTTATCATTTAATGCTTATAAATAAAATGAGCGATGTTGTTTGTTTGTGCACACACAAGGACATTGTTTTTCTTTTAAATATATTGAAGTGTTAGATATGACTTAACTTAGATTGTTTTAGTTGGGATGTGCACACTTGACCATTATGATCTAAGGCAAAATACAAAGTTGTATAGTTGATGTAATTGATGAAGAGTTGTCTACTATTTAATTATATATAGTTTGTTGTGTGCACTACAAGGATATACATTTGAAATGGGATCATTATTCTCCTTAGCATATCTTTAATTAGATATTGTCGAACTATATATATTGAGGTAATATAGTTTGAAGAAAATAGTGGGATATACCAATTTAAAACAAGACCTAATTTATTTTGGTAATTGATAATAGAATGTATACTAAAATGTTGTTAATTACAAATTCATTTCTGAAATTTTACAATGTACTAAGATTCTTTATCCTTTGCGGAGGCATATATAGATGTTAATTAATCAGGACGAGTTAAGGAATTTGAGAATAGTTCTCACGGTGAAAAGATATTTTATGTCCTTAATATGCATATCAACTGCAATGGTTATAGACAATGCCTCGAGGAGGAAGAGATGCGCTACTTTTAGAAAGTGGCAAAATGATCGAAAGTTGGCTCGATGCATCATGGTCACATCCATGAGTAACGAGCTTGATGTCGACGTGAAACTATGGATGCTTTTACTACACTCTTGCACATCAAGTAGTTGATGGTGAAGAAATGGGATGATAGAATGTCGGATATTTAAGGACCTCTTAGATCTAGAATAACCAATGACACTATAAATACTGAGACACATGTCCCCGAAGATAATCAATTTGATTGAACAATTAGGATAACAAGTTTTGTCATCGATGGAAAGATGAGCCAGGATTTGATCTTGTAGTCACTCCCGGACTCCTTCTCACAATTATTGTGAATTTTTTATATGAACAAGCTAGATATCAACCTCATTGATTTGCTTAACATGATGAAAATGTTTAGAGTCACTTTCCAACAAAAAAGACCAGATGTCTTCTTGGTAGGGGACAAAGGATCTTTTGAAAGAAGAATGATTGAAGAAGGTAAATATAAAGGCAAAAACAAGGATCGTAAGAACAAAACTTATCTGAGATAGCAAATGGTTTTGCTTCCCACTATAATAAGTCGGGGACATTGGAAAAATGGCAAGAAGCATCTTGCGGAGGATAACCAAAGGAGCTTAGTGAAGTTTTGATTTACAAATGCAATTTGTTCATGATTGAAATAAATTTTTCTTTAAGTCGAGTTTCTACTTGGGTATTGGATATAAACTTTAGTTCTCATAAATATAGATTTATTAAGAACCAAGCGGAAGTAGAAAGATAAAGAAGGGATAAGTAATCATATATGTGGGAAATGAAGCAAATATTGTTACATTAGCCAAAATTATTATTTAGCATTGCCTACGGACAAATCTATTAAGTCGATAAGTTGTTATTGTATTCACAGTTCTCTTAAGAAACATTATTTCCATTTTATTGTTGGAATGACAAAATATTTTGGTATTATATTCAAGAAACAATTGTTGTTCTATTTATAATAATAATGTTTCATATAAAATTTGAATATTACTTAATGGACTTTGTATTCTTGACTTACATGAAAATAATTTTGCAAATTGAACAAATTAGTATAAGAAAAAGGAGATGATTATTTAAAGAGTTGAATATTTGTATTTCTTTGAAATCTGAAGTGTGAATTATTTGAAGGTTCAAAGAATTGAGGAAGTGAAACTAATTGAAAAGTATTAGAATTCTTCTATTGGATTGAGGAAGGAATACTTGTGCAATAAGTTTCTAGATCATCTTAAATGATTTTCTCACAATAGATGCCTCTTGATACGTGAATAATTGATTGATGTATACGAAAGAAAAAATCATACCCACGTTAGGCGTGGTGTGGTCCATAATGATTTTTCTGAGAGCATTCCCGAGTATCCTACGGGGTAATACCACAGAAATGGTTGCATATCTATGAAAAGGTAACCTCAAAATCCATCCTAAGACTCCATAAGAGTTATGGGCGGGGAGATTCTAATCTTAAGTATGTTAAGATAAAGAGTTGTCGACTTATTGGAAATGGTTTCAAAGGATAAGCTTGGGACAAGATTTGACATGTAGATTTGTGGGACATCCTAAAGTAAGTTTAAGGTATATGTTCTATAATCCTACTTAGCAAAAGGTGTTTGTTGTGAAATCTGGCGCCTTCTAAGATAAAGGTATTTATCATTGAAGGGGATAGTGGGAGGATAATAGAATCTTGAAAAGTTCAAGAACCACAAAAAGCCTTTATAGTCGAATAAGAGGAACATGAGATAACCCTATTGTACCTGGCCAGATCGTAAATCTGAGATATTACTTGAATATACCTAGGAGGTATGGATTCATCATTAATGATGGTGATGAAAGTACACATCATAGAAGATGATGATCCGATTACATCTGATGAGGTAAGAGTTGTAGACACTTTCAGGAAATGGATTGAAACAAGCTTCTCAAAAATAGAACATTCAATTTGATGAGATAATTGAAAGAGTTTGATTTTATCAAAACCAAGAATGAACCTAGAGTGTTATGAAAAGGATTGATTAGGAAGCGTCGTAACATTCCTAGTATTATATGTTGATGTACTACGGATAAGGAATGACATACCAATGCTCTGATCGATAAAAGATAAAGTTGTCTAAACATTCCTCCATGAATAATTTGGGAAGAGTATCTTAATTGGGATACAAATATATATAAAAACATTTAAAAGGATGTTTGGCTTAACCCGAGGAGCGTATATTCATTTGATGCTAAAGCTAGTTTAGCATGGCAAACTCAAAGAGATGTCTCATGTTGATGAGCCTGGTGTATCTCTCTTAATAGTCCCCTATAGACTCCTAAAAGTGAGATAAGCGAGTTACTATCATGTATGCAATGAAATGTATGACACGACGATGTTGATCGGTCGTAATGCGGAAAGATCAACATCGAGACGGTGAAAAATATCTTAAAAGTACTTAACAAGTACTAAGGATGTGATCATGATTCATGGTGAGTTTGAATTAAAACTAGATGGCTTAACGACTCAACTTTTTTAGGTGACCAAGATGACAATAAATTCACTTTAGGGTAAAGCGTTACCTTGAACGGTGGTGCAGTGAATTGGAAAGGTTCCAAACAGCAAAGAGTTGCTTGTTTAGTGATAAAGACAAAGTATATAGCTATAAATGAAGCTACAATTTGATTGTTTGGATGAAAAGTTCATTCTGAGAACTAGGAATAGTTCATAAGTCTCATCTTGGATCCAAACATATGTTGCGTCACTTTCATTTGATTAAAGAATCATTGAAGAGGAAGTCACTATAGAATAATGGAATCTCGAGAACAACATTACATATCCATTTACCCAAGCTTATCCACGGCGGGATGAATGTCAGCAGAGAATAAAGGTATGAGATACCATGACGATTGACTTTAGTGCAAGTGGGAGATTGAAAGTAGTATGCACACAAGCGATCATGTTGATGATAAAGAATATACTTTGTAACAATCTTATTCGTTTATTAATAAAAAGTATTCATTTACTAAAGGCTTTAATTTATCTGCATTGTATTGTTTTTTTATAATATGTGATAAACATATAGTTTTAAGCAATGCTTTTAGAATCATGATGAGATCGTCTTAATGAGATCTAAATACTTAGAATATCTTAAAACTAAAATTGTTCCCCAATCGTTGGATTACTAAAAAGGGATTAGTGAATCAGGATAGATTGTTACATGCGTTACTTGCTCATTGGATGATGATGATTGATCTCGTGATCATTTGTGTTGTGGAACACTTAAGCGAGTAAGTAGGTGCTTATTGGAGAATAAGTTCAACGAGCATTGGCTACGCTAAAGAATACCTAATTGAGTTTTACTTGTATGTCGATAGGAATTTACGAAGTGATAGTAATACTAAGTGATCATTAGACTTGAGATCATCATAGTATCTTGTGTATGATGAATTATACTTTGACATATTCCTTAAGACCTTTAGGGTATATCAAAAGGGTATGTTTGTGTGTAATAAATTATACATATAGATAATGAATGATCGACAAAGAATCTAGATTCTAGTAAAGAAGAGAATGTCTTATGTGATTAGATAAATGACAACCCAGTAGTCCTTGGCAAAGCGAAAATGAAATTAGAAAGGAGTTTCTAATTTACATTATTTGGAGTTGTGCATTTAAAATCGAAATACATATAATTAAATAAAATAAGACTTGTGATGTTTCCATGTCTTATATATTTAATTAGGACATTATATGGTGGAAGGATTGAATTATGCGATAACTATTTACTGAAAGGTTCTTTTATGATTAATGTTAAAATCTATATTATCGAAAAATCGTTGATAAGTTAAGGAGAACTTATACTTATTGTAGAATAAATATTTATTTATTTAAATAAATTAATATATTAATTTATTTATTTAAATAAGATTATAATTATTCTAATTGATTTATTTACAATTTGGTTTAATATGGAGAACCTAAAAAGGTCACTCCATAAAGGAAGAATATTTATTTAAAAAGTAAATGGCATAATTGTAATAATAAGTTAAGTGTATTTAATTTAATACATGTTGATCGAATAAATTAAATAGCTTAATATTATTATTTAATATTTTAGAAATATTAAATATAAATTAATAAGATAGTCTTATTATTATTATTACTATTACTATTATTTAATTCCCAAAGGAGTTTGAGAATATTATAATAAAAGGTATACTCATATATTCCTAATAAGATTAGGAGACTAATTAATTAAAAAGTTAAATTAATTATTCTAATAAGATTAGGAGACTAATTAATTAAAGAGTTTTAATTAATTAAAATAAAACTCAATTCCTTAATTATTAAGGAGGTTGCCTACATCTATAAATAAGAGGAGTCTTATTATGGATGTGGGTTGATATTTTCACAACACACTTTATTCGAATTTGTTGGGAGAATCGTATTTTCTATAGAGATGGAAAAACTAGGAGTTTTTGTCAAACACTCATCTTCTTGAATATTTGATCTTCCTTGGTGGATCACCTCTAGAAAGGCCAAACACTTGGGTGGCTAACGTTAATCAAAAGAAGAATCAAACCCGGTGGATTCAAGTTGAGCGTGAAAAGGAATTGGAGGCGAACTTGTACTGAGAAAGCTAGATTTCTGAGGGTATGAATCGATCTCCTTCTCTTTTATATTGATTGATAATTATGCACAAAGTATGATCATGGTGATGGGTTTGTATCAAAATTTTAAATTCCTATTTTATACACTATATATGAGCACTGACACTGCAAGGTTAGTACCGGAAAACAAAATTTCGAGTAATACACTTTATGGATTTAGAGTTTATGAAGTTTTCCTAAACCTAAACTCCGTTTGTGAATCTCGATATTTTATTGTCGTGTGTTCTGAATTATGTGAGTTTATGAATGAATTCAAGGCCTTTAAGCGACATGTTTAATGGGAATTAAAAGATATTCCCATGATGGACATAATTAACGGTTGTAATTTTGTGATTTAATAAGTGTAAATGTAATTCAGGCCTTAAAATAATTTTGAGGGTTTCATGCCCATAAAAATTTGGTTTAAGGCCCCTTGATAGTAAATTTTACTATTTGAGGTGCTGAAGTTATTTAGATGACTTGCATACATGGATAACTCAACCCTATTTTTTGATACTTGATTTTATTTTTAATCTCTGAAAAAGATTTTTGAATAAATTGCAAAGATTTTTTTAAAATTGAATCAAACTAGGTTATTAGATTGTTTAACAAAGGGTTTAGCGAAACTAACATTCGATTCTATTTTTCATGGAACAAAGGGTTTTCAGTATTGAGCAAACTATGATATCTTTGTTTTACTAATTATGATTACGATTGAAACGACTTTGGGAGATGATCTCTAGATACTTTAAAATACACAGATGAATCGATTTTCGGTGAAACTGATTTATTCTCTTCTAAAAAAGAAAACTCTTGAATTTTGGTTACATGCTAATTTTCTGAAAATGAGTCGTCTCGATTATCTAAATAAAGAGAACTTTTATGAATAAAGATGAATTTTCTATAAATATCATTTTTGAATATTATGGAATGAATTTGATATAATGTTATAGTTGTGGGTAATATTTATAAATTTTGCAAAAATCTGTGAGTTGTTATATAATATTAGATTGGTGGGAATATTACGTTTTAACGAGGGAATATTAAATGCAATGGCACAATCATTAGTGGACCCCAGCGAATTATTGTCGGATTGAAAAAGCGACAAAAATATTTTATGAAAATAACGGCGGAAGTTTTCTAGTTAGCTGTTGAAACACCCGTGTTAAAAAAAAATGCGATGTCTGGCGTGGTTGCGTAGTAGCACGGTACGGTATTGATTATTGATGCTTACGTGAGAAGTCACTTTCGGTTTGTTCAATTATTATTCTGATAATTGTTGCATAGTATCTCACGTTATTTGATTCATTATTGTCGATATTTTATATATTATTAAATCGATAATTGAGATGACTTGAAGTTATTAATATTATTATTTGCAATATTAACGATGTCTAGAAGTTACATCGAGGAGAGGTTTGGTCACCTAATTGCGGCGCCCGATAGGGAGAAATCCTTATTGGAAAGCCCCTCTTTCACAGGAGCGACACAGTGGATTAATATTGTGAATTATAATAATGATGATGAAGTTTTGTTTTATTAGTATTATTAATGTAATAAAAGCGAAAAAGCTTTTATATAAAAATAGAATACTTTTATAAAGTTATTATATTTTATTAGACTAATAGTAAAAAATCTTTTTATATAAAAGTAAAATCTTTTTATATAAAGCAGAATAAATTATAAAGTTATTTTTTTATTAGACAATAATTAGAATATATTATATTTTATTATGCGTAGTGTTTGCATAGTGCTGCATAGTGTTTTGCATAGTAAAATCTTTTTATATAAAAGCGAATACTTTTATAAAGTTATTAGTTTTTATTAGATTATAAATAGAATATATTATATTTTATTGTAAACCAATATTATTATAAATAAATATAGATAATCAGTTTTAAAAAAATAAATCGATCGGGATAGTTCATGAATTAGTTACTATTTGAGATCCATTCTTCTATAAATAGAAGCTCATTCCTTCATTATTTCTTACGAATTCACTTTGAAACTCTAGAGAGAAAAACTATAGAGAGAGTTCTTCTTCTATAATCTTGGCGTATTTCTTTAGAGTTTAAAGAAAGCTTTGAGCGTAGTCTGAGTTTTCTTTGAGTATATCCTCGCCCTACTTCAAAATACTCTTCTTTTTCGGTAAGGGATATTATTTGTTGTACTTTCGTTAGGGTATTATTCTTTTCGTATTGGTGAAATTCTTTTGTTATTCCATTCTTTATTATTACATTTGGAATAACTTTGTATCTGTGATACTACCTATACTTGGTGAAATTCTTACATTATTCCATTCTTTATTATTATGTTGGAATATCTTTTATACATTATTCCATTTTATTCCATTATTATTACATTGGAATATCTATTGACACATTCTTATTTATTATTGTTGGAATATCACATGCATTGGTTTCATGATTTTGGTTTCCATTATTTATTATTACATTTGGAACATCACATTATGCATTGATTCTGCGTGACACAGTTTCTTATTTATTATTACATTGGAATATCACATGCATGCGTTCTTGTGACTTTACTTTCCATTATTTATTATTATTATTGGAATATCACATGCATGCGTTTGCGTGACTTTGATTCCATTATTTATTATTACATTGGAATATCACATGTGCATGCGTTCTGCGTGACACTGATTCCATTATTTATTATTACATTGGAATAACACATGCATCGATCTATCGCATGCACAGTGATTTCTTTTGTTATTCCATTCTTTATTATACTCGGTTGGTTAAAGTTTTGACTTCTATACTCCATGAAATTAGTGGAATATCCTTGATATTTAAGCTTTCGTCGATATCTTTTCATGGAAATATTCTTACGAGCATTCTTGAATTTTACTCTACAAAGAAGTATCATGTTGACAATTTGGACGTTATTAGTTCTGGATAAATTAATTCTTGAACTTGTTTTATTGAATTCTTATATCATTGTCATCATCCTCATGTTTATATTATGTTGAAAGTCATACATGGCTGTAGTGCATAGATGGACTTGGTATGATTATGACCGAGGATTATTCGGTATAATCATGGCCAGTAATATTACAAATGATGTGGTAAAAGTCCTCGTTGGCCCGTAGTGCATTGATGGGCCGATTGTTGGCATGATCATGACCATTGATGAATACTACGAATATCCTTGGCCCGTGGTGCATGGATAATTTGTGGTTGTGATACTTAATGAATATCCTTGGCCGTAGTGCGGGGATGATGTGGATTATTTATTAAAATTTGAGTCTCGTGATAAAAGTGATGAAAAACCTTTTAAATCATAGAAGATAGTAGATTTTATTCTCTACTTGACTCTTTTAATGGATTGCTTGTTCATTGCGATTAAACTTGATGTTTGTTATATTTTATCGGTTTAACATTTGTTGAAGGCTAATGATAATTTATTACGCATTATCTTAGTCGTAATATTTCTTCTTGGGCTAGTTGAGCTCACCCTTTTGCTTTCATTGTTCTCTTGAGAAATGAGAATGTAGCGAGGGACTAGTCGAGGAGCGGTGATGGTCGGATATATATAGCATTAGTAGTCCTCACTATTACATGAAATAGTGTGATAATAAATGTAATGAGGACTTATTTTGAGTTTGTATATTGTCTAGATGACAATATTTGTATTAAAACTCACGACATATGTTTTGTATATTTTACCACATTTGTTGTATAATTAAGTTGTATTTGAATTTTGTACCATGTATTTGGCGACTCGAGATAGGTGATGTATACCTATTTTGGGGCGTCACGATTAGTATCAAAGCTTAGGGATATGATCCACAGGCTAAGATGTGAGAATAGAACTAGGAGGGAGAGGCGAAATTCCTTAGCTAGTATGACCACTAAAGTTTATTTGGTATTTAATTGGTGGATCGAGAATATAGGGATAATATGTTATATGTCAATTAACCTTTGTTTTGTGGCGATGTCTGAAAATGACATCAGAGAATGTTGAGAATATCAATGGAGCACGGAGGCCAGTTGATTCTCCACATATCGATAATCGGGATAATGTGCATCGAGGAAGGCGACAATCCTCATGCAAACAACAACAACGACCAATGATGAATGATGGAATGTTCGGAGGCTTTATGCAATTCATGCAACATCGAGCGAGGCGCGGCTCTGTCCAAAATGTAGGTGGAAACTTGGAAACTCTCGGAGCCGGTCACCTTATTAAGCGATTCGAGGAGCTGGGACCACCGGAGTTTTTTGAGAGCAAAAACCACTTAAAGCGGAAGCATGGATAAAAGCGGATCACCAAGATATTTGATGTCTTGGGATGCTCAGAGAAGCAAAGGTTCCTTTGCCACCTTTATGTTGCGAGGAGGGCGATTCTTGGTGGGAATCGGTAAAAGCGTACTCGACTGCCGCCTTTGAAGATGTCTTGGGAGAAGTTCGAAGAACTATTCAACGACAAGTACTTTCCCAAAAGTATTAAATCACATGAAAGAGGTAGAGTTCATCAAGTTGGAAGCGAAATAATATGGCCAGTGTCGCGATCTGAAGCTAAGTTTGCTTGAGTTGTCTCGGTTTGCGTCCCATTTGGTTGATAATGAAGAGAGAATGGCGAGCGATGTTTTAAGAGGTTTGAAACTTAGAGATCGTCGATATCTTATTTCTCATAAAGCTGTGTTTGTATTCGGATGTTGTAAATAGGGCTCGATTATTGGAAGCGCGATAATGAGTCATGACCAAAGAAGCGGTGACAAAATGATAATACCGGTGAGGCGATCATCGAGCGGTGACAACAAGCGTGGAGGAATCAACGTGCGAAATGGTAACCACTTGGTGGTAATCGAGGCCAAAACAATAAGAATGGACATTTCAAAGAGAGATTCAACAATGATGGAAAGGCGTCGGCACCGACACCGTTGTTAAGGAAGGAGAAACGACCACCTATCGTATGCTTCAAATGCGGAGGGAGGGACACATCGGTCAAAGCTATGCGATGCCGTCAAAGCGTGTTATAATTGTGGAAGAGAAGGTCACTTAGCCCGATTTTGTCGTTCACCAGAAAACAAGTTCGACTAGGATGGAGCACCAAAGTAGTCCCGGAAAAAGTCAAAGCCGGTAGTCTGAGGAGAGCGTTTGTTGTGACCTCCCGAAAGCAAGGAACGAATGAGGTCATCACGGGTAAGCTTATCATAAACTCTAGCGAAGTCATACCTTATTTGATCTGGGTTCTACCCATTCTTTTATTTCTCTACTTGCGCTCAACGTTTAAATTTGACTCAGGAGAAATTAGACTTTGACTTATCTGTGGAAACTCCATTGGGAGAAACCTTCATTACATCCACTTGTTTATAAGTCTTGTTTGGTTCAAATCGGTACCCTCACATTACACCTTCGATCTTATTTCATTGAAAATACTTGCATTTGATGTGATTACTAGGGATTGATTGGTTAACTACTCATCATGCAAAAATTGATTATTTTAAATAAGGTTGTTAGCTTTCATATTCCTAATCAACCTATTATGCGAATTCAAGCGACCAAACCATTAAAATCAATCAATCGGTCATCTCGAAAGCCATAAAAATATTAGTTTATTGAAAAAGCGGATGTCGAGCTTTCTTAGCTCATATCACGGATCTAAACAAAAATAAATCGATTTTGAATGATATTTCTATTGTTAATAAATTTCTGGCGTATTCCACGAAGAACTTCTGGCCTACCCCGGGCGTGAAATTGAATTTTGTATCGACCTTGAACGGTACAAAACCCATTTCAAAGCCCATGTCGAATGGCTCTATTGAACTTGAGTTAAAGACCCAATTGCGAGAATTGTTAGACATTGGTTTTATTAAATCTAATACTTCTCCTTGGGGTGCTCTGTTCTATTAAGTGAAGAAGAAAGATGGGAGTATCGACTTTGTATTGATTATCGGGAGTTGAATCATGTCACCATCAAAAATAGGTACCCATTGCCCGCGTATTGATGACTGTTTGACCCGATTGCAAGGAGCGAATTCTTTTCAAAGATTGATCTTCGTTAGGATATCACCAATTGAAGATTAGAGCAGATGACATTCAAAAGGCGGCTTTGAACTTCGATGCGGGCATTATGAATTCCTAGTCATGTCTTTTGGATTGACTAATGCTCTATTTGCCTTCATGGATATGATGAGCCAAGTATTCAAGGAATATTTGGATCACTTTGTGGTCGTCTTTATTGATGACATCCTTATTTATTCAAAAGCGTGAAGATCATGAAAGCAACACTTGAAGTGATACTCCAAAAGCTTCGTGAATACAAGCTTTATGCGAGTTGAAGAAATGTGAGTTACGGCTTGAGGAAGTAGCATTCCTTGGGCACGTAGTATCAAGTCATGGAATATCTGTTGACCCGGCAAAGATTGAAGCTATTCAAAGTTTGGGAGCAACCTAAATCGATGGCCAAAATCGTAGCTTTCTCGGCTTAGTTTGGTTATTATCGGAGATTAATGGAAGGATTTTCTCGAATCGCTACTCCATTAACTTCGGTGACTTGACTCGGAAAGATACTGAAATTGGTTGGAGCGAAGAATGTGAGAAGAGTTTTCAAGAACTTCGAGAGAGACTCATTTATTTTGTTACGACAATACCATCGGCTCGGAGGGATTTGTCATCTCTGATGATGCTTGAGGCAAAGGGTTGGGATGTGTTCTCATGCAACATGGGAAAGTCATAGCCTATGCCTCCTCAGAACAACTCAAAGAATATGAGAGGAATTATCCTACTCATGATCTAGAGTTAGCGGTTTGTTGTCTTCGCACTTAAAATTTGGAGGCATTACTTGTATGGGGAGAAAGTGGAGATCTTTACGGATCATAAAAGCCTCAAATATTTCTTCACTCAAAAGGAACTCGACATCGACAATGACGTTGGCTTGAACTGTTGAAAGATTATGATCATACCATCAATACCATCTGGAAAAGCGAGCGTGGTAGGCGGCGCATTGAGTAGAAGATCATATCACGAATGCGAGTGCGATATTATCAACCTGAAAGGCCCATTTGTGTGACTTGCAAAGGATGGAGATAGAGTTAAAGACTCCGAGGGACCCATGTGATGATGGCGAATATCTGAGTAGAGCCAGACTTTAATTGATAAAGTTAAAAGCTGCTCGAAGCTACGGACACAGGTGATGCGTATGAGGAAGAAAGTGCTGAAGGTGCTATATGCGAAGCAAGAATCGATGAAGAAGAAGAATACTTGAGTCGACTCCGGACTTTGTGTTCTAACGACCACGATTTAAAGTATAAAATCATGATGGGCGCACCTGACACACCATTGCAATCCATCTTGGAGTACCAAAATGTATCGTGATCTTAACATACATGTTTTGGTGGAAGCGATATGAAGAGAGAGATAGCGTTGTTTATCTCGAGGTGTCTAACTTGTCAGCGAGTTAAAGCGGAGCATCAAGTACCAAAAGGTCCATTGCAACCACTTGAAATTCGAATGGAAGTGGGAGCACATTACCATGGATTTAATTCTTGGTCTTCCCAAGGTTTCTCAAGGCGTAGATGCGATTTGGGTCATTGTTGATAGATTGACCAAATCGCTCATTTCTTACCAATCTGAAAAACTTATACACTTGAGCGTCTTGCTTTCGTATGTACATAAGCGAGATTGTAAGGCTGCATGGTATGCCGGTATCCATAGTTTACGATCGAGACCCAAGATTCACTTCACGATTTTGGGTTAGTTTGCAAAAAAGCTATGGAGCGCAGTTTACGATTTAGTTCGGCATATCATCCTCGAGACGGACGAGACGATCGGAGAGGGACTATTCAAACTCTTGAAGATTTATTAAGACTACGTGTCCTTGACTTCAAGGGAAGTTGGGATAAGTTCTTACCATTGGTGGAGTTTTCTACTGACAACGATTATCAAGCAAGTATTGGCATGGCTCCATTTGAGGCGTTGTATGGAAGAAAGTGTCGTTCTCGGTATCTTTGGGATGAGGTGGGTGAAACAACGTTGTTGGGGCCGGAGTTGAATGCGTATGACTACGGAAAAGATTCAAATGATCCGACAGCGTATAAAAACCTCACAAGATCGACAAAAGAGTTATCTTGATCTTCATCGAAAGGGCGTGGAATTGATATTGGAGATCGTGTGTTGTTGTTACGTGTTGCTCCATGGAAAGGAGTTCTGAGATTTGGAAAGAGAGAAAAGCTCGATCCTCGATTCATTGGCCCATTTTAATCCTCGATCGGTAGGAGCGTAGCTATAGACTAAACTTTACTGCTTAAGTATGTCTCGTGTTCATAACGTTTTCACATATCCATATTACGTAAATATGTGAAAGACCCGAACCACATTATTGAGTTAGAACCGGACGAAATAGCGGAAGATTTGGCGTATGAAGAGGTTCTGTTCAAATCTTGGATAAGAAGGAACATATTCTACGCTCGAGGTTATACCTCAAGTCGAAGTTTTGTGGAGAAACCACGATGTTGAGGAAATGACTTGGGAGTTAGAATCTGAAATGAAATCAAGGTATCCTTACCTCTTGACATACCAGTCGTACCCTAATTTGAGGGCAAATTTCATAAGAAGGGAGGTTGTAAGACCCACTTTTATGAATAAAGATGAATTTTCTATAAATATCATTTTTGAATATTATGGAATGAATTTGATATAATGTTATAGTTGTGGGTAATATTTATAAATTTTGCAAAATACATGAGTTGTTATATAATATTCGATTGGTGGGGAATATTATTCATTTTAACGGGGAATATTAAATGCAATGACACAATCATTGGTGGACCCCCTGAGCGGAATTATTGTCGGATTGAAAAATGACAAAAATACTTTATGAAAATAACGGCGGAAGTTTTACCGATTAAGCTGTTGAAACACCGGTGTTAAAAAATGCGATGTCTGGCGTGGTTGCGTAGTAGCACTTTATTATTGATTATTGATGCTTACGTGAAGTCACTCGATTTTGTTCAATTATTGCTTATAGTAATTGTTTGCATAGTATCTCCGTTTATTTGATTCATTATTGTCGATATTTTATATATTATTAAATCGATAATTGAGATGACAAAGTTATTAATATTATTATTTGCAATATTAACGATGTCTAGAAGTTACATCGAGGAGAGGTTTGGTCACTAATTGCGGCGCGATAGGGAGAAATCCTTATTGGAAAGCCCCTCTTTCACAGGAGCGACACAGTCGATTAATATTGTGAATTATAATAATGATGATGAATTTTGTTTTATTAGTATTATTAATGTAATAAAAGCAGAAAAAAGTTTTATATAAAATAGAATACTTTTATAAAATATTACTTTTATTAAGTTATTATATTTTTATTATGACTAATAGTAAAATCTTTTTATATAAAATAGAATATACTTTTATAAAGTTATTTGTTTTATTAGATAATAATTAGAATATATTATATTTTATTATGTGTTAGTGTTGCATAGTTACTATATATATTTTATATAGTAAAATCTTTTTATATAAAACAAAATATTTTTATAAAGTTATTCATTTATTAGATTATAAATAGAATATATTATATTTTATTTATAAACCAATTTTTTTATAAATTCAATTATTTTAAAATCAAATGTATTGATAGATTATATTATTTGAATTAATTACGGATCGTTCATTCTTACATATATAGAAGCTCATTCCTTCATTATTTCTTAATATTCTTTGAAACTTCAGAGAGAAAACTATAGAGATTTCTTCTTCTATAATCTTGGCGTATTTCTTTAGAGAAAGAAAGCTTTGAGAGAAATAGTAGAAAGTTTTCTTTTCTTATATATCTTCATACTACCGATATCAAATACTCTTCTTTTTACGGTAAGGATATTATTTGTTGTACTGATTAGGGGTATTATTTCTTTCTTATTCATGAAGAGAACTTTTGTTATTCCATTCTTTATTATTACATTGGAATAACTTTTGTATCTGTGAGGATACCTATACTTGGTGAAATTCTTACATTATTCCATTCTTTATTATTATGTTGGAATAACATTGCAATATTATTTATATCTGTGAAAATCTATGCATGTTATTCCATTATTTATTATTACATTGGAACATCACATTATTATTCATTATTGACTTTATTATTTATTATTACATTGGAACATCACATGCATGCGTTTTTCACGTTCCGATTTCTTTCTATTATTTATTATTATTATTATTGGAATATCACATCATCACATGCGTTTTTGTGACTGACACAGTTCCATTATTTATTATTACATTGGAATATCACATCGGTGCGTGCGTTCTTATTTATTATTACATGGACACAGTTCGTTATTTATTATTACATTGGAATAACTTTTATGCATGCGATCTATCGCATGCACAGTGATTTCTTTTGTTATTCCATTCTTTATTATACTCGGTTGGTTAAAGTTTTGACTTATACTCCATGAAATTAGTGGAATATCCTTGATATTTGCGCTTCATCGATATCTTTTCATGGAAATATTCTTACGAGCATTCTTGAATTTTACTCTACAAAAAAAGTATCGTGTTGACAATTTGGACGTTATTAGTTCTGGATAAATTAATTCTTGAACTTGTTTTATTGAATTCTTATATCATTGTCATCATCCTCATGTTTATATTATGTTGAAAGTCATCATGTGGCTTTATGGTGCATAGATGGACTTGGTATGATTATGACCGAGGATTATTGATTATAATCATGGCCAGTAATGTTACAAATGATGTGGTAAAAGTCCTCATTGGCCCGTAGTGCATTGATGGGCGATTGTTGGCATGATCATGACCATTGATGAATACCACGAATATCCTTGGCGTGTAGTGCATGGATAATTTGTGGTTGTGATACTAATGAATATCCTTGGTAGTAGTGAGTGCGGGGATGATGATGGGATTATTTATTAAGTTTGAGTCTCGTGATAAAAGTGATGAAAAACTTTTTAAATCATAAAGATAGTAGATTTTATTCTCTACTTGACTCTTTTAATGGATTGCTTGTTCATTTGCGATTAAACTTGATGTTTGTTATATTTTATCGGTTTAACATTTGTTGAAGGCTAATGATAATTTATTACGCATTATCTTAGTCATAATATTTCTTCTTGGGCTAGTTGAGCTCACCCTTTTGCTTTCATTGTTCTCTTGAGGAAATGAGAGCGTGGCGAGGGACTAGTCGGGGAGCAGTGATGGTCCGGATAATAGCATTAGTAGTCCTCACTATTACATGAAATAGTGTGATAATAAATGTAATGAGGACTTATTTTGAGTTTGGATATTGTCTAGATGACAATATTTGTATTAAAACTCACGACATATGTTTTGTCGTATTTTACCACATTTGTTGTATAATTAAGTTGTATTTGAATTTTGTACCATGTATTTGGCGACTCGAGAATAGGTGATGTATACCTATAATAAAAAATTATTTATTAAAGGCATTTAATTATCTACAAGATGTTGTTTTAACGATAAATTGATAAACTTCGTAGTTTTAAGCGATGCTTTTAGAATCATGGCGCGAGATCATGCCGATGAGATCTAAATTCTTAGATAACTTAAAAACTAAAATTTTCCCAATCAATGGATTACTAAAAGGAAGATAGTGAATCCAGGATAGATTGGTACATCGTTAACTTGCTCATTGGATGAGAATGATTGATCTAAGTATTCATTTGTGTGGGAACACTAAAAGCAAGTATATAGGTGCTTATTGGAGAATAAGTTCCTTTGAGCATTGGCTTTCTAAGGAATACCTAATGGAGTTTACTTGCCTATCAGTAGGAATTTACGAGTGATAGTAGTATAAGTGATCATTAGACTTGAGATCATCATAGTATCTTGTGTATAATGAATTATACTTTGATTATTCCTTAAGACCCTTAGGGTATATCGTGATGCCCCCAATCGAGGTTCCTTTAAACCTCGAATTGATCCACATGCGATACTACTATCGTCAAACTATTTATATTTTTCATTCATAACTTAATGAATAAAACTTTACTTATTCTGATTTAGAATATAAATTCATTCCATTTCGAGGATCTTACTGACCCCAAACTTTTATAAGTTTCTAATCACAGTCATTTCTTATTCTGTATTACATCACATTTGATATTATAAAAGCGCGAGAATATTTTAATCTTTTTCAATCTCTTGAATAAAATCTTTTATTGATTTCATAACTTTGAACGATTCTGAATTCTTGAATCAACTATATAATATGGTTTTGATCTATTGGAATTCTTGTATAAGATTTTACATCTTGATTCGATATCCTCTATGTATTAACTAAATACAACAAGTATTAAACATAAATGAGTATATATCAAGTACACTCCTAGAACCTAAACATGGTTCAAGTAATAATCTAAATAGTATCCTTCGTTTTGAAACTATTTACTTTAATCGACCGAAGCACGAAATCTTCTGGTGTGTCCTTAACTTTTGGAAAAGTGGTTATTTGCAAGGTGAGCTCGTATTGACAATTCTAGCAGGTTTTATACGACACCTAACATAATAGCATATTGATTCATGCATTCATAATCAATTAATATTTACTACATATTACTTCTCACATAACAAGCGTAGAGGTTTATATCCTGCAAGCGTAACATCAGATCAACTTTCACATTTCATACATATCTCGTATGCATTTCATATATATACATCAACATTTGTATCGCATAATATAGCTCAACTAATAGTTATCAAATTCATATAACAAATAGGAGGCCCAGAAGACTTGCACGATTAAGTAGTTTATGAACTACGACTTAGCTATAACAAAAGCTTATTTGCCTTTGCGTGTATTCCTACGTAATTATATAATCATGGATTCATATCCATTAGTCACATATTTCATACATTCTTAATGTAATAATAATGTTACATTGTTCTCTAACTAGGTTCGTAACACCTACATTTCACTTTCTCATCATACTCTTAGAATAGCTAGATGCGTATATGTATATCTTAACCATCAGGTACTTGACATCAAAATTCATATACATTTATCACACAACTTGACTCGTTATGTGTTTGACACATTTAAAAGTTTATGAATCGTGATCTCGTACGTTCATATTCAAACTACTTAGTTTTCATGATGATTTATTTCAATCGATAAAGCTTAACAACTTTCTTTAACAAGCTTGATGTTATAAACTTTTAAACCATATATTAGTACTAATAAGCCTCTAATAGCATGCTCATATATATCTATCTCATTTTACATAGACATTGCATAGTTAAGTACTCTTAAACATGCTTAAATAACTTATGTATGCTTGACTAATTGAGTGCACATATCATTACATTATTCAAAGGCATAAACAACTCTATCATGCTTGCTTATAAAGGTCATAATGCAAGTAATACAATGCTCATCAAAGTTAGTTTCTAAAACTTTTAAATTTCTCTTTAAAAGCAGCATACTAAGCAAGAGCTTGACAACCTTTTATGTGCAATATATCTTGAAATTAAATTCCTTGTCCATCAGGTACATATAACTGAAGCCCACGATCACATGTTCCCAAAATCTACACTTAAAAGACATAAAGTTAAATCAAGTTTCATTTTCAAAACTTCAGTTTATCTTTCAAAACACTTTAAACGAAGATATATCAATCTATTACATGAAAGATAACTTTCAAACTACATTTCGTATCAAGATTGATAAAGCGTGCATAGGGTCGAGTCGAGACCTCGAAAGGACACCAAATTCATCGACTTCAGTTTCTCAAAAAACTTTAAGTTTTCTTTTGAAAATCATGTTAAAACATTTCATTATAAGTAAAAAGAAATCTTAGCTATATGACATATCTAATATCATGCATATTCAGTATTACATTACTTAGAATAACATATTTTATAAATAAGCGGCACTATACTTGTGTATGTGCTGCATCAAACCTCTCAGATGGCCTTTAATAGCATGTGATCACAAAGATGACTATTTTGACCCTTCCTAATGACCTCAAATTGAAAAACTTAAAGCACAAAAGTTGTAGGTTTATTCATTTTCTAGTTAGGATCATCTTGAATCACCTCGATCGGAGTTAGTATGAAAAAGTTATGGTACATTTTAGTAAAATATATAAATTGATCATTCTGAACACACACCCCGGTAGAAATGAAGTTTATATCAAAATAGCCCGGAAATGTAAACATAGCTTCTAATAATGAAATTTTTGTTTCCACATTACGAACCGTAATGCCAAACTTTCCTTCAACCTTGTAATTTGAGTTATCATGTCCAAATTAGTCCATTTTCAATTCTATGGATTAAGTAATTCATAGAACTACAACATACTATAATACCCATTAACTAACATGAGACATTAACTAACTTAAATATGAATCTATAACTCATGTTCACCTTAAATGTTCATGTTTTGAGACAATTTAAGCGAAATCATTCACTCTGAATTGATTCTAAACCAAATTAGTTTGTTTAACTTAGTTGATTTAAGTATTCAACCATATTATGATGTCTAGCATCAATTCATGGATTATAACAACCCTTAGCCATCAATTTTGTGACTCAAAAGCTACTTTTATGAGCATTTCTAGTGATTAAAAACTTGGGAAATCAAAAGCATTTGAGATAGTGCTATTACCTCTTAATTGCTTGAGTTGTTAATTCTAGCTCTTTAATCCTCCCATTGCTCTCAATACTCTTGAACTTCCAAGTTCTTAGAACACTTGTATACTCTCGATCTCACATTAGCAATTCTCGTGATGGAAAATAGAAGGAGATGGGTTGCATTTATAGAGAAACAAAGCACCGAATGTTATCATCTCTCACTAAATTAAACACATGGATTGAAGGATTGTATGAAGGTTAACAAGGAGTTGTTGGAGGTTAGTTGGATTGCATCATTATGCCCTCCTCCCATGATCATGATCTAGCAAGCTTGGAAGAAAATGAAGAACATAGGCCTTAGCCTTTTATGTCAAACAAACGTGGTTGAGATGTGAAGGAGCAAATGGGACTCTCAATTTGGGACAATACAATATCTCAGCATTCTTGTATACTCCTACACCGTCTCACTCTTATGTCACATTTTATGATGAATTCATATCATATAGTTTCAATATACATTAGTCCACATATTTTAATATTTAACATTATTACGTACATTAGACTTTCTCACATATTACCATTAAGGTAACATATATAAGTATCACCTATTTCACACATTAATTCATTCCTTTACTTAAGTAAATTAAACCTTGTACTATATTACCATAGTTATTTAAGGTTTAAAATACACGTTATATTATTCATAACATAACTCTCGACTATCGATTAACGATATTTATTCTTATTAGTTAATTCTCTCGACTAACTCATGTTTCACTATCGAACCCATTCGCGGATAACTTACGTACTATCGATAACCTATATTATAATCATACAGGTTATTAGTACACATACCGCGAAAATGACAATTATACATTAATGTAAATCCACTTACTATGATAAAATAATCCTATAAACTATTTAATATTGATAGAAAATTTTATCCACTTTTGTATCTCAATTTGAATTATCTATGCGATCGATAACAATATATAATAATAATATATTTATTAATCACAAAATCACATATTACATAGTTCATATTACCCATGTAAAACATTCCTACATACCTCGTATCACATAAATGTTTTGTTTCGAGAACCCATTTCACACTTAAGAATTTTATTTACTAAATTCTTATTTTAATATTACGAAAATTTGAGGTTCTTCTGATATCAAATGGTATGCTTGGGTGTAATGAGTTATATATGGAATAATGAATGATCGATAAAAATCTATAAGCTTCAGTAAAAGAAGAGATATATCTGTCTTGATTCGATAAATGAAAATCCGAGGAATCCTTGGCGAAGATGGAATGAAATTAGAAAGGAGTTTCTAATTTGCATTTATTAGGATTTGTGCATTTAGGAATCAAAATACATATGATTAAATAAATAAAGACTTGACAATAATTTCATGTCTTATATGTAATTGGGACATTGTATGGTAGAAGATTGAATTGTCACAAACTATTTACTCAAAGGTTCTTTTATGATTAATGTTGAAATCTATATTATCGGAAAGTCGTTGATACATTAAGTAGACTTATCTTTATTGTAGAATAAATGTTATTTATTTAAATGAATTAATAGTTTAATTTATTTATTTAAATAATTAGAATTATTCTAATTGATTTATTCTGGCTGATTTAATATGGAGAATCTAAAGAAATCCTGCAAGTAAAAGGAAGAATATTTATTTAAAGTAAATGGCATAATCGTAATAATAAGATAAGTGTATTTGAAATATTAAATATAAATTAATAAGAGGAATCTTATTATTATTATTACAATTATTATTATTTTAATTTCTAAAAGGAGTTTGGGAGTTAATTTAATATAAATCTACTCTCATTTATTCCTAATTAGATTAGGAGGCAAATTAATTAAAAGTTTAATTAATTATCACTAATAAGATTAGGGAGATTAATTAATTAAAAAAGATTTTAATTAATTAAATATAACCCACTATATTTTAATTAGATTAGAAGGGTTGACTAATATCTTTATAAGAGGGTCTTATGCGGGATATCGGGAGACATAATTCCAATTATTGGATAGTACTCATTTTCTCTGGAGATAGGAAAAACTAGGGTTTGTGAAACACCCTCTTCTTGAGTTTTTGTTTCTTCCTTGGTGGATCACCTCAGAAGCCCAACGCTTAGGTGGCTAACGTTGATCGAAAGAATGAATCGATCCGCGTATTCGAAGAAACACGAAGGACTAGGAATTGATTTTATGCGTAAAGAAGCTCGAATCTTCATGGAGTGCGATTACGATTCTCTACTCTTTATAGATTGATAATCAAGCTTCAAGAATTATAAGACCCCAACTTTTATGAATAAAGATGAATTTTTTACGTAAATATCAATTTTGAATATTAAGGTGTGAATTTGATATAATGTTATTTATTTGTGGTAATATTTATAAATTTTGCAAAAGTAAGCAAGTTATTATAAAATATTCAATTGGTTAGGGAATATTACGTTTTAACGAAATATTAAATGCAACGCACAATCATTAGTGGACCCACAACATAATTATTATCGGGAGTTAAAGAAAATGGCATAAATATCTTTTTATAAAAATAACGACCAGAATGTTTTACCATTGCTTTGTTGAAATACCCGGTGATAAAGAAATGCGATGTCTGGCATTAGTTGCATAGTAGCACCTTTGTATTGATTATTGATGCTTACGTGAAAGTCACTTAGTTATACTCGATTATTGCTATAGTAATTCTTTGCGTAGTATCTCACGTTATTTGATTCGATTATTGTTAATATTTGATATTATTAAATCGATAATTGAGATGACAAGTTATAAATATTATTATTTACATTATTATGATGATGTCTAAAAAGTTCTATCGAGAAAATGGGTTTGGTCACCTAATTACTGGCTTGATAGGGAGAAATCCTATCGGAAAGAATCCCTCTTTCACCGGAATGATCATTTTATTAATATTACAAGTTATATTATTGATGAATAAATATTATTAAAAAATATTGAAGGATTTTTAGGAAGTATTTGTTGTAAATTTTGCTTATTATTTGGACCCCCACTTACCGTTTTTCAAAAGCTGTAGAAGTTATACGAGTTTTGTTTATATATATATATATATATATATATATATATATATATATATATATATATATATATATAATTGTGGTCGAGAAGTAAAATGTGGGGGAGGAAAAGGCATCACATGGGTGATCATAGTATGATGTAGAGATATATATATATATATATATATATATATATATATATATAATAAGTTTTATTATTTATGAAAAATAGAATATATTATATTTTATTATGCATAGTATTTGCATAGTGTTTGCTTAGTGTTTGCATAGTATTTGCATGGTGAATTTAAAAAATTAGGCCAAACTTCGTGAATGAATCATTATGCGATCCAGTGATTTTCAAATTCAAATAGTATCATTCCATTCTCTCTATAAATTGGATGCTTAATTTAGAATTGAAAATCACCGAAATCGGAGAATTCTTCTTACATAATATTGGCGTATTTCTTTCGAGTTTTTAGGAAGCTTAGAGTGTAGAAAATAATCTAAGTTTTCTTGAGAATGCTCTGCCATACTACCGATTGAGTACTCTCTTTTAAGGTAAGGGATATTATTTTGTTTCAATATTAAATGAAATAATATTTTCTTCCATACTACGTAATATCTGAAGTAATATTATTTAGTTTGATTCGAATTCTACACTCGTTTGTTAAAAGTATTGTACATACTCCACAAATTAGTAGAATATCCTTAAATTTTTAACTTCATCGATATCTTTTCATGGAAATATTATTCTCGGCATTCTTGATAATTTTATCTTTTCGTAATGTCGTCTCTTATTCTAGAAGTACTATTCACGGTACTATTCACCCAGAAGTCTTATTCATGACAAAATTGATTTCTTTTAGGTCGAATTATTTTTGATCTGATATTATTCTTGAATTTTTTCTCCACAAAGCGATGTCGTGTTGACAATTTGGACATTATTGAATTCTGGATAAATTAAATTATAAAATCTTTAAAATTTATCCTTGCTCTCATTTAATTAAATTCTTATATCAATTGTCAAGTACATCCACATTGCTTATATTATGATGAAAGAAATCGTCTTTGGCCCGTGGTGCGTAGATGGATTGTTGATTGGTATGATTATGACCCGAGGGATTATTACATTATAATCATGATATGTAATGTTCTGAAATGATGTGGTAAATGTCTCCGTTGGCGTAATTAGTATTGATGGGCCGATTGTTGTCATTGAGTCATGACCGTTGGTGATAACCTTGAATATCCTTGGCGCGTGGTGCATGGATGAATTAGGTGGGCGTGATCTTAATGAATATCCTTGACCCATGGTGCATGGATAATTCGGTGATGTGGATTATTTATTAGATGAGTCTCGATTGATAAAATTAATGATAAACTCTTAAATCGTAGAAGATAGTAGATATGGTACTACCATGACTCTTACAATGGATTGCTTGTTTAGATTCTTGATTAAACTTGATGTTTATTGTATTTTATCGGTTTAACAACTTTGTTGAAGGCTAAGCTTATAACGCCCGAAATCGATTCATCTTCACACGGGATTTACGTACGTCAAAAGTACATCATTCATCAACATCTACGTCATTATATCTTGAAATATAACAATACTCGTTCTCAAATCCGGGTTAAAAACCTAATAACCTCTTTCATTACAAATAATGCTAAATACATTATTAATTTCATCTTCTGAAGAGTGACTTTTATCGCAAAGCCACCAAGGATATATAGCGATTCGTTAAACTAGATACATAGTTGATTTCATCTTTACCCATTACAAGTTTTCACTTGATCTTCTTGCTCATTCACATTACGAATGACACTTTATCTGAATCTTTGGCGGCTTGATCTTTCACGGGATCCTTAAGTTCTTAACATCGTTATTTGAAAATGTTTTCATTTTAAAGCAAGTGTGAGCATTCGATTTCCCATCAGAAGTTATACTTGTTGAACCAAACTGACTTCAAGAATTCAAACATTCCTTTAGAACTTACGATACTTAGAAACAAAGGTTATGGAGGCGGCTTGAATAATAGGGAATAAATTACGATTCTGCTCGTTTTAAAACATTAATCACATTCACTTTGAAATACTTTCCTTCTTCTACCTTTTCCATACTCATTATATACATTAGAATCATTAGCACAGACTTAACGATAACGGTTCATGTATAAGCAGAACATTCTCGCCATTGAACAATTCGATCAAAGGCGATTCAATCTCGTAGAAACAGCTGATGTTCAGAATTTGAGCATCGTGGTTTGAAAAACCTCTTTTATAAAACATCATTGCCATATCTTGCTAAAACCTGAATTTTTACATAAATTCAAATCCGTATATAGGTTCGAACGAGGCCTCGCACAACTTTCATATAACGACACATTGACCCACATAAACACACACACACACACACACACGAGATAATAGTTTCTTGAAAAGAGGCGGTCACCATGGTAACACGGATGTCGGGGTGCCTAACACCTTCCCTCAAGATAATCAAGTCCCGGACCCTAAATGAATCTCGGTTTCACCGACCAGTATATCGATGTCACATCATCGGGTCAATGTGCAAACCTTTTCTCGGTTGTGTTGTTATAACCATTTAAAAACCAATGGCGACTCTTATGATCCCATCATCGACATTATACATGTCGGACCTTTTCACTTATTTTTTCAAACAAATCTCACCTAAAATGAGAACACCAAAAGAATAAGTAATGGAAAGGGACAACCAAAAAATCTCGGCGTCGACAATTGGCGATTCTGCTAGGGACTCGATAAGAGGACTTAAGTCGCTTACTACAATATTTTCAAAAGCTGTTATATGTTTGTGTGTGGATGTTACATTTACATTGGATGAATGTGTACGAATGCATGTCTTGTTTGAGCTTAGTGCTTCACATCATATCTGCGTGTGATGTTAGTGCTTCATTATAAACCCTTATGATATTAGTGCTTAGCGCACATGTCATCATTTTATACTGTGAGGCAGCCGCGATGTATGTGAATGTTGTGTGGTCCCTCCACCAGAGGCTATCACGTTGGTGTTTGATTACTAGACTGGTGAGAAGACTAATTCTCCGAGGGGCTCAGAAAAACACCACCCAAATTCGCTCCAATTGAAAGGCCGGATTAACTTCCCAATCTAGTAGATTGCGATGATTTGGGAACCTTCATGCCAAAAAAAGCCTTGAGAGTAACCTAAGATAGGTCACCTACGATAAACCCAAACAAAGGAAAGTCTCTTCATGCTCTCATGTTAATTACTTGTAAACACAGTTACTTGTAATTTCATTCCATATATATCTTCATGTAATGCTCCAAACAGCTGACACCCGTTTGCAGGATAAAATTCCTAAAATGGACACATCACATAGCATGTCATTATACACCTTCCCTAAGGACTAAACTATGCCAGTCTTTTATAGGGAATCAATCAGACTTACTACCTGGTCAAAGTCCAAAAAGGCAACAGGCCTACAGTCAATCATGTCGTCATCCGACCAGACTGAACTTAATCCAGTTTCTCACAAAGAATTCGACGGGTTAAGCAAACAGATTACAGATTTGGCTGTTCTATTAAAATAATTACACCCGACCTCACGTAGGTCGAAAATACCCGTCATCCGAGCCCTCCACACAAGGAGAAATTCCGGTCATTACCATATCAGAGCCACAGTTGGATACGACCAACAAAACTCATGATGCTGCCTATTCCACTGGAGATTCAAACAATGGTGACATCAAAAAGAAAGTCCTCCAAATGGAAGAGACCCTTCGCGCTATCAAAGGAATTGGAACACACGGGAGTGTTTCATATACTGATCTATGTATTTTTCCTGGTGTTCACTATCCAGAAAAATTTAAAACTCCTGACTTTAAAAAATATGACGGGTTAGGGGATCCTTATACACATTTAAAAGTCTTTATTGGAGAAATGGGATCCTATGCAGAGGATGAAAAACTCAGAATGCAATTGTTCCAAAAGAGTCTAACTGGAGAAGCCCGTTCGTGGTATACAAGATTAGACAACTCCAAAATCCACAGCTGGGAAGAGCTAGCACATGTCTTCCTCACTCAATACAGTTTTCAAACTCAAATGGCTCCTGATTGGTATCAGATTACCAAGATCAAGAAATAGTCTAATGAGTCTTTCAGAGAGTATGCTCAAAGGTGGAGACGCCTGGCTGCCCAAGTTAGTCCTGCCATGTCAGAATCAAAAATGGTCATAACATTCATAGACATACAAGAAGCTCCCTTCTATGAGAGAGTTTTAGCAGGCATCGGTAAACCATTTTCTGAAATGGTTAAACATGGAGAGATGGCTGAAATAGGATTGAAGTCAGGAAAGATTCAAGACCTAGTCGCACTCAAAGCTGTTGTTGATCACATCCAATCTTGAAATTATGGGAACAACCCCCGGAGGGTCCATAAAAAGAAAGAGGAAGATGTTTCTCTGATACTACAGGGACAAAAAGGCAATCAAAGTATGCCCATTCAAAGGAGAAACTACACTCCCTTTCCAAAGACAACATGCAAAACCCTCCAAGACTGAAAAGGTGGAGAAGTCAAATGCCATCGAGTGTTTACACCCTTAGGGGATACCTCGAGAACATTCTTAATCTTCTAACAACGACGAAAGAAAATTACGCATCTTCTTCCACCGGTAGCCCTAATGGATGGGAGGATTCAATGTTGCTAGGAAATGTGTTTATCATCGCCGGGCACTGACATGATACTCGAGATTGTTGGGCCTTAAAACATAAGATCCAGGACCTAATAGATAATGGGAGATCATAGTCACCAAACCCGATCAACCTCATGTATGCAAGACAACCCTCTTCCTCAACACAAAGAAGAAGAGGTCAACATGATTAATTGGAGCGGTGGACAAAGTTCCAACTTCATTTGTGATTCCTCACGCAGATCATCAAAGAGCGGTGATGACGGATGGGATTATGCCAAGTTGCAATTCACAATGGAACGAAAGATCAAAGCTCTCGGCAAACAAGTTGAAGCAATTGGCGAATCGGTGACTTATCAAAGATCAAGTAACTTCGCCAATTAATCGATCAGAGCATGCCAGCCTCCTACCTATCGTCATGAATATTCCTCGTCACTTTCGTAAAATGAAATCTTTGGAAGACAAAGTGACGAAGAGAGCAAATGCCAAAGCTTGGTTGATTTTTACAACAAACGAAATTCACCTATTTGGGCCAACCCATGGAGGAAATCCTTTACATGTTAATCAATGAAGGAGGATCGGTTCCTTCTACCTCCAATCAACCCCGCTCGGGACTTGCATACAACTCGATGGAGTATGTCAATACCACTCCCGATCTCGCGGTCACAAAGACGGAAAGAATCTTTGGGCACTCCGCCACCTTATTCAAAATCTAATCGGCGGTGTATCAAGCGCTTGGCGGATAACGACACTATGTTACGTCGCAAGTGAGAATGCAGGCCCTACTAAGTGGAAAAGTGTGGTAGCGAAGCTATATCTCATCAAGATGAAGGGATTAATACTTTGCTCACAACACCGATAATTCAAATTTCAAAGGAGGAAACAATCCTTTGAAAGTGGCCGCTCTCGAGAGCAATCAACTTGCCATCAGAGCACAATATATCCTATTGTTAGCTTGCGTGGAAGGTTCCGTTGAATTATGGATAAGGTGAAGGATCCACCTCACATACCACCTTCAAATTGTCGAAGGAAAATCAATCAGATATTCCCCATCGGGTGATGAACCCCACCACCAAATCAAAGGGAAAATACCCATGGAGAATATTGAAAAATTCCTCCGCTATTTGTGGGTCATAACTTGAAGCCTCGGTGGTTTTAAGCTTGAAGGAAGCTCCACCACAAATATCAATTTTGGACTTGGTCCTAACCTCGAGAATCACCTAAGGTCTTGTTAAAGGTTCTAGAAGAAGCCTATCTCCCGACATCGATTGGATACGAAAAAGTTTCAACACATGGTTGATCACATTTTCAACAACAATGTGATATCCTTTACTGATGATTACATACCATCCGAAGGGGGCGGTCATTGCAAACCGTTACACATTGCGGTCTTATCCTTCCGGATATATGGTGGCTGGAGTATTAATAGATAGAGGTTCCTCTCTGAATATCTGCCCATATGCCACCTTGGCGAAGATGAATATCAATCTCAACCGAATTCGGAGTAGCCATACTATCATCAAAACTTTTGATGGAGCCCGCGGTAACTCGGTTGGAGTAATTGAGCTGCCAATCGAAATTGGCCCTCATACATTCTGCGTATCCTTCCATGTGCTCAAGATAGATTCAGATACAACTTTGCTCTTGGGGCGACCATGGATCCACATGGCGGCATGTCCCTCCACCCTTCACCAACAATTGAAGTACATTATCAACAATAGCTTTGGTCACGGCCAACGCCGAACCGTAGATTCCTCAAAGACAGGACATTCCGGTTCATCAATGCCAATGCGCACGTAGAACCGGTCGGTTTTCATGCTTTGGAAATAGGAAACACCCAATACCACGCTATTGGAGCACCATTGCCCAAACCCACATTTACGCTTAGGTGATGTCGACCACTCGAGAAATGATGTCGTTGGAGTCATAAGCTAGGACAAGGGTTGGGTAAAGATGGCGAGGTATCCAATTACCCATTCGATTAACCAAGCAAGTTGGAGCAATTTGGACTAGGCCATTCCGCCAACTCTAGTCATAGGAATCCTCATAAGCATCAACAGATTCCTTCACTTCAACCATGTATGCGTTTGGCTTCGCGCCTTCAAACTCTCGAGTCCGCGCACAACCTCCAAAAAGGTGCCACCAATGTTATGGCCATGTTATTTCCTAGTAAAACCGGTGGAGGAAAAGAAAATCGTTATTCCAGATCCCGCAATCGAAGAAGAGGAGGAGAATCAAGGAAAACGTTGTCCGAATAATGCCGAGGGATGCGATCATCGTCATAATGAACTTACCAACAGATACACCCTGCATTTACGATGATTGCCTCGACGTAATGGCCATCATTCGGGACAGAGAGAGGATGATGACAATCCCTCCATCATCATGGTCCACCCGGACTTTACCCTTACCAATTGGAACAAAGATTCCTTGCTTTGGTCACGTGTGAAACAATTTCAAGCCTAAGATCATCATGGTGTCTACATATCCTGAATGGATATCTAACATCGTGCCATACCTAAACCTGGAGGGAAGGTGAGAGTTTGCGTGGATTACCGGGACATGAATAAAGCTTGCTTGAAAGATAGCTTTCCCGTGCCATTTATCCACATTCTCATTTACAATCTTTACGCAATATGCGACATGTACTCCTTTGATTGCTTTGCGGGGTACCATCGGATCATGGTTGCCGAGGAAGATCGTGAGAAGACTGCTTTCATCACTCCTTGGGGAACTTTTTGCTATAGATGGTTGTCATTCGGCCTCATCAATGCTGGAGCTACCTATCAACGAGCTATGATGGCTCTTTTTCACGACTTAATGCATAAAGAGATTGAGATCTACGTGGATGACATCATTGTCAAGTCCGGAAGGAGAATGACCATCTGAACCATCTCGGAAAGTTGTTCAACAGATTGCGTAAGTACAACTTGAAGTTGAATCCAGCTAAGTACGCCATTGGCGTTAAATCAGGCAAGTTGCTAGGATTTCTAGTCAGCCACAAAGGGATTGAGCTGGATCCTACCAAAATCCAAGCCATCAAGGAAATGCCCATTCCTCAAACAGAGAAGGAAATACGGGGATTTTTGGGAAGGATCAACTTTATCAGCAGGTTTATCTCCCAACTCACGAAGAACTCAGGAGCCAATCTTTAGGTTATTAAGGAAGAACTCCTCCATGAAATGGAATGATGAGTGCCGAATGCCTTCCTTACAATCAAGAAAGCTTGACTAGTCAAAGCTCCTGTCTTGGTACCACCCAGGGATGATGTTCCCCTGTTCATGTATCTGTCCGTAAGTTACAATGCCATTGGGCTATATCTTTGGAGACGAAAAAGACGATAGAGGCCTAGAACGAGCTATCTATTACCTCAGTAAAAGGTTTAGCAGCAGTGAACACAAGTACACTCTGATCGAAAAGATGTGTTGTACTTTAGCATGGGCTTCCATGAGGTTACATCATTACCTACATGGTCACACAACCCATCTCATATCCCGCGTGGATCCTCTCAAGTACGTGATCAACAAACCCATGTTGAATTGTCGGCTTTCCAGATGGAAGTTGATCCTACAACAATTTGACATCGTATATGTGACTCAAAAGTCCATCAAAGGTCAAGGAATCGTGGATCAACTGGCCGCCGCACCTTCAGGGGATTTCAAACCCTTGAAACATATTTCCCGATGAAGGAGTAATGATGTCAAAGAACACCATCGAGACAAGTGTTAACATGGAAGGTTCTCGAGTGGAGCAATTCTAATATCTCGATATGGGGAGCAATATCCGTTCATCAGTCAAATTACAGTTTATCGGCACCAACAATACTACCGGGTATGAAGGTCGCCTCATGGGGCTAAAACTTGCCTGCTTCAATGGGCATCAAGCGGTTAACTCATCCTTGGAGATTCGGAGTTGGTAATCGACAATCCACCGAGTCTATCAAACCAAGGAACTATACTTGCTTTGCCTTACCATCGGCAGTCTTAAAGATGGATTTGGAGTTCAAGAAATCTTTTTCTACATGTTCCTCGTAATAGGAATGACTTTTCTGATGCATTAGCAACCCCGGCCTCCTTGATTCAGAGTATCGACAAGGAACACTTGCGAAGCGTCCACAATTTCCACACACAAGGCCCCGACTTATGGGAATTACGTTGGAGAAGTATCGGATGAGCTACCTCTCATCCAACCTCCTTGGTATCAGCATATCAAGGAATATCTGCGAGATGGATCTACACCCGATGAGGTGAGCCTAATTGAGAAAAGGCGGATCCATCGACTTGCCACGAAGTTCTACCTGAGTTGAGATGCGCTCTACAAAAGAGATGCAGGACTAGGTCTCCTCAGATGTCTAGACAAAGATCAAGCCCAAAGGCTTATGGATGAAATCCATGGCGGAGTCTGTGGCCCCCACATGAGTGGCCCCCTCCTTGCCAAGAAAGTCCTCGGGATGGGACATTATCACTATCACTCAAGGGTGATTAGCATGACCACGTCAAAAGATGCTATCGGTGCGATTCATGGGAATGCTATACACGCCCCTCACGGGAGCTCCACAATATGAGTTCGCCTTGGCCCTTCTCAATGTGGGAATGGACGTTATTGGGCCCATTGAGCCTAAAGCCGATGAATGGTCACCGATTTATCTTCACCATGATCGACTACTTCACCAAGTGGGTAGAAGCGACCTCTTTCCCGTGGTCACTAATGAAGTCATCATTACTTTCATCCGTAAACAATGTCGTTTGTGGATATGGACAACCAGAGGTGATTGTGTGTCGCAAATGCCAAAAACCTCAACAACAAAATGATGGAGGAATTATGCATGATTCCACATCAAACATCTTAACTTTGTCATCTATCGTCCGAAGATGAACGGTGCTATTGAAGCGGCTAACAAAAATATCAAGAAGATTATGCAAAAGATGTCCGCCAACCACAAAGATTGGCCTAACCTATTGCCTCTGACTCTGTTAGCCTACAGGACCACAATGCGTACTTCAACTGGGGCAACCCCCTATGCTTTAACCATTGGGATGGAAGCAGTGCTCCCCATAGAAATTGAGATGGAATCTCTCAGAGTGTTGATCGACGCTCAGCTGGATGAAAACCAATGGGTACAAGACAGGTATCACCAATTATCTCTGATAGATGAAAGGCGAACCGCAGCTATCTTCCATGGTCAGCTATATCAACAAAGGATCGCCAGATCCTACAACAAAAAAGTCCGGCTACGGCAATTTAAACAACATGACTTGGTTCTCAAGAAGATTCACGACAACCAAGATCGTGCCAAAGGAAAATTCGCTCCCTAACTGGAAGGCCCGTTTATTGTTAAAGAAGTATTGATCGAGGCGCTCTCAAATTGCAAGAAATGGACGGCGATGAATTTCCATAACTCATCAACTCGAGACAGGTGAAACCAGTATTCCGTCTGAAGTAAACAAAGAAACACCACGGTGCATCATCATCGTGTCACCATCATTCCGGTTCTTTAACCCTTTACCGCATACAACTTATCTACACTTTGCCCCTCGTGGAACATACTCTTCAAGCCGGTGACTGGCTTTCTCCTTTTGCGCCATACAACTTAGGTCATCCCACCGCGGATTGAACCTCTCAAGTTCATAGCTTGGCCACCCATACATGGGATCAAACTTCTCCTTCCTGCAGTTTATCCTCAACCTAGGATTAAACTTTCTTCTCCCCACTCGACTCGACACCGCATATGGGATTACGCTTTTCTTCTCACCTCGAGGGCAAACTCGTCGACTGATCTCCTCTTCAGTAGGAGTACGTAGGCAACCATGTTACATGGCCCGGTCGCAATAAAACAAAAACAACAAAAACATTTCTACCCTCTTCTCCTCACAAAAACAACCAAAAATATTTGCTACACCATGTCAGCTATATACAGTGTTGAACCTGTTAAACCAGGTTCGAACTACGCAGACCTGATCTCCTCTTCAATAGGAGTATGTAGGCAGCCATTCATGGTGCGGTCTCACCCCCTACCAAAACACAAACCATTGTCAGCGGGTATTGGGATTCTCTTTCAATCCACTACATTTCATTCGGCTTGCACCAAAGGGATGGAATTACTGAACTCCTCCCAAATAGGAGATTACGACCATCTAAGTTCGTGGTCGTACCTCAAGAGCAATACCAATCCATAAGAGATGGAATTAACTAGGCTTCTCCTAAATAGAAGTAATCAAGACCATCTGTGAAAGCGGTCAATCTCGAGAGAGAAAGCCACACTCCTCTCCATATTTCCATTCGTAAACAAGTCCCAAGACACCAATGTCCATCCACCAAGGAAGAATTCGGAATTTATCAAGATCACAAGCCCTGAGCAAAGAAAGCAAAAATATCAAGCAAATAGCAAGGCATATCTAAAAGAAAAGTGATCCAAAAATATATTTCCTGTCATATATAATGTTGTTTGATATATATACAATGTGAACTGTATATAACAAAATGGCTAAGCTTAGTCATGCGTGTAAATACAAGCTCATCTACTTAATCGTGGTACATGCGAGCTAACAAGACAAACATGGCATCCCTCTCGGGATGAAGGAGGTAAAGTCAGTAGTCTCTCGGATAAGAATATCCACACGACCCAACAGATCCAGTAGCCATCCGCATAATTACCAAATGCTCATCGATATAAGCGCTCATCTCTCGCGATCATACCAAAGTGGTAAGGGACCTCATTGCGATGATTATCTGTGGCAACCACATCCCGGGCAGATATAACACTATCCCGCTCAATTATCACTGCGTCTCTGTCTGACCTGGCCTCATCCCGCTCAACAACAGCGGCATCTCTATGAGCTAATGCCTCGTCTCTCTCTAATAGGGTGGCATCCCTCACATCCAGAGCAGTTGACATCATAGATCGGATCTGATCTCTCTCAAAGGTCATCAGATGAAGACTCTGCTCTAAATACAGTGCCGAGTGCTGGATCACAAAAGTATTGGTACTAGGAGAATCCAGAAGAAATGTTGGTAACCCAACAGCGGTATCCTCCTCGACGTAGGTATCAATGTCCTCTATAGGCTCTACATCGTCGAACTCAATCTCCATCTTCAGAAATACTATCGCAATGATAAAACCTCCGCGTCTCCATCCATGTGGAGTACTCGTGGAATAACCGGACGACGTGCGGAAAAGCGGCTAGCTCACATCGATCCCAAAGAAGCATATACACGAGATTGGTCCTCGGCTGAGAGGTATCGAGAAGTCGAAATGACGACCGCCGCCTCGAAAGAATGAAAATCTCGAACCGGGTCAAACTGTGACATCGTGACCAATGGATGATAAGTCGTCACGCTTCTCAAGCCAGCCAAAGGGAGGAAATTCATGCCCGGAGCATGAGTAATGAAGCTGTATGGTGAGCAAAGCCCCGAGCACAACAATATACTAAATGGATCTCGATATCCGCCAAAATGCGTGCGTGCGTGACTAAGCATCCACATGCACTCCGATGGCTGAAAGGAGTACGACATAGCCACCTCATGGGAGAAACAATACCCATTCCGTCTAAAGGTACCAACCGGTCGCAAGTGTGACATAAACCACACATACAGCATGACCGAACTCCCAATAAACACACCTGATGGGTAAGTACTGCAGTAGGATGCTGATCGCGGGGTCTCTGCCACGATCATGGGTACAATGGTACGACCCTCCCTGAGAGCTCTCACCGCCATGATAACGCCTATGTCTATCTCATCCATGTACCGCGACATGTACACGTATGACAGTACACATAGTATCGAAGACATCAACTCGCCAAACGCTAATGATCCTCCAACCCTATGAAATCCCCTAATGTCGCGAGTAGTAGCTATCCTCCATGCCAAATCTATCATACAGAAAACGCTGAGAGATCACGTGCCCATATGTCAACTCATCCGGCACTACTCTATGCCTCAATCCTACGTGAGTCATGAATCTCCTACTCATGTCTCCCAAAACCATGTGCACAAAAGGTCTGTCTAAGGGCATCATCCTCAAACGTGCATACTCCTCCAGAGTAGGAGTCAACTCATGGGTACCAAAACGGAATACCTGCCTATCAGCTAGCCAATGCTCTAGCATCCCATCTACAAATCCTGCAGGAACCTGAAATGCCAAAAGGGTCATGGTATGTCGCAATAACAGATCTCTACAAATACCCTATCTCGGTGGTGACATGCTATCGCACCACAAGCGCAAGATACCCAATGCCACCACCAGCGACGGTGGGTATGATCTATATAGCTAATCGTCGAAGAAGACATCTCATATGGGCCATGTCATAAGACCATCCAGGTCAATACCGAGTATCTTTGGACATACATACATATGCATAACATGATACATGCATAACAGATAATGGATGGCAATATGATATAGGGAATGAAAAAACGGTGCATACATTCCTAAATATATCATCATCTAATACATCAGCTCTATACAGCTACAAATACATGAAAATGGGGCACAGACGCCCTACTACTAACAGAGGCCTATCAAAAGATATAGCGAGAATTGGGAATAGCCACCCAATATCTAACAGAGGCCTATCAAAAGATATAATGAGAATACACATCAGAAGAAGACAATGGTCTCGATGTCCACATCCTCAATCCTGTCCACCTGATGTAACTCATCCTGAGTCACTGGATCTCTATCAATAGGGATGTCAGGCTTATAAAGGGGAGGATCTGCGCCGGCAAAACCAAATGGGTCGTCTGATGGGCCAGCCCCCGAGCTAGAGGGAACAAATGTCTCCGCCTCTGCTGGATCTCTGGCCAAATGCCGAATAAATATATGTGCCCGATCCAACTACCGGGTCAAGCTATCAATCTGTGTCATATGGGTTGGAGCTCAAACGCAAGATACCCAATCCGTCATCATCAATGATCCAGGAACCATGTCCCCCATAAACTGTGTTGCACGGGATTGGGCCCCAATAGTGCGAGGGAGCCACCATCGCTGGAATATCTCCTGAGTACATGGACCCTTTGATAAATCAAAACCATCAACTCCCAACAATGGAATATCTGTGACTACGATATAGGCCAATGACGCCTGACAAGAGGCAAGATCGGTATACGAATCTCCCCTGTGGTGCTCCTAATAGCACGCTCTCCTAAATAGAGCTCCCAGCCTCCATCTGTGAAGAGAGGAAATCTCCGGGTGGAAATCAAATACTCTACTCCAGTAGGGTGTCTATCCTCAAAACCGATGATCAAATGATCCCCTGAGTATGGAAGCCATGTGATGGCGTCAACCGTCAGCAACTCCAGCTGCATACGGCAATGAGCGAAGCCCTCAAATATAGGGACCTCTGGAAAAATAGAATGGTGCCATCGTTGTCCTCGTGGATAGGTATCTAAGCTTAACACACTCATAGGGCCGCAAAACATGGAAGCCTCTCATAGGCCCAAAACCCGACAACACAATGGCAAAACATCTGCTATCAGTAAACACTCTAAACTTGTGAAGGGAAAAAGACAAGAGAAATACTCATCAGCAGGAACGGGTAAAATCCTAGCCAAGCCTCGGTCAAACCCTGTGAGCGCAGATGCATGCCCCATAGGAAATAGGCAAAGGTGTAAGAGCCCCAGTCATACTCTCCTATATGGTCTACATCGCGTGTGGCGCTGACCAAAGAGAAAGATACCGTGGAAGAGTTATTTGCTATGAAGCAGCCTCGAATGATTATCAGGAACAATCACCGCAGAACGCGATCCCTAATCCTAATATCATCAGGCATGGGCTCACTCAATAGCCCGCTCATAATATCTACGCTCAAAGGACCTGAACGGACAGTCCTACCTTTGAGCGCACCAGCCGGAACTCCGAACAAAGACCGGATGGCTGTAGGGGTGATATTCGCCATGCAAGGCACTCGCTCCCCTCCAAACTCCATACTTGTGATAAATTGCCAATCCATAGGCGTCATCATCACCTCGCAATCCAGTAGGTGGAGTGTCTGAGTCTGATGAAACCATCGCTCAGACAATGCCCTGAGGTAACCCCAGGGGACAACGACGGGAAGGATGGAGAAAATGCCCCAAATCCCCACTCATGCACTCATCGCTCTATAATCGGGATGAAGCACACATACATGGAGTGGATGCTAAACCAGTTCCCCCGAGGCTATGTAAAACTTGGAATCTGCATGAAGCATAGATCAACATCAGAACCCTTTTAATCCTCATCAATAAGAAAAAAAGGAAGATAAAGTCTAACATCATACCTCGTTAGCATGCAAGTACATCGATGGGTGTCTACCCAAATCACCTAGCAACTCTGGGTTCACCACCTGGATGCTCGGAAGCTCCCTACGAGGGATATATACAGCAGAAGCGGGATCCTCAATATCCACCTCCTCATCCTCGATATCTGGAACATCTGTCTGGACGGGACGAATCACAACCTCCACCAACTGATGAGGCTGTCTGACATAACGGGGACAAGGCACTTCAGAAGCCCTCCGCCGTACGCCAGAAGCGGTCCTATAGGAACTGCTCGGCTAATCCGGATCTATAATATCTGGACAACAAATCTCCAAATCACCTCAAAAAGGGTGTGGTATTTCCTTACCTGGAGCTTTCTAAAATGCATTACATGACTATATGCATGCATGCATTTACTTTAACATATAATAGAGTTAGAATACATGACTACCCAATGCCTACATTTGGAAAAAATTTGCCATAGTCCCCTTTGAAAATAGGACTATCCCCATGCGCGCAGACATGTCTAGGTGGTCATTCAGTAGCACACCTGTCCCAAAGTCATATACCTAATATATGCATTAAAAATCAAAATTATCATGCATAAGGCCAACCTCAATGCTAGGAGTATTTTGCCTTTCTACCTTTTGCTCATTGGACCTCAAATAGGACAAGAAATAGCAAAAAAAGATGTCAATTTGACTGTCTCAAAAGTCAAATTTTTTCACATCATTATGTTCAGCATGGTTTAATACTAACATTTACTATGTTGAATATTTTTTATCAAGTCATTTGTGCATACATAATCACTACTATGTGTTTAGATGCATTTCGTGCGATATCTCACAATCTAACGGACAGAAACTGGAAAAAAATACATGCATACGTTACCAGGATAGTGTAGAACACTTGTATGGTGACAGAATTTGCAGAAAGCAGACCAAACTCAGCAAATCTGAAAGTGGCTCACGGTTTTTTCTAGAGAGAAACAAGTTGAAAGTGACTTGTGAAGGCAGGCTGCTGGGATTTATCATCCAACAGAATCATGACATATTCTGGCAATACTAACCAGGAGAGGTCAACATTATCAAAGAGGATAGATGATGGAATATGTTATACACATCCTCAAACAGATCAAGCTTTATCCCCACAGATCTCTTACACATAAGAGATACCCCTTGAGTATCAAGTCGTTATCAAGAACACGGGAATTTGGTGATAACTCCAACACCAATATCCTAACAGATTCGGCTTGCACATCAGATCTGGTCATTATTGCCAATCCCCAGTTGAAGCAACAAGGAACTAGCAATCATCCCCAGCATGTTGGGCCACAACCCCATACACATGCATCATACATTTTCATCATGTTGCTATCCATAGTACCATATTTATCTTGTTACGTTTCAAGTGTCTAGGATTCTTTATCCTACCCATGCATCGCCAATCATGAGTATCATAAAGAGGGGCATCTGTAGACACTCAAAATTTTCTGTACTACTGTTACTAACATTGCAGGAAGACAGATTCTTCTTTTAAGAGAGAACCCTGAAAGACAATCCAAATCCATATGGATACTATCGGAAGTGCATCATTAACCCCGGATCGCAATCTGGGAGTAATGGTTTCAACCTCGGATCTAACCTCGAGACCTGTAGATACAATACCGGAACACACACCGGAGAAGACCGATTAATCTCGGAGATGACCTCGAGGTATCCAGTCTCAGTCCCAACCATGGGAATAGCCACCAACCTTGGTGATAACCCCAAGGAATGCAGTTTCAGAGATAACCCCGGAAATGCTTGTTTCAAATGCCATCAGCTTCAATCTCGGCACTCACAACGAGATACACTGTACAAACCCGGCAATAACATCGAAAAGACAGGCACGCCTTAAAGATGACAATGAGGACCTTCAACAAATGCAAAGCAGATCAATCTCAAATGAAGTCTCGAGCAACGTCTGCTTATCGCCCAATCCGGCGAAGAATACCCCAGGTGATGGGAAACATCGCCATCTCGTCCAACACGATGCCACGTCTCGTCTCTATGCAACAATGTCCCACAAGGCTAACCAATCCTGAGTGACTATTATGCGGGGTAACGGATGAAAGTTGAAGCTTGAAGACCAGAGGGCATCGTCCCATCTTCAAAGACTTCGTAAAAACTCTAATCCCATGCATCATACAACTCTCGACAACGGCGGTCTGAAATAGGTCTTGAATACCTCAAAATAGATGCCTGGATTGCACTTCTCAAAATCCGAATGGACATTACAGTACTTGAGTGCACGTACTTCGAGACGACCTGACCCGACCCGCCTCTGGTA
The DNA here is from genome assembly GCA_020205615.1 of Panax quinquefolius. Taxonomy (NCBI): domain Eukaryota; kingdom Viridiplantae; phylum Streptophyta; class Magnoliopsida; order Apiales; family Araliaceae; genus Panax; species Panax quinquefolius. The sequence goes on from CM035160.1 coordinate 59,165,843, forward strand.
CACCTGCGGCTCCTTTTGCCTATAAATAAGAGGCTTGGGGTGCTAATTTTTAAGAGAAAAAAGACGGGGAAACCCTGCACAATTTGCTCTGCACTTGCTATACAGTGTATTTTCTCACTTTCAAACACTTGTGAGCTCATACATTGCCTCTTTTGTACCCACAAAAGCCTAGTGTTTACCCACTCTAAAGATATAGAAGCCCTTTTATCAGTCAGCTGTAAGTCTTCTCACACACTTTAGAATCTTTCTCTTCATCTTTGCACACACCCTTCTACACGTTGAGAGTCGTGTTTCTTGCTTTTTTTTGCAGGACTTTCTCATCAGTGGTTTCATTCTAGTTCATATATATATATATATATATATATATATATATATATATATATATATATATATATTTATATATATTGACTAACATTATCGAGTTATGCCTCGATTGAGCCTGAACTTGATTCGGAGCATTTACTGCTTTAATATATATATATATACTAATAGATATTAACTGTCTGTCGGACTTTGTTCGATGAGCCTAGACTTCGGTCTGGTGCATTTATTCGCTTTTATTATAGATATATAATTATATATATCAACTGTGTGTCGGACTTTGTTCGATGAGCCTAGACTTCGGTCTGGTACGTTTATTCGCTTTTATATATACATATATACTTATCTATATGAATTGTGGTCGAACTATGTTCGATGAGCCTGGATTTTCCATCCGGTGCATTTATTGCTTTTATATATATATATATATATATATATATATATATATATATTGTCCTGCCTGGAGTTCCCTTCATGGCAGTTGATCGCTTTTACAGCTTTCTTTACATTCCGTCCTGCCTGGAGTTTACTTCTTGGCAGTTGATCGTATTTACAGCTTTTAATAGCTTTATTTACATTTCTGATCCCCCAAGGAGGTGCTTCGTGGTTGGTGATCATGTATGTATATATATATTTATCGCTTTTATATATATACCTGCTTATTACTTTAATACAAATTGCAATATTCTGTGCGCCTAGGAATCATGTGATCACAGATTCATCTCATTGGATCTAGATTCGGTTCCCGTGATGGACATTTTCAGCTGCAAGCTGCTTGTAAATTATTCTGCGATGTCTGTATTCCCTCAGATGGTTTCCATTCCCACGAGGAAGTCGGCATTATTTTTGGATATATTATTTTTCATACGGATGCCTCGCATCCATCAAATAAAATCAATTCAGCCGCTCACTTAATAAAAATGGGAGTGTAAAATGTCTCAATTCCTATTGAGCATCAGGATTTGAAAAAACCACTTTTATAAAACATCATTGTCATATCTTGCTAAAAACTGAATTTTTACATAAATTCAAATCCTGTGTATATAGGTTCGAACGAGGCCTCGCACAACTTTCATATAACAGCACATTGACCCACACACACACACACACACACACACTCAGATAATAGTTTCTTGAAAAGAGGCGGTCACCGTGGTAACACGGATGTTGGGGGGTGCCTAACACCTTCCCCCCGCATAATCAAGTCCCCGGACCCTAAATGAATCTCGGTTTCACCGACCCGTATATCAGTGTCACATCACTAGGTCAATGTGCAAACCTTTTTTCGGTTGTGTTGGTACAACCATTTAAAAAACTAACGGGAGACTCTTAACAGTCCCATCGTCGACATTATACATGTCGGACCTTTTTCACTTGTTTTTTTAAACAAATCTCTCCTAAAATGAGAACACCAAAGAACAAGTAACGGAAAGGGACACCCAAAAATCCCGACGTCGACAGTGCATGTAAATATTTTAATAATACAAAGATATTATATTAAGAATAATATCTTGCTAAAATGAGTAAATCGCGTTATTATGATTAGTTCTTATATTTAGAGAAAACATGATAAAACATCTTATGTTATGGAGAAGTACATAATTTTGATTATAGTAATGTGGTGGGAAATGAATAAGTAATGAGAATAAGTAATAAGCTTAATGTAAGCTTGTGTGATATGCCTAGTGTGGCAAAGTGATGGAATAAGCATTCATTAAATAATTTAATGAATGAATAATTGAAGGAATTAAATTTGTATGTTCAATGATTATATATTATATAGTAGCTACATCTATATGATATGAAATGAAGTGTGACACTTCAATGGTAACTATATAATATAGGAAGTATTTTAATACATATGTATAAATACTAGTATGTTAGCATTATGTACAAGTGAGAAAATAAAATGAAACATGGTGCAATAAATCACTTCCATGACCATGTTATAAGATGTAATGTTGAGAATAATATTATTTTGTGAGATTATATTATTATAAGCTAGTGGACTATTAATTACTAAGTTCACATAATTATGTCTTGTGTGGCATAACTAGGAAGTTAAATTAAAGGGAGATTTAATGGGAAGTATTAAAGAAAATAAATGAGGAGTTAATAAATAATTGATATTAATTATCATTATAATAATTAAGTGTATTTGAGATGATAACTTTTATGGAAAATGATGGATTAAGAATATCAAAGTATTTTATAATTAGCCCAATTAAAATATTAATTGGAATAAACCAATGTACATGGATTATATAATTCTATGTGAGTGGGTGTATATGTATGCACATTTGGGAAAAAATATCATATAAACCTTAGTATGCTAGTAATAGTTTTGCAATGCTGAGTTATAAGCTTTTGTCCCATTTTGTGAGTCTCAGCTCATGTATCACGTGAATAGGCCATTGGCCTAGCCTACCTCTTCAACTCTCAAACTCAGTGAAATGAAAAAGGCTAGCTAGCTATCTTGCTTCTTCTTCTCCAAAATCCATAGCGTCCTAATGATGAAAAGGGGAGTGGGCATAATGATGTTAATCAACTACCATCCAACAACTCCTTGTTAACCTTCATACAATCCTTCAATCCATGTGTTTAATTTAGTGGGAGATGGCAATATCTGTGTTTTTGTTTCTCTATAAATGCAACCCATCTCCTTCTATTTTCCATTGCTGAGAATTGCTAAGTGTGAGATTGAGAGCATACAAGTGTTCTAAGAACTTGGAAGTTCAGTAGTATTGAGAGCAATGGGAGGATTGAAGAGCTAGAATTATCAACTTCAACCAATCAAGAGGTAATAACATTAACTTATATGTTCTCGATTCCTATGTTTTACAATTCCTTGGAAATATCATGAATAAGTAGCTTTTGAGTAATAAAATTGATGGTTAAGGGTTGTTATAATCTATGAATTGATGCTAGACATCATTAATATTGTTGAATACGAAATCAACAGAAGTTAAACGAACCAATTTGGTTGAGAAACGAATTCGTAGTGAATGATTTCACTACATTGTCCAAAACATGAACATTTACATGAACATGTTATAGATTCATTTTTGGGTTAGTTAATGTTTATGTTAGTTTATGGGTATTATGATATGTTGTAGTTCTATGAATTACGAATCCATAGAATAAAAAACGGACTAATTTGGACATGTATAACTCAAATTATGAAGGTAGAAAGGATTTTTGACTTGTTATTTTGTAGCAGAGCATGAATCCATGAGTTAACAGTAACTATGCCCGCCCAGGCGGGGGTGGTCTGACTGCAATTGCTGAAAAAAATCTGACAGAACATGTTTTGCTAAAACGGCCATAACTGTTTCATACAAACTCTGATTGAAAAAATTCAATATGATTCGGAACGAGAACGAATAGACCTAAAACTTTTGTGCTTTAGGGTTTTCAATTTGAGGTCATTAGGAAGTGTCAATATAGTCATCTTTGTGACTGTTACGTAATCGAAGGCCATCGGAGGGCGTCTAGCGAAAGCACATGCGCAAGTATAGTGCTCCCGGCGATGGAATATGTTATTGTAAGTGATGTAACATGAAAATGCATGATAATAGACATGACATATAAGATTACCTTACTCATTATAGAATGCTTTAGCATGGCTTAGTATGTGTATTGAAAAGAGACTTAAAGATTTTAAAAACAAACCTTGTGGAAACTTATGTTCTACAAGTTCTGAACTTAGTGGTTTATATACATGATTGAGTTCAAATATAAATGAGCATGATATGATGTTTATAGTGTCCTTGTTCATGATCAAAATTGTTAGACCTTGTATTAGAGAAGTTTTTAAGAAAAACTTGATATATTAGAACTAAGGTGCATGAATGCTACATGAGGTAGGTTCTGAACTTGAGAAGATATTAACATGACTTAGTTACATATGATAAGAGTTTTAAAAGTTGTCTTATATGTGCTATAGTACATCACATGATAAAATGATTTCTAAAGAAAACTTGAAACTTTATGAACGAACTTAAAGTAACTTGTGTACTTCAAGTTCTAAACATGATGACATATATTCATGGATTAGTTAGCTATGAAATGAGATTAAAAGTTGCACCTAGTTGCTTTACCTTGGCCTAGAATAACTTTTAAAAGTGAACTTGAATGCCTTATGTGTGACGCCCCCAAAACAGGTATACATCACCCATCTCGATTCGCCAAATACATGGTACAGAATATAAATACAATCTTTAATATACAACAGTCGTGTACAATACGACAAAACATAAACTGTGAGTTTAAATACAAATATTGTCTACTAGAGAGTATACAAACTCAAAAGGAGTCCTCATTACAATTATTATCACACTATTTCACAGAATAGTGAGGACTACTAATGCAAACATCTAGGACCATCACTCTATTCCCCGACTAGTCCCAAATTTCGCTTCTCATTTCCTCAAGAGAACAAAGAAAGAAAGGGTGAGCTCAACTAGCCCAAGAAAAATATTATGACTAAGATAATGCAGAATAAATTATCATTAGCCTTAAACAGTGTTAAACTGATACAATATAACAAATATCAAATTTAACAGCAGCGGAACAAGAAATCCATAAAAAGAGTCAAGTAGAGAATAAAATCTACTATCTTTTATGATTTAAAAGGTTTTTCATCATTTTTATCGCTGAGATTCAGCTTAATAAATAATCCACATCATTAAATCATCCCTACACTACAGGCCAATGATATTCTTTAGTATCACGACCACGAATTATCTATGCTCTACGGGCCAAAGATAGTCGTGTTTTCATCAACGGTCTTGATCATGCCATAAAATAATTCATCTTTGCACCCTTGGCCGAAGAGAATCCATAGCCATAATCATACCAAAAACTGTCCATCAATGCACTACGGACCAATGAGGACTTTTTTCACATCATTTGTAACATTACAGTCATGATTATACCGAATAATCCCTGATTATAATCATACCAAGTCCATCTATGCACTACAGGCCACAGATGACTTTCAACATAATATAAACATGAGGATGATGACAATGATATAAGAATTCAATAAAACAAGTTCAAGAATTAATTTATCCAGGAACTAATAATGTCCAAATTGTCAACATGATACTTCTTTGTAGAGTAAAATTCAAGAATGCTCAGAAGAATATTTCCATGAAAAGATACTGGATGAAGCACAAATATCAAGGATATTCCACTAATTTCATGGAGTATAGAAGTCAAAACTTTAACCAACTGGGTATAATAACGAATGGAATAACAAAAGAAATCACCATGCATACGGTACTTTGCATGATGTGTTATTCCAATGTAATAATAAGTATCGGAACCAGTCAAAGAAATTACACCGAATCCGGATGTTCTAATAGAATAATAATAAAGATTTTAACCAGTCCAACAGAAAACGCATGCATGGATATTCCAAATGTAATAATAATAAAGAATGGAACCAGTGCCGCGTAAACGCACGCATGTGATATTCTCGCGAGAATAATAAATAATGGAACCAGTCCAAACGTAGAACGCACGCATGTGATATTCCGACAGAATATTAAAGAACGGAATATTAGAAGAATTTCACCATGTATGCGGTACTTCGCATAAACAGGTTATTCCAACAGAATAATAAGAATGGAATAACAACAACTCTCTTCATGAATACGAAAGAATAATACCCCTTACAAGTACAACAAATAATATTCCCTACCTTTAGAAAAACTGAATACTGGAGTAGTGAAGTAGCAGAATACTTTTCTTCTTTCTCTCTATAATTTCACTCTCTAGAGTTTCAGTGAATTTGTAAGAAATAATGAAGGAATGAGCTTCTATTTATAGGAGAATGGAAAGGCATTGTGTGAGGATTTCTTCACAGATGAAATAATTCAAAGACTCACGGATGAAAATTTTGATATTACATATTCAAATTGTCAAACCTTCAACCAATCATAACAAAGCAAGACAAAATATAATACATATATATATATATAAACCCACATGTTATAAACATATATATATATATATATACCAATCACCTCTTTAAAAATAACTCCATCACCCGAACAACTTGCTAGATTTCTTTTCTCCAAATTCATTTTCAACACCCGTAGGCCCCCACGTGTTCCCTCCACCAAAATCCACTCACTCATTCAATATATATATATATATATATATATATATATATATATATATATATATATTATTATACTAGAAATGTGTATGTATATATATATATATATATATACATACACATTTCTTACTTTTCCACCAACATGTCCACATCACACACATCCACATCCACACACATCATTCTCACTTCTTTTCCACCATTTTCCACTCACACACACAACATATACATATATATATATATATACACACACACACACATCACATACTTATATATATTAAATCCCTCCCCTATACGTAACTCCCTCCACCCCCATTTCTAAAATTAGTTTTTCAACACTTATGGGCCCCACATATGGGCCCCACCTTTAAATAATTTTTACCGATTATTTTGAAAAATAGGTAAATGAGGGTCTATAAAATAAGCAAAATTGAGTGACTTCTCACATAAGCATCAATAATCAATACCGTGTGCTACTATGCAACCATGCGTATTCATCGTATTTTTTTACTACCGAGTAGTTCAACAAGATAATTGGTGTAAAACTTCCATTTGTTATTTTCAATAAAAATATTTTTGTCATTTTCGCAATCTGACAATAATTCCGCTATGGGGTCCACCAATGATTATGATGTTGTACGAATATTCCCTGCTAAAACGAATATTCCCCGACCAATCGAATATAATACAACAACTTGCATACTTTACAAAATTTATAAATACTACCCACAACTATAACATTATATGAAATCCACCCCATAATATAAAAAATTATTTCGAGAAAATTAAATATTTATTCATAAAATCTGGGGTCTCACATTATGCCCCTAGACATGCCGATTATGTTCATCTTTTAGCTAAGCATGAATTGGACGTTTCAAGTGTGGTTTAAAATACATTTTCAAATAATGAACTATGCTATGTCTATGTGAAGCAAACTAGTAGAGACTTATTAGTACCAATATATGGTTTAAAAGCTTATAACATCGAATCTTGCTAAAGAAAGTTGTTAAGCTTTATTGATTAAAATAAATCATTATGAAACTAAGTAGTTTGAATATGAACGACATAGATCACGTATCTATAAACTTTAAATATGTGTCGAACACATAGCGAGTCAAGTGAATGATAAAGGTATATGAAGTTGATGTCAAGTACGGATGGTTAAGGAATACCTATACATATATAGCCATTCTAAAAGTATGATGAGAAAGTGAAATGAAGGTTTTACGAACCTAGTTAGAAAATAATGTAACATTGTTATTACATTGAGAATGCATGAAATATGTTACTGGTGGATATGAATCCATTATTATATAACTGTGTAGGAATACACGAAGTGCAGTTAAACGTTAAGCAGTTAAGTCGTAGTTTATAAACTACGAATCAAGCAAGTCTTTCAGTTCCTAATTGTTATATGATTTAATAACTTTTAGTTGAGCTATATTATGCGATGCAAATGTTGATGTATATATATGAAATGCATATGAGATATGTATGAAATGTGAAAGTTGATCTTTTATGATATGCTTGTGAGATAAACCTCTATGCTTGTTATGTGAGAAGTAACATGTGTAGTAAATATTAATTGATTATGAATGCATGAACTAAATATGTTATTATATGCTATGTGCTGCATGAAAACTGTTAGAATTGCTGGGCTGTCGAGCTAACCCTTGCAACTAACCGCTTTTGTAGGTTAAGGACTCACGGTAAAGATTTCGTGCTACTTGATTGACAAAGTAGATAGTTTCACAATGAAGGACACTATTTAGATTATTACTTGAACCATGTTTAGGTTCTAGGAGTGTACTTGATATATACTTCTGATGTTTAATTCTTGTTTTATTGTAAGGATGTATTAGTTAATACATAGAGGATATCGAATCAGGATGTAAAATCTTATACAGTAATTCGAATAGAATGAATCATACCATAATTTGATTCAAGGATATGTAATCGATTCAAGTTAAGATATCAATAGAAGATTTATTTTCAAAGGAGATTGAAAAAGTTTAAATTATTCCGCATATTTATATTATATCTAATGTAATGTAAAACAGGAATAGTAAATGACCAAGTTGTGAAACTTAAAAAAGTTTGGGGTCATTATACAGATCTTGGAAATGGAGAGAATTTATATTCTAAATTGTAATAAGTAAAGTTTTATTCATTAAGTTATGAATGAAAAATATAAATAGTTTAACGATAGTAGTATCGTGGCGGACCGGATCCGAGGTTTGAAGGAACCTGGATTTGGGGGCGTCACAGGTTGGTATCAAAGTTGTTGGTTATAAACTTAGGTAAGTGTACCTTAGGCTATTACCTAAGAGAGAGAGAGAGAGAGATAAAGATAAATATTTATAAGTGAAGATTCAAAGAAGAATCTTGAAGTATCTAAGAGAATGAGAATTCAGGAGTTTCCTAACTCCGGTAATAAAATTTTTAAGATGGTGTCTATATGACAAAGATAATCAGAATGAACTCGAGTGGAGTTTAGTTGATAATGGGAATGAACCCTAAGGTAAATTGATGATCACGACGTGATCGGATTAAGCTATGAAGTGATAAATAGTCTATAACGACTAAATGTGTATAGCTTGATGCTATAACTAAATGTACTGTGAAATGGTACGATGTGAACTCGTGAGGAGTTGTATGTGATGAGATACGAAGAATTCGTATCGAACAAAGTGCAAGTTAAGTGTAAGATAGAATAAAGTGGGATTTCAGTCGAGGACTCATGTGAAAGCTGAGTTGTACAAACCTTTGTGTGGGCGGAGGCTTTGTGCTCACGCTCGGTTCCTCACAATGATAATCAATGGAATGTCGGTGTCGCGCTATCGATGTGCTAATGGTGAGAAGGTGATTCTTTTCTCATACCATATTTGATAGATATAGACTATTAAGAGTAAGATAAAGAATATTAAGATTAGGCGCGAGTTCTTAAAACTCATGCACATGGTATGTTCGTGACTCATAATTATATGAAATGTTTTTGAACCCCTCAGCGAATGGACGCCTATGGTCTGACTAGGATAAGTTCTTAAACTCATATAATTGTACAAGTGCTTGAATTTCCAAAGTGTGGTAGGTTTGATGAACTGTATCGGGTATATATATGTTATGAAGTTAGAAATTTTGGTATAGTAAAGATTGAAGTTGATGGAGAAACATGAATTTTCTAAATCATCTAGCTCTGCTAGATTTTTAAAGTTTATTAACTTCGTGCTGATGATTCGCACTTCTGTTTTCTTGAAAAACATTGGATCTTGTGATTGAATCAATGATGTTTAAAAACGATACCTTTATTCTTATGTCTATGCCAATTTTTTTGGGTAAGACAAAAATCATTTGAAAATTTTCAAAATGTATTTCTAACCATACGCATCATTGATATGGTGTATGGTAAACGATGGAGTCATCAATGTAGTTGAACCTAGTGTTGGATGTGATCGAAAGATCGTCAGCCAATTTTGGTACGGTGTAGTATGATAAAGTCACATAATGGTGGAATCCTCAACGTACTACTAATCTAGTACGGTATCATGATGTCATAAAAGAATTTTTGGTTTTCTTTTAAATTATGAAGAAGGTCAATTAAGTTAGCTAAATTATTTTGATTGAAGTCCGAGTTGTTGATAAAAGTCTAAGCTATTTGATTCGGCTAGGTGGCTATTGAAAAGTATTTATGGAATTCAAGCGTTCTTGAGTAATTATGCCAAACCGGATTTCTCTAGTACGGATTCAGTTGTTGAAAAGCTGAGGTGAACAACCCTAAAAGGGAACATGTTTTCGGGGACAATGGTTCCGAGCATAACGCATATAGTTGATACAAAACACTACGTTGCGGCCCAACGTAGTGGTACAATAGGTTGGCCACCTAGTGTACGCATGGAGGGTGTTTTCAGTCTTTGTGATTGATAAACACTCTGGTTTGCAGTGTGAAGGATTTTGTTGAAGCATTTGTAAACCTAGAGAAGAGTTCACGGTCTTGTGACCCCTCAACATAATTTGGAATCTAAGAGTTATTCATACTACTTCCCGATTATTGAAAAATTGTGGAAGATTCTTATGCTTCTAAGGATGAATGTAGTAAGCAGAATGTTCCTTAGAAAAGAAAAGTGGTAGAATGCAAGTGAGCAAGTTATAATAAAACTTCTGAAAAGAGAATGGATAAAATTATTCAAAAATAATATGTATTATTCGGAATAGCACCGAGTAGAGGAGGTTTCGGTGATTCCGAGGACGGAATCCTTATACGGGGGAGAGGATGTAATAATCCAATTTTTTAGAAATTATTAAAATAAGAATTTAGTAAATAAAATTCTTAAGGCATGAGAAGGGTTCGAATAAGAATATCTATGTGTCGCGAGGTATGTGGAATGGTGTTGCATGGGGTAATATAAACTATGCAATAAGTGATTTATGTGTTTAATAAATATATCATTATTATATATTTATTATGAATTGTAAAGATAAATTAGTAAGAAAATGGATAAAAATTATCTATTGATATTAAATAATTTATGTTAAATTATTTTATAATAGTAAGTTGGTGACATTAAATATCTGTGATAATCACCAATTTCTTGAGTATTTTTACGAGTAAGTATCAAGTCTATGGCAGTGCGACCGTACTCTTTAATGGTGGATGTATAGGAGATGGGCTAAACGATTCCTTTAGAGAGCGGAGGTATATACGAATTAGTAACCGATCTAACTCAATCGTGAAAACAAAGTGTATTTGACTTCTAAACAAATTTGTTGGTTATTTGTGGGAAACCACTCAGTGTACTATATTGAATACTATTAAAGACTCGATGAGTGCTAGGTTTAGACTTGTATATATCTACGTTGTTGACGAGAGAAGAAAATCGATATACCTTTAAAGTGGTTAGAGAATTATTGAGTAATTTGATACACTACATGCGAAGGGAAGATTAAAGGAATGTATATGTATATATATACCTTGAATTATGTGATTTGGTGGAAGAGAAATAATTATAGTATATTTCTACTAAAGGATATTAAAATAAATTCTAGCATTTGATTATTTTAATTAACGGGGGAATATTATTTTGATATTACCTTATATAGCTTTGTACGAGGAAATGTGTGTGATTAAGTAATGTGGTAAATATATTAAAACATATTTGCTATATAAGTTGATGGAAACAATTTACCATCCAACAACTCCTTGTTAACCTTCATACAATCCTTCAATCCATGTGTTTAATTTAGTGGGAGATGACAATATCTGTGTTTTTGTTTCTCTATAAATGCAACCCATCTCCTTCTATTTTCCATTGCTGAGAATTGCTAAGTGTGAGATTGAGAGCATAAAAGTGTTCTAAGAACTTGGAAGTTCAGTAGTATTGAGAGCAATGGGAGGATTGAAGAGCTAGAATTAGCAACTTCAAGCAATCAAGAGGTAATAACATTAACTTTTATGTTCTTGATTCCTATGTTTTACAATTCCTTAGAAATATCATGAAAAAATATCTTTTGAGTCATAAAATTGATGGCTAAGGGTTGTTATAATCCATGAATTGATGCCAGACATCGTTAATATGGTTGAATACGAAATCAACGGAAGTTAAACGAACCAATTTGGTTGAGAAACGAATTCGTAGTGAATGATTTCACTAAATTGTCCAAAACATGAACATGAGTTATAGATACATTTTTGGGTTAGTTAATGTTTATGTTAGTTTATGGGTATTTTGATATGTTGTAGTTCTATGAATTACGAATCCATAGTATCGAAAACGGACTAATTTGGACATGTATAACTCAAATTATGAAGGTAGAAAGGATTTTTGGCTTGTTATTTTGTAGCAGAGCAAGAATCCGTGAGTTAACAGTAGCTATGCCCGCCCTGGCGGGCTATTTATAGGGCAAGACCACCTCCCCGGTGGGGGTGGTCTGACAGCAATTGATGAGAAAAATTTGACAGAACATGTTTTGCAAAAACGGCCATAATGTTTTCATACAAACTCCGATTGAGGAAATTAAAGATGATCCGTAATGAGAACGAATAGACCTACAACTTTTGTGCTTTAGGGTTTTCAATTTGAGGTCATTAGGAAGTGTTAAAATAGTCATCTTTGTGACTGTTACGTAATCGAAGGCCATCGGAGGGCGTCGAGCGAGCACATGCGCAAGTATAGTGCTCCCGACGATGGAATATGTTATTCTAAGTGATGTAACATGAAAATGCATGATAATAGACATGACATATAAGATTACCTTTCTCATTATAGAATGCTTTAGCATGGCTTAATATGTGTTTTGAAAAGAGACTTAAAGATTTTGAAAACAAACCTTGTGGAAACTTATGTTCTACAAGTTCTGAACTTAGTTGTTTATATACATGATTGAGTTCAAATATAAATGAGCATGATATGATGTTTATAGTGTTCTTGTTCATGATCAAAATTGTTAGACCTTGTATTAGAGAAGTTTTTAAGAAAAACTTTATATATTAGAACGAAGGTGCATGAATGCTACATGAGGTAGGTTCTGAACTTGAGAAGATATTAACATGACTTAGTTACTTATGATAAGAGTTTTAAAAGTTATCTTATATGTACTATACTAAATCACATGATAAAATGATTTCTAAAGAAAACTTGAAACTTTAAGAATGAACTTAAAGTAACTTGTGTACTTAAAGTTCTAAACATGATGACATATATTAATGGATTAGTTAGCTATGAAATGAGATTAAAAGTTGCACCTAGTTGCTTTACCTTGGCCTAGAATAACTTTTAAAAGTGAAATTGAATGCCTTATGCCCCTAGACATGCCGATTATGTTCATCTTTTAGCTAAGCATGAATTGGACGTTTCAAGTGTGGTTTAAAATACGTTTTTAAATAATGAACTATGCTATGTCTATGTGAAGCAAACTAGTAGAGACTTATTAGTACCAATATATGGTTTAAAATCTTATAACATCGAATCTTGCTAAAGAAAGTTGTTAAGCTTTATTGATTAAAATAAATCATTATGAAACTAAGTAGTTTAAATATGAACGACATAGATCACGTATCTATAAACTTTAAATATGTGTCGAACACATAACGAGTTAAGTGAGTGATAAAGGTATATGAAGTTGATGTCAAGTACGGATGGTTAAGGAATACCTATACATATATAGCAATTCTAAAAGTACGATGAGAAAGTGAAATGAAGGTTTTACGAACCTAGTTAAAAAACAATGTAACATTGTTATTACATTGAGAATGCATGAAATATGTTACTGATGGATATGAATCCATGATTATATAAATGTGTAGGAATACACGAAGTGCAGTTAAGCGTTAAGAAGTTAAGTCGTAGTTCATAAACTACGAATCAGGCAAGTCATTCAGTTCCTATTTGTTATATGAATTTGATAACTGTTAGTTGAGCTATATTATGCGATGCAAATGTTGATGTATATATATGAAATGCATATGAGATATGTATGAAATGCAAAAGTTTATCTTTGATGATATGCTTGTGATATAAACCTCTATGTTTGTTATGTGAGAAGTAACATTTTTAGTAAATATTAATTGATTATGAATGCATGAACTAAATATGCTATTATATGCTATGTGCTGAATGAAAACTATTAGAATTGCTAGGCTGTCGAGCTCACCCTTGCAAATATCAACTTTTGCAGGTTAAGGACTCACGGTAAAGATTTCGTGAGACTTGATTGACAAAGTAGATAGTTTCGTAATGAAGGATACTATTTAGATTATTACTTGAACCATGTTTAGGTTCTTAGAGTGTACTTGATATATACTTCCGATGTTTAATTCTTGTTTTATTGTAAGGATGTATTAGTTAATACACAGAGGATATCGAATCAGGATGTAAAATCTTATACAGTAATTTGAATAGAATGAATAATACCATAATTTGATTCAAGGATATGTAATTGATTCAAGTTAAGATATCAATAGAAGATTTATTTTTAAAGGAAATTTAAAAAGTTTAAATTATTCTGCATATTTATATTATATCTAATGTAATGTAAAACAGGAATAGTAAATGACCAAGTTGTGAAACTTATAAAAGTTTGGGGTCATTATATAGATCTTGGAAATTGAGAGAATTTATATTCTAAATTGTAATAAGTAAAGTTTTATTCAATAAGTTATTAATGAAAAATATAAATAGTTTGACGATAGTAGTATCGTGGCGGACCGGATCCGAGGTTTGAATGAACCTGGATTTGGGGGCGTCACAGGTTGGTATCAAAGCTGTAGGTTATAAACTTAGGTAAGTATACCTTAGGCTATAACCTAAGAGAGAGAGAAAGATAAAGATAAATATATATATATATATATATATATAGTGAAGATTCAAAGAAGAATCTTGATGTATCTAAGAGAATGAGAATTCAAGAGTTTCCTAACTCCGGTAATAAAATTTTTAAGATGGTATCTATATGACAAAGATAATCAGAATGAACTCGAGTGGAGTTTAGTTGATAATGGGAAAGAACCCTAAGGTAAATTGATGATCACGACGTGGTCGGATTAAGCTATGAAGTGATAAATAGTCTATAACGACTAAATGTGTATAGCTTGATGCTATAAGTGAATGTACTGTGAAATGGTACGATGTGAACTCATGAGGAGTTGTATGTGATGAGATACGAAGAATTTGTATCGAGCAAAGAACAAGTTAAGTGTAAGATAGAGTAAAGTGGGATTGCAGTCGAGGACTCATGTGAGAGCTGAGTTGTACAAACCTTTGTATGGGCGAAGGCTTTGTGCTCAAGCTCAGTTCCTCACAATGATAATCAATGGAATGTCAATGTCGCGCTATCGATGTGCTTATGGTGAGAAGGTGATTCTTTTCTCATATCATATTTGATAGATAGAGACTATTAAGAGTAAGATAAAGAATATTAAGATTAGGCGCGAGTTCTTAAAACTCATGCACATGGTACGTTCGTGACTCATAATTATATGAAATATTTTTAAACCCCTCAGCGAATGGACGCCTATGGTCTGACTAGGATAAGTTCTTAAACAAATATAATTGTGGCAAATTCCTGAATTTCTAAAGTGTGGTAGGTTTGATGAACTTTATCAGGTATATATATGTTATGAAGTTAGAAATTTTGGTATATTAAATATTGAAGTTGATGCAGAAACATGAATTTTCTAAATCTTCTAGCTCTGCTAGATTTTTAAAGTTTATTGACTTCGTACTGATGATTCGCACTTCTATTTTCTTAAAAAACATTGGATCTTGTGATTGAATAAATGATGTTTAAAAACGATACCTTTATTCTTATGCTTATGCCAATTATTTCGGCTAAGACAAAAATGATTTAAAAATTTTCAAAATGTATTTCTAACCATGCGCATCATTGATATGGTGTATGGTAAACGATGGAGTCATCAATGCAGTTGAACCTAGTGTTGGATGTGATCGAAAGATCGTCGACCAATTTTGGTATGATGTAGTAGTATGACAAAGTCACATAATGGCGGAATCCTCAACGTACTACTAATCTTGTACGGTATCATGATGTCATAAAAGAATTTTTGGTTTTCTTTTAAATTATGAAGAAGGTCAATTAAGTTAGCTAAATTATTTTGATTGAAGTCTGAGTTGTTGATAAAATTCTAAGCTATTTGATTCGGCTAGACGGCTGTTGAAAAATATTTATGGAATTCAAGCGTTCTTGAGTAATTATGCCAAACCGGATTTCTCTGGTACGGATTCAGTTGTTGAAAAGCTGAGGTGAACAACTACATAAGGGGACATGTTTTTGGGGACAATGGTTCCAAGCGTAACACATATAGTCGTTACAAAACACTACGTTGCAGCCCAACGTAGTGGTACAATAGGTTGGCCACCTAGTGTATGCATGGAGGGTGTTTTAAGTCTTTGTGATTGATAAACACTCTGGTTTGCAGTGTGAAGGATTTTGTTGAAGCATTTGTAAACCTAGAGAAGAGTTCACGGTCTTGTGACCCCTCAACATAATTTGGAATCTAAGAGTTATTCATACTACTTCCCGATTATTTAAAAATCGTGGAAGATTTTTATTCTTCTGAAGGATGAATGTAGTAAACAGAATGTTCCTTAGAAAGGAAAAGTGGTAGAATGCAAGTGAGCAAGTTATAATAAAACTTCTGAAAAGAGAATGGATAAAATTATTCAAAAATAATATGTATTATTCTTAATAATATGCGAGTAGTAGAGGAGGTTTCGGTGATTCCGAGGACTAATCCTTATAAGGGGGGGAGGATGTAAGAACCCAAATTTTAGAAATTATTAAAATAAGAATTTAGTAAATAAAATTCTTAAGGCATGAGAAGGGTTCAATAAGAATATATATGTAATAATGTGAGGTATGTGGAATGGTGTTGCATGGGGTAATATAAACTATGCAATAAGTGATTTATGTGTTTAATAAATATATCATTATTATATATTTATTATGAATTGTAAAGATAAATTAGTAAGAAAATGGATAAAAATTATCTATTGATATTAAATAATTTATGTTAAATTATTTTATAATAGTAAGTTGGTGACATTAAATATCTGTGATAATCACCAACCAATTTCTTGAGTATTTTTACGAGTAAGTATCAAGTCTATGGCAGTACGACCGTACTCTTTAATGGTGGATGTATAGGAGCTGGGCTAAACGATTCCTTCAGAGAGCGGAGGTATATACGAATTAGTAACCGATCTAACTCACTGTGAAAACAAAGTAGATTTAGACCTAAACAAATTTGTTGGTTGTTTGTGGGAAACCACTCAGTGTACTATATTGAATACTATTAAAGACTCGATGAGTGTTAGGTTTAGACTTGTATATATGTACGTTGTTGACGAGAGAAGAAAATCAATATACCTTTAAAGTGGTTAGAGAATTATTGAGTAATTTGATACACGGCGAGAAGGGAAGATTAAAGGAATGTCTATGTGTTATATATATACCTTGAATTATGTGATTTGGTGGAAGATAAATAATTATAGTATATTTCTACTAAAGGATATTAAAATAAATTCTAGCATTTGATTATTTTAATAAAAGGGGAATATTATTTTGATATTACCTTATATAGCTTTATACGAGGAAATGTGTGTGATTAAGTAATGTGGTAAATATATTAAAACATATTTGCTATATAAGTTGATGGAAACAATTTATCATAATAGGAAATAAACTTATTTTCTATATATAATGTATGCGAACGTAGTCATGCATGTAAATATTTTAATAGTACAAAGATATTATATTAAGAATAATATCTTGCGAAAATGAGTAAATCGCGTTATTATTATTAGTTCTTATATTTAGAGAAATCATGATAAAACATCTTATGTTATGGAGAAGTACATAATTTTGATTATAGTAATGTGGTGGGAAATGAATAAGTAATGATAATAAGTAATAAGCTTAATGTAAGCTTGTGTGATATGTCTAGTGTGGCAAAGTGATGGAATAAGCATTCATTAAATAATTTAATGAATGAATAATTGAAGGAATTAAATTTGTATGTTCAATGATTATATATTATATAGTAGCTACATCTATATGATATGAAATGAAGTGTGACACTTCAATGGTAACTATATAATATAGGAAGTATTTTAATACATATGTATAAATACTAGTATGTTAGCATTATGTACAAGTGAGACAATAAAATGTAACATGGTGCAATAAACCACTTCCATGACCATGTTATAAGATGTAATGTTGAGAATAATATTATTTTGTGAGATTATATTATTATAAGCTAGTGGACTATTAATTACTAAGTTCACATAATTATGTCTTGTGTGGCATAACTAGGGAAGTTAAATTAAAGGGAGATTTAATGGGAAGTATTAAGAGAAAATAAATGTGGAGTTAATAAATAATTGATATTAATTATCATTATAATAATTAAGTGTATTTGAGATTATAACTTTTATGGAAAATGATGGATTGAGAATATCCAAGTATTTTATAATTAGCCCAATTAAAATATTAATTGGAATAAACCAATGTACATGGATTATATAATTCTATGTGAGTGGGTGTTTATGTATGCACATTTGGGGAAAATATCAAATAAACCTAAGTATGCTAGTAATAGTTTTGCAATACTGAGTTATAAGCTTTTGTCCCATTTTGTGAGTCTCACCTCATGTATCACGTGTATAGGCCATTGGCCTACCCTACCTCTTCAACTCTCAAACTCCGTGAAATAAAAAAGGCTAGCTAGCTATCTTGCTTCTTCTTCTCCAAAATCCATAGCTTCCTAATGATGAAAAGGGGAGTGGGCATAATTATGTGAATCAACTACCATCCAACAACTCCTTGTTAACCTTCATACAATCCTTCAATCCATGTGTTTAATTTAGTGGGAGATGACAATATCTGTGTTTTTGTTTCTCTATAAATGCAACCCATCTCCTTCTATTTTCCATTGCTGAGAATTGCTAAGTGTGAGATTGAGAGCATACAAGTGTTCTAAGAACTTGGAAGTTCAGTAGTATTGAGAGCAATGGGAGGATTGAAGAGCTAGAATTAGCAACTTCAAGCAATCAAGAGGTAATAACATTAACTTATATGTTCTTGATTCTAATGTTTTACAATTCCTTAGAAATATCATGAAAAAGTAGCTTTTGAGTCATAAAATTGATGGCTAAGGGTTGTTATAATCCATGAATTGATGCTAGACATCGTTAATATGGTTGAATACGAAATCAACGAAAGTTAAACGAACTAATTTGGTTGAGAAACGAATTCGTAGTGAATAATTTCACTAAATTGTCCAAAACATGAACATGAGTTATAGATTCATTTTTGGGTTAGTTAATGTTTATGTTAGTTTATGGGTATTATGATATGTTGTAGTTCTATGAATTACGAATCCATAGAATCGAAAATGGACTAATTTGGACATGTATAACTCAAATTATGAAGGTAGAAAGGATTTTTGGCTTGTTATTTTGTAGCGAGCATGAATCAAGAGTTAACGAGTAGCTATGCTTCGCATGGCGCGAACTATTTATAAAGGAAGACCCTCTACCCAAATGGGTGGTCTAACTTAATCGCCGAAAAAATCGTGTAACATGTTTTGCGAAAATGGCCATAACGTTTTCATATGAACTCCGATTGAGGAAATTCAAGATGATCCGTAACGAGAACGAATAGACCTAAAAATTTTGTGCTTTAGGGTTTGCAATTTTGAAGTCATTAGGAAGTGTCAAAATAGTCATCTTTGTGACTGTTACGTAATCGAAGGCCATCGGAAGGCGTCAAGCGAGCACATGCGCAAGTATAGTGCTCCTGACAATGGAATATGTTATTCTAAGTGATGTAACATGAAAATGCATGATAATAGACATGACATATAAGATTACCTTACTCATTATAGAATGCTTTAGCATGGCTTAGTATGTGTTTTGAAAAGAGACTTAAAGATTTTGAAAACAAACCTTATGGAAACTTATGTTCTACAAGTTCTGAACTTATTGGTTTATATACATGATTGAGTTCAAATATAAATGAGCATGATATGATGTTTATAGTGTCCTTGTTCATGGTCAAAATTGTTAGACCTTGTATTAGAGAAGTTTTTAAGAAAAAATTTATATATTAGAACGAAGGTGCATGAATGCTACATGAGGTAGGTTCTGAACTTGAGAAGATATTAACATGACTTAGTTATTTATGATAAGAGTTTTAAAAGTTGTCTTATATGTGCTATACTAAATCACATGATAAAATGATTTCTAAAGAAAACATGAAACTTTAAGAACGAACTTAAAGTAACTTGTGTACTTAAAGTTCTAAACATGATGACATATATTAATGGATTAGTTAGCTATGAAATGAGATTAAAAGTTGCACCTAGTTGCTTTACCTTGGCCTAGAATAACTTTTAAAAGTGAACTTGAATGCCTTACGCCCCTAGACATACCGATTATGTTCATCTTTTAGCTAAGCATGAATTGGACGTTTCAAGTGTGGTTTAAAATATGTTTTCAAATAATGAACTATGCTATGTCTATGTGAAGCAAACTAGTAGAGACTTATTAGTACCAATATATGGTTTAAAATCTTATAACATAGAATCTTGCTAAAGAAAGTTGTTAAGCTTTATTGATTAAAATAAATCATTATGAAACTAAGTAGTTTGAATATGAACGACATAGATCACGTATCTATAAACTTTAAATATGCGTCGAACACATAGCGAGTCAAGTGAGTGATAAAGGTATATGAAGTTGATATCAAGTACGGATGGTTAAGGAATACCTATACATATATAGCAATTCTAAAAGTACGATGAGAAAGTGAAATGAAGGTTTTACGAACCTAGTTAGAAAACAATGTAACATTGTTATTACATTAAGAATGCATGAAATATGTTACTGATGGATATGAATCCATGATTATATAACTGTGTAGGAATACACGGCGCGCTAAGTGTTAAGTAGTTAAGTCGTAGTTCATAAACTACTTAATCGTGCAAGTCTCTTCGGTTCTATTTGTTATATGAATTTGATAATTGTTAGTTGAGCTATATTATGCGATGCAAATGTTGATGTATATATATGAAATGCATATGAGGTATGTATGAAATGCGAAAGTTGATCTTTGATGATATGCTTGTGATATAAACCTTTATGCTTGTTATGTGAGAAGTAACATGTGTAGTAAATATTAATTGATTATGAATGTATGAACTAAATATGCTATTATATGCTATGTGCTGCATGAAAACTATTAGAATTGCTGGGTTGTCGAGCTCACCCTTGCAAATAACCACTTTTGCAGGTTAAGGACTCACGGTAAAGATTTCGTGCTACTTGATTGACAAAGTAGATAGTTTCGTAATGAATGATACTATTTAGATTATTACTTGAACCATGTTTAGGTTCTAGGACTGTACTTGATATATACTTCCGATGTTTAATTCTTGTTTTATTGTAAGGATGTATTAGTTAATACATAGAGGATATCGAATCAAGATGTAAAATCTTATACAGTAATTCGAATAGAATGAATCATACCATAATTTGATTCAAGGATATGTAATCGATTCAAGTTAAGATATCAATAGAAGATTTATTTTCAAATGAGATTGAAAAAGTTTATATTATTCCGCATATTTATATTATATCAAATGTAATGTAAAACAGGAATAGTAAATGACCAAGTTGTGAAACTTATAAAAGTTTGGGGTCATTATACAGATCTAGGAAATGGAGAGAATTTATATTCTAAATTCTAATAAGTAAAGTTTTATTAAATAAGTTATGAATGAAAAATATAAATAGTTTGACGATAGTAGTATCGTGGCGGACTGGATCCGAGGTTTGAAGGAACCTGGATTTGGGGGTTTCACATCGTGGGTCCTGCCGTCTCGAAGTACGTGCATGCATGCACTGTAATGTTCGCTCGAACTTTCAGAATTGCAATTCGGGCATCCGAATGAGGTATGTAAGACCTATATCGAACCGCCATTGTCGATAGTTACGCAATGACATGGGATTAGAGGTTGTACGAAGTCAGAAAGATTGGACCATGCCCTCCGGTCTTCAAGCTTCAAATTATATCCGTTATCCTGCATAATAGTCACTCAGGATTGGACATCCTTGGTTCTTGTGGGACATTGCTATGTAGAAATGTATGTATTAAATGTTGAGACGGTGCGATGTGGCGTCATGGTGGCAAGATGACGACTTTGCCCCTCACCTAAGTTATCGCTGGTTTGGGCTGATAAAGCAGACTATGCTCAGGGTTATCTCTGAGATTGGAATGCTGCAAGTGTTGAAGGTCCTTAGTGTCATCTCTGAGGTATGTCTATCTTCCCGATGTTATCTCTAGGTCTTATACTGAGTGCCTCGGTGTGAGTGCTGAGGTTTGAAGTTGATTGCATTTGAAACAAGCATTTCCGGGGTTATCTCTGGAACTGTATTCCTTGGGGTTATCTCCATGGTTGGTAACTGCTACTCCTAGTGTTGGGACTGAGACTGAATTTCTCGGGGTTATCTCCGAGATGGATTGGTCTTCTCCGGTGGAATTTCCAGTATTGGAACTGCATGCCTCGGGGTTATCTCCGAGGTTAGAACTGATACTCCTAGTGTGTGTTCCGAGGTTAAGACTGAACTTTCGGTAGTATCCAGACTATATATGAGCTATCTTCCAGGGTTATCTATGAAAGATGAATATGCCCTCCTGCAATGTCAGTAACAGGTGTGCAGAAAATTTCGAGTGTCTACAGATGCCCCTCTTTATCATATTCATGCAATACAATGCATGGATAGGATAAAGAATCCTAGACACTTGAAATGCAATAAGATAAACATGATGCTAAGTGCAGCAACATGATGCAAATGTATAATGCATGGGTGCGGGGTTGTTGCCCAACATGCTGGGGATGATTGTCGGTTCCCTGTTGCTTCTACCGGGGATTGGCAACGATGACCAGATTGGATGTGTGATCCAAATATTTTAGGATGTTGACGTTGGGGTTATCACCAAAGTCATTAATCCTTGATACAGACTTTATTTCGAAGATGTGCCTCTTGTGTACAAGAGATCTGTGGGGATAATGCTTTGTCTGTTTGTGGATGTGTATATCATATTCCATCATTGATCCTCCTCGATGATGCTTATCTTCTCTGGTTTGTATCGCCAGGACATATCAATGTTCTGTTGGATTTACTGCCAACATTATGTGTCGTCAAGGCTACCTGACCTTCGCTGACACATACGTCACCAGATAAAAAACCTTGTTGGGCATGTTGTTAAGGCTGCTTGACCTTTGTTAATGTGTGAATCAATGGAACATGCGTTGTAACCCCCGTCGGGGAGTTATTTAATCCTCTTTGACGTGTAAATCAACAGAAAATGCGATTTAACCCCCGCTGGAGAGTTGGTTAATCCTCGCTAACGTGTAAATCAACGGAACATGCGTTGTAACCCCCGTCGGGGAGTTGTTTAATCCTTGTTGACGTGTAAATCAACGGAACATGTGTTTTAACCCCCGCATGGGATCTGCTTTGATCCTCGTTGATGTGTGTATAAACGGCTAAAATTATTGGATGGCTTTCGACGCTTTATTGGATTTACTTGCCAACGATTACAATGATGTCAAGGCTGTTTGACCTTCGTTGATATGTGTGTCAACGGATGACATTGCTTGATACCCCCGCCAAGGATATTTACTTCTACATATATAAATGCGTGATGCCCCCGCCGGGGATCTCTTCTTGAGAATGCGTGATGCCCCCGTCGGGGATCTAATTGAAAATTAGGATGACGACCCTAAATTGGCGGCATTGGACCTGCGCAAGGTATTACCGGATGTGATTTTTTATAGCTGAGATCATCGACATAGTGTCCCATATGCTTGGGTGAATACCAATGAGTGATGTGTAGACCCATGGCTTTCTCAGGATTGTAAGCTATTCCGCTCAATCGCGTAGCATTTTTATTCATGATTTGACTTTTTCATTTTATGAGAACTCCGTTGCAACTCAAACTGGACCGAGACGGAGGGGTAGGACCCACATAGGAGTTCCATAGGTACACCTATAGTAGTCACAGATGGACCTGCGGCTAGCCGTGGATGGCTATTAATGTTGTAAGTTGCATTTTAAAGTCATTTTAATGTGCACCGCGAAGGAAATCTGAGAGCTCTTCTTCAGATCTACTGAGTTCGGACATCTTTCTACAAATTTTGTTACCGTACAAGTGTTCTATACTGTCCTGGTAACGTATGCATTCCTTATTTTCCAGTTTTTATCCGTTGGAAAATGACTTATCACATAAAATGCATCTAAACACATAGTACTGAATATATATGCTCAAATGACTTGATAAAAAATATTCAACATAGTAAATTTTAGTATTAAACCATGTCAACATAATGATGTGAAAAAATTTGACTTTTAGGCACCAAATGGCACCTTTTTCTCGCTATTTCTTATCCTATTTGAGGACAAATGAGCAAAAGGTAAAAATGCAAAGTAATCCTGGTAATTAAACTACCTTTATGGATTGATGACTTTGACTTTTTATGCATATAATATGTATATGACTGTGGGCAGGTGTGCTACTGAATGGCCACCTAGTCATGCATATGTGCATGTGGATAGTCCTATTTACAAAGGGGACTATGGCAAAATTTTCCAAAATGTAGGCATTTGAATAGTAATGTATTTTTAACTCTACTGTAGATGTATGTAATGTAATGCATGCATGCATGTAGTCTAAAATGCATTTTGAAAAGAAAGCTCCAGGTTAACATTACCACACCCTTTCTGAGGTGATTTAGAAACTTTTGTCCAGATATTATGGATCCGGATCAGCTGAGTAATTCCCGCAGGACCACTTCTGGTGTACGGAGGAAGGCTTCTGAAGTGCCTCGACCCCATTCTGTTAGTCATCCTCGTCAGTTAGTGGAGGCGGTGATACGTCCCGTCCAGGTTGATGTGTGACGCCCCCAAAATAGGTATACATCACCCATCTTAGGTCGCCAAATACATGGTACTGAATACAAATACAAACTTAATTATACAACATGAGCTGAGAGTTTTTACACGAATATTGTCTTCTAGACAGTATCCAAACTCAAATGGAGTCCTCGTTATATTTATTGTCACACTATTTTATAGAATAGTGAAGACTACTATAACACCATCTCAGGCCATCACTTCGTTCCCCGACTAGTTCCGGCTACGTTCTCATTTCCTGAAGAGAACAATGGAAGTAAAAGGGTGAGCTCAACTAGCCCAGTAAGAAATATTATGACTAAGATAATGCAAAATAAGTTATCATTAGCCTTCAACAATGTTAAACTGATAGAATATACTCGACAACAAGTTTAATTGCAGTGGAATAAGCAATCCATTAGAAGAGTCAAGTAGAGCATGATATCTACTATCTTCTATGATTTAAAAAGATTTTCATCAACTTTATCTCTGAGACTCAGCTTAATAAATAAATCAGATCATCGAATCATCCCTGCACTACGAGCCAAGGATATTCATTTAATCATCAATGGTCATGATTATACCGAATAATCCCTAGTCATAATAATATAAATCAACAGTCTATCTATGCACGTAAGCCAAAGATGACTTTCATCACAATATAAACATGAGGATGATGACAATGATATAAGCATTTAATTAAATGAAAGCAAAGGATAAATTTTAAAGATTCATAATTTAATTTATCCAGTATTCAATAATGTCCTAATTGTCAACATGATACTGCTTTGTGGAGTAAAATTCAAGAATAATATCCATGTATCAAAAATATTTTGGACAGAAAAGAAATCAATTTTTTGGGTGAATAGTAACCCATGAATAATACTTCGTGAATAGTAACCCGATATGAAAAGTACCCCAAATACCCGAGTGAATAATATTATAGTGAATAGTAACCGGGTGAATAGTAACTGGGTGAATAATAACCCGTGAATAGTAACTCGTGAATAGTATCCCGACATGAAAAGTGTCCCGAATACCCGAGTGAATAATATTATAGTGAATAGTAACTGAGTGAATAGTAACCCGTGAATAGTACCCCGGGTGAAAATATTGATATTTAATAAGAAAGTTCAGATCAATATTCCAATGAAACGATACTGGATGAAGCGTAAAACTCAATGATATTCCACTAATTTCAAGGATTATAGAAGCATACTTACCATAGTATGTTTAGATTTAAGAATATGAAAAGAAATAACAAATGAAACTACAAATGGATTTTCACCCGTCATACGGTACGTAATCCGCGTAGACAAGTTATTTCGACATATTAAAGGATGAATACAAAAAAATAGTATTCCTTATGAATACGAAAGAAATAATAACCCTTACCTTAGTAGAAGGCTAGATACTGCAATATTGAAGTAGCAAAATACTCTTCTTCTTGCTCTCTATAGTTTCTCTCTATATAGTGTTTCTTGTGAATCTTAGTGAAATGGTGAGAATGAAAGAAGAATTAAGCTTCTATTTATAGGAAAATGGACTAAATAATAACTTATTCACGAACGGTCCAGATTGATTTACTATTAGAACGGACGGTCCATATTGATTACTATTAAAACCACAACCGACAGTCCAGATTGATTTACTTTTAAAACCATCATCGACGGTCTAGATTAATTACTTTTAAAACAACCACCGATGGTCCATATTGATTACTTTTAAAACCACCATCAACGGTCCAGATTAATTTAACTTATTACACTTTGGTACCCCTAAAGTTTTTCAAGTTTGCAATATTCCCCTCTAACTTTTGTAATTCACTTATCTTCAATAAACACATTTTTAATACTTCAACAATTATTCATCACTAATATTATAACTCGCAATATTTAACAACCAGATCATTCCCAGGAAAGAGGGAGCTTTCCAATAAGGATTTCTCCCTATTGGCGCGCAATTAGGTGACCAAACCTCTCTTTGATAGAACTTTCTAGACATTGTAAATATTGCAAATAATAATATGAATAACTTTGTTGTCTCAATTATTGATTTAATAATATAAAATATTATGCAGATGATATTGTGATAATAATTGAATCAAATAACGTGAGATACTATGCAACAATTATCTTGAGCAATAATTGAGTAAACCGAGTGGCTTCTTACGTAAGCATCAATAATCAATATCGCAGTACTACTATGCAACCACGCCATTCATCGTACTTTTTTACCACCGGTAGTTCAACAGATTAATTGTGGAAAATTTTCGTAGATTATTTTAATAAAAAGATATTTCTGTTGTTTCCTAACTACGACAATACTTCCGTTGTGGGGTCCACCAATAATTGTACCGTTGTACGAATATTTCCTATTAAAACGAATATTCCCCGACCAATCGAATATTCCCCGACACAACAAATATTTTATATCAACTTGCTTACTTTGCAAAATTTTCAAATATCACCCTTAACTTTAACCTTTTTTCAATTTAACTGTGATGAACGAGATTTTTATAATTTAATTTTAATATTTATTGGATTAAATAAATATTTTTTGATGAATTAATTATTAGTTTTTCGATGAATTAATTATTAGATTAAATAATTAATTAATGCAATTGTGATAGATTAAATTAATTATATGTGTTATATTTATTAAATTAATGTGGAGAATATTTATTATTCAAGTATGTATTTATGTGAGCTTATTGAATTAAAAGAAATATTTAATAAGCCTAACATTATTTTAATTAATTTAATAATTAATTAGAGATTTAATAATTTGACATTATTAATAAACGAAAAAATTAATTATTTGACTATGTGAATTAATGAGAAATTATTATATTTATTTAAATTAAATTAAATAAGATAATTGATTTGGGTGTGACTTGAATTAAACTATATTATAAAGGTTTAATTAAATTAATTGGATATAAGCCTTTAAGGCTAGCCAAACGACGCCTTAAGAGGAGTTGGGGCAATTAAACCATGTAGGAATAACGACCTCAACTTTGTGCATAAAGGGTCGATTGCTTTGTTTTACGTGCTTTGCTATTAAGTGTTCAAACCGAGAGTCGAGAATTTAGAGAGTTCGAGAGATAATTCGTAAGAATTGTGGGAGAAAACTACGTGATTGAAGTAGTATCTCAAAAAGGGATTGTTATCTTAACTCACTCTACACTCTGAGTAATTCTCTCCAACCCAATTCTCATTTTCTTACGTCATTAAGCTTTCATGAAAATGGTTTCCAATCTCCTTGTTAAATCTTTATAAATGGGAAATTGTGTTGTTATACGGATATATATGTGATAATATGATTAGCATAACATGTTTTTATTATATATTATATAGGTTTCCATATCATCAGTTTCAAAATATTAACGTATATTATGGCTTCAAAAGTTACAGAGTATAGAATATGGCCATATGGCCCTTATACATCATTTTAATATGTCAAACATAAATTATTTTGTAAAATTCACACTTATATATAATTATGCATGTTAAAACGAAGTAAACAAAACTTGAATGGATGGATTTGGTGTTATAACGAATCAGTGGCATTGAATTTTATGATTTATGTTCAAAACCTTCAAGAACATCAAGAACAGTGAAATTTACATATTTTAATTATGTAATTATATGTTTTAATGGGTTAAAATCATTCTATAAATGTTGGGTAATGATTATGTATGAATTCTAGCATGTGGGTATGTTAAATTGGTGAAATTAATGATCATGTAGTGTTTATTTCGCTGAACTCTGTGTTCTTCGCGAACTGAGAATCAAAATCTGGAGTTTCGCGCCGCAACGCCAACTCCAAAACTAAAGTCCTGCTGTCATAATGCCATTATGTATGGCCCATGGCCATAAGCCATGCCACCAATATATGCATATCCGCTATGCCTGTGATTCCTAGCCGATCAAATAGCCAATGTGGTCAAAGGCTAAGATAAGATAGTACAACAATGGCGCCAACGCCACTAGCGAGCGTAAATGGCCCAAAAAAGAGTTTTAAATGTTTAAGTCTAGCAATGTGTCGTTAACTTAACTTAATCTAATGAACATAAAAAACTTGTTATACATATAATGAGGTGTTAAAATAAATTCTTAACACGTCCATAACACAATTACGTGTGAATTGAACGATTGAATGCATAGTTAGCTTATTGTTCGTGAAGTCTTAATTTTGACAATAAGTGTAGTAATTGACTAAGTATAGTCATGAATTCGAGTTAGGCAAAAGAATAAACTTGTGATGACTAGTGCATTATAATTGACTGGTAGTATGAATGTAAATAATATGTAGGATTTAAACCAAGGAACGAGTTTAATTAAAGTGTAATCTACGCACGAGGCAAGTTTCCTAACCCTACTTGTTATCGTTATATAAGTGATGAATTCACCTTTTTACATTGAGAAAGTTCTCATTATTATTGATCAAGTCTGTTTTGTTATATTAAAGCCTATTAATCTTTCAAGCATGATGCTGTTATACAATACTTATTTTATTGTATACCTTTTGAGATTTTATTCAAGTTCAATATTCAGTTACTGTTAAACCTTGTTAGACTAGCGAACCCTTAATGATTCGACTAGTCCATAGTTGATGAACATTCTAAATTTCATAACCCTTATTGAAATTATCCAAACCAAACTTCCTTTGGTGCGGACTCTAATGTCAAACTGAGATGAACAACCCTGTATAGGGATTTCTTATGTGTTAGCGTTAAGATATTGTGCACAGTATGGTACTAAGGGCTGATCCCCCTAAGTACGAGTAGAAGAGTCCATAGTCTTATGACTGTTAAAGGTTTCAAGTATAACCCTTAATAACCTAGGACATAGTTCAAGGTCTTATGACCCTCAGAAATCTTTTGATTCTTGTTTTTCATTCTTGATTCAAAAGTTGAGCTTTTATTTCAGAAGTCTTTGATTCACTCGCATGTTATTATATATTATTATTTCATTTTTATACTTGTGGGCATTCATGCTCACTCTTGCGTAATAATAACATTGCAGTTAAGAACGAAAGGTACGATGAGCCTTCTTCTAGCAAAGGCAAAGGCAAAGCTAATAAGTGATGAAGACTTGTTATTTAATTTTAAGAATGTTATTGTAAAGACTGGATGTTGTTTAAGACTTATTTATTTAAGTTTCTACAAAGATGTTTAAAGTTAGTTTGACCTGGGATTGTATTTATTATTCAGATGTTGTAACCCCATAAGGGGAGGATTTTATTTCTATCTATTGCATGGTTTGCATTTATTACGGGTAGATAGATAGATGATATTTGTACGGTGAACACCAAATCCCGTGGAATTTAAGTACCCGGATTTGGGGGTGTCACAGATTGGTATCAAAGCTGTAGGTTATGAACCTTAGGTGGGGGAACAACCTTAGGTAGTAGCCTTATAGAAAGAACATAGTGATGGAAAACTCTTATCGTGTTCTAAAAAATGAATTTCTATAATTCATTGAAGATAATAAAAGACTTTATGTGCTTATGTGTTGAATTTTGTGCTCACTAGTACGACTTAGTAACTGAAACTTAAAATTGTGTTATCAAGATGTCTGATGTTGGAGGAACTAGTCGAGCTGGGGATGAGGAACCCTGAGTACCTACAGTACCGACAGAGGAGAAGCCCCGAGACATTCATGTCGTTAGGAAGCAGTTGGTACAGAGAGAGTCATCTCCATTAATCACTGTTGTTGGTCAGGAACATGAACCTGAGACTGATCCTGAGGAGGATCCTGAGGAGGTAGATGAAGAGGAAGAAGAGGAGTTCCCACCGCACTCCATTGATGTTGAGATGTACGATGCGTTATACGACAGTAACGTAGAGTTACGAGACAATGTCTAGGATCTGACTGAGCGGGCGATTATTCAGTAGATTACTCTCGAGCAGAAGGAGAGGGAAATTGAGACTCTTCACACACGACTGGGAAATGTAGAATGGGATTTGGTCCACGAGAAGGGTCAAACCGAGGATAAGACGGAGGAGATAGAGAAGTTGAAGAAGTAACTGAAGGAAAGCTCTGACAGGCTGATCATAGCAGAGGAGGACTGGGTAAGAGAGTCACGCCGTGCTGACCATGCGGAAGAGGATAGTCATGCAAAGAAGGCTAAGCTTGGGAAGACTTATTCTACATTTAATAAAGCAATGGATGAGGCCCAGGATCGAGTTTTGAGGTACCCAATCCAGTTCGAAGGGCTACCATCGTACATACTGGATCGTAGAACGATGTCTCGCATCATGGAAGAGGAACGTAGCAAGGCTATTCAGCGCCTTAACCAGCAGTGATAGAATATGTTTAATTATGTGAAAAACTTATCTGGTATTTAGATGTAAATTCCGATGTAGTTATGAACAAAGGAATATTTTAATATTTAAATCATGTGGATTCATTATCTCAAGATAGTTGATGTAAATAGCAGTGATGCTATCGTTGGATGTTAAAACTTTCGATTTGAATGAATATATCAAGTTGTTTGAGATGATATGTTAAATAATTATATTAAATTGTTGAGTTAAGTCTTAACTATTTAGAGAATTTAATAGAGGTTTAATAAGCATATATTTTAACAAAAATATGTCGCCAAGAAGAAGACAACAACGTCAACCAGCTCAAGAAGGATCTGCAAATAACAATAATAACGCCAATGCTAATCCTGTTCAGCAATTGGTTAACTTACTAGCTGGAGAAATGAATAATCAACCTCAAGCTCCACCAAATACAACATTTAAAGATTTCAAGGCGGTAGGACCGCCAGAGTTTAAAGGTTCCATGAACCCGATTGAGGCTCAAACATGGGTTATGAAATTGGAAAAGGTTTTCGATGTTGCTAGAGTTAGAGAAGACCAGAAGACCACTTTCACAATGTTTATGCTGAAGTCTGAAGCCAGTTACTGGTGGCAAGCAAACAAGGTCCGTGGAGGTGAAGGCGTGATTACTTGGGAGAGATTCAAAGAGATATTTTTCGAGATGTATTTATCGACCAGCTCGTAGAACCAAATGGAGGTTCAGTTTCTGGAGTTGAAGCAAGGGAATATAACCGTACCAGATTATGCGGCTAGATTCAACGAGTTGGTGAGGTTTGCCCCGTATCAAGTACATATGGATGAGAGAAAAGCAAGAAGGTTTGAACAAGGACTGAAGCCCTGGGTATATAGCAAAATATCAATGTTTCAGCTAAACACTTTTGCTGGAGTACTGGAAATGGCCATCCTCGCTGAAGGTGGAAGCGATGCGGTGACCAAGTACAATCAGGATCAGAAGAAAAAGAAGAAGAAGAAGACTGAAAGTGAAGGAAATAACAAGGCTAGTGGAAGTGGCACAGGAGGTGGTAATTTTAATCATAAGAAGAGGTGGAATGACAACTCATCATCGGGGAATCAGCAAGGAGGTCAGAAAAAGAGGATTGAAGCATGCTTGACCTGCGAGAAAGCTCATCTGGGGGTTTGTATGAAGGGAAAGCGAGTGTGCTATAATTCTGGTCAGGAGGGCCACATAGCACCAAACTGTCCTAACCCAAAGAAGGGTGCCTGCTTCACTTGTGGTTCAAAAGATCATCTGGCAAGAAACTATCCTAAGAAGGGATCTGGAGGGGCAGGATTAGGAGGAAATAAGGGAAACAACAGTAGAAGCGCCTTGACTATCACTGGACCAACCGCAACCAACCGACCGACCGCCAGGACTTTCAACATGACGGTGCAGGATGCAGTTCAGTCTCGTGATGTGGTGTCAGGTATCATTCTGATCAATAAAGTTAATGCTTATGTATTATTTGATTCGGGTGCTACTTGTTCCTTTATATCCGATGACTTTGCTAAGAATTTAGATTTGCCTAAGGATGAGTTGGATTACCCCATGAACACAGAAATTGCGAATAGAGAAATAATCCTCATTAAAATGCGTACATAAGAAGCTGTAGAGTGGATATTAAGGGTAATATCATGAATGTAGATCTTATCCTATTCGACTTGGGGAATTTGACGTTATTTTGGGAATGGATGGTTATTCAATTACGAGGTTGTAATTGATTGCCAAAAAGCGTATTAACCTTATGACTCAAATCAAAGGTTGTGTTTTATGGTAGCAAGTCACCTAGACAAGCGAGTTGTCTGACGATGATGCAGGCTAGGAAGTTGTTAAGACAAGGCTGTGTAGGATATTTAGCTTACATAGTCGACAGTCGTAAAGAGAACCCGAAAGTAGAGGAGATACCGGTAGTGAGAGATTTCGTCGATGTCTTTCCAAACAATTTTTCAGGCCTTCCGCCAGATAGAGAAGTTGATTTTGTGATCGATTTGGCACCAGGAATGGCTCCAATATCGAAGGCAACGTACCGAATGGCACCGGTAGAAATGAAAGAATTAATGGTACAACTACAAGAATTACTGGACAAGAAGTACATTCAACCGAGCGTATCGCCGTGGGGAGCACCGGTGTTGTTTGTGAAGAAGAAGGATGGAACGATGCGGCTCTATATTGATTACAGAGAACTGAATAAGGTC
Organism: Panax quinquefolius; assembly: GCA_020205615.1. Classification (NCBI taxonomy): domain Eukaryota; kingdom Viridiplantae; phylum Streptophyta; class Magnoliopsida; order Apiales; family Araliaceae; genus Panax; species Panax quinquefolius. Next base: position 59,199,291 of record CM035160.1, read on the forward strand.
ACGATTAAGAATAGATATCCATTACCGAGGATCGATGATCTGTTTGATCAATTGAAGAGAGCGAAATACTTTTCCAAGATTGATTTGAGAAGTGGTTACCATCAACTGAAGGTGAGGCCAGAGGATGTCTTAAAGACGATGTTCGAACATGATATGGTCACTACGAATTTTTGGTTATGTCGTTTGGTCTAACGAATGCTCCTACAGAATTTATGGGATTAATGAATGGTGTGTTCAAACCGTTTTTGGACAAGTTCATAGTGGTATTTATAGATGATATTTTGGTATACTCGAAAACCAAGGAAGAACATGAAGAGCATTTGAGATTAACGTTGGAAGTATTAAGAAATGAGAAGTTGTATGCCAAGTTTTCGAAATGTGAATTTTGGATCGAGCGGGTGCAATTTCTTGGTCACGTGATCGATAAAAACGGAATTTCGTTAGATCCATCCAAAGTTAAAACCGTGATTAACTGGGATCAGCCGAGGATGCCATCTGAAGTACGAATTTTTCTTGGATTGGTAGGTTATTACAGAAGGATCATATAAGACTTTTCCAAGATCGCAACTCCGTTAATGAATTTAACTCGAAAAGCTATGAAATTTGTTTGGACGGAGAAGTGTGAGGAAAGCTTTCAAGAATTGAAGAAGAGGTTGAGTACAACACCTGTGTTGTCTCTTCCGGATAATACAGGAAATTTTTTTGTTTATAGCGATGCGTCGCATAAAGGACTTGGTTGTGTACTGATGCAAAACGGCAAAGTCATTGCGTATGCATCATGACAATTGAAGGATTACGAGAAGGGATATCCGACCCACGACTTGGAGTTAGCTGCAGTAGTTTTTGCTTTATAAATTTGGAGGCACTATCTCTACGGGGAGAAGTGTAAAATATATACAGACCACAAGAGTCTGAAATATATTTTTACACAGAAGGACTTGAATATGCGCTAAAGAAGGTGGTTGGAGTTAATTAAGGACTACGACTGTGAGATTTTATACCATCCAAGTAAGGCAAATATCGTTGCCGACGCCTTAAGTAGAAAGGGTCGGGAGAAGTTGACGATGTTGACCGCTCTGGAGGAGCTAATTTCAGAAATGGAGAAACTGGAGTTGGAAGTGAAGTATCCTATGGAAATTGATGAGAAATTATTTCAGATGCAATCTGGTACAACCCTACAGGATAAATTTAAGGAGGCTCAACTTCAGGACGATGAATGAAAAAAGGTGATAAAGAAGATATCTGAAGGAATCGAACCAAGATTTAAGATGGATAAGGAAGGAATACTGAGATTTGAGAGCAGAATTTGGGTACCGCCAGTACCGGAGATTAAGGAAGACATTTTGAGTGAGGCTCATAGCTCACGATATTCGATTCACCCGGGTAGTACCAAGATGTATCAAGATCTTCGACAACACTTCTGGTAGCCGAATTTGAAACGTGATGTTGCAGAAAGTGTTGCCAAGTGTCTGACCTGTCAGAAAGTGAAAGCAGAACATCAGAGACCAAGTGGATTGCTACAACCGTTGGAGATCCCAGAATGGAAATGGGAACATATTACAATGGACTTCGTGGTTAGCCTTTCGACGACTCAGAAAGGCTACGACGCAGTATAGGTTTTCGTTGACCGACTGACGAAATCTGCACACTTCTTTCCGATAAAAATCAGATTCAACTTAGATCAGTTAGCAAGATTATATGTAAAAGATATTGTTTCGAGGCACGGAGTGCCGGTTTCAATTGTTTCCGATAGGGATATGCGCTTTACATCAAACTTCTGGAAACGTCTACAGGAATGCATGGGTACACAATTGCGGATGAGTACGGCATATCACCCTCAGACAGATGGACAGAGCGAAAGAACGATTCAAACATTAACAGATATGCTAAGAGTCTGTGTAATGGACTTTAAAGGCAATTGGGACGATCACCTACTGCTTGTAGAGTTCGGCTACAATAACAGTTACCACGCTAGTATTGGCATGCCGCCTTATAAAGTGTTATATGGTAGAAAGTGTAGAACTCTGCTTTACTGGGATGAAGTTGGTGAAAGATAGTTGCTAGGTCCAGAATTAGTACAACAGACAGCAGAAATAGTCAAAGTAATCCGAACACGACTGGTAGCAGCTCAAGATGGGCAGAAGAAATACGTCGATCCACGTCATAAAAATGTTGAATTTGAATCAGGTAGTTATGTATTCTTGAAGGTCTCTCCCTGGAAGGGAAAGATCAAGTTCGGAAAGAAAGGAAAATTAAGCCCACGATTCATTGGGCCATTTGAAGTACTTAGAAGAATCGAAGAAGTTGTGTATGAGGTAGCCCTACCTCCAGCACTCGAGAATGTCCACAACGTCTTCCATGTTTCTGTTTTACGACCCTACAAACTCGATTACAAGCATGTAATTGAATACGAACCCCTATATTTTGAAAAAGACTTATCTTACGAAGAAATTCCTGTTCAAATTGTCGACAGAAAAGAACAAGTTCTCAAAATAAAGTAATACCTTCTGTTAAGGTAATTTGGAGGAACCACGACGCTAAAGAAGCTACGTGGGAACTCGAAGAGAATATGATGAAGAATTACCCTCATTTATTTACTTAAATTATTATGTATGGCGATTACGGGGACAAAATCTTTGTAAGGGGGGATGTGTAATGGTCGAATTTATTGAGTCGTGATTCTGGGGACAAAATCCTTTTAAGGAGGGAAAGATGTGACGAACGAGATTTTTGTAATTTAATTTTAATATTTATTTGCTTAAATAAATATTTTTTGATGAATTAATTATTAGTTTTTGGATGAATTAATTATTAGATTAAATAATTAATTAATGCAATTGTGATAGATTAAATTAATTATATGTGTTATATTTATTAAATTAATGTGGAGAATATTTATTATTCAAGTATGTATTTATGTGAGCTTATTGAATTAAAAGAAATATTTAATAAGCCTAACATTATTTTAATTAATTTAATAATTAATTAGAGATTTAATAATTTGACATTATTAATAAACGAGAAAATTTAATTATTTGACTATGTGAATTAATGAGAAATTATTATATTTATTTAAATTAAATTAAATAAGATAATTGATTTGGGTGTGACTTGAATTAAACTATATTATAAAGGTTTAATTAAATTAATTGGATATAAGCCTTTAAGGCTAGCCAAACGACGCCTTAAGAGGAGTTGGGGGCAATTAAACCATGTAGGGAATAACTGACCTCAACTTTGTGCATAAAGGGTCAGTTGCTTTGTTTTACGTACTTTGCTATTAAGTGTTCAAACTGAGAGTCAGAGAATTTAGAGAGAGTTCAGAGATAATTCAGAAGAATTGTGGGAGAAAACTCTGTGATTGAAGTAGTATCTGAAAAAGGGATTGTTATCTTAACTCACTCTACACTCTGAGTAATTCTCTCCAACCCAATTCTCATTTTCTTACGTCATTAAGCTTTCATGAAAATGGTTTCCAATCTCCTTGTTAAATCTTTATAAATGGGAAATTGTGTTGTTATACATATATATATATATGATAATATGATTAGCATAACATGTTTTATTATATATTATATAGGTTTCCATATCATCAGTTTCATAATATTAACGTATGTTATGGCTTCAAAAGTTACAGAGTATAGAATATGGCCATATAGCCCTTATACATAATTTTAATATGTCAAACATAAATTATTTTGTAAAATTCACACTTGTATATAATTATGCATGTTAAAACGAAGTAAACAAAACTTGAATGGATGGATTTGGTGTTATAACGAATCTGTGGCATTGAATTTTATGATTTATGTTCAAAACCTTCAAGAACATCAAGAACAGTGAACTTTACATATTTTAATTCTGTAATTATGTGTTTTAATGGGTTTAAATCATTCTATAAATGTTGGGTAATGATTATGTATGAATTCTAGCATGTGGGTATGTTAACTTGGTGAAATTAATGATCATGTAGTGTTTATTTCACGAATCGCATGTTCTTCATGAATCGAGAATCAAAATCTGAGTTTCAGCCATGGCGCTTTCAACTTTAGAACTAAAGACTCGCGTCATAAATACCATATTCGTCATGACATATGCTGGCGCACAAGAAGCCACTACCGCTACCGTGAGACCCCGTGATTTATGAATAAAGATTTAATTTTCTCGAAATATTTTTTTGAATATTATGGTGTGAATTTGATATAATGTTATAGTTGTGGATAGTATTTATAAATTTTGCAAAGTACGCAAGTTGTTATATAATATTCGATTAGTCGGGGAATATTCGTTTTAACAGGGAATATTCGCATAACCAAGACAATCATTGTTGGATCCTGTGGAATTATTGTCGGATTGAGAAAACGACAAAAATACTTTATGAAAATAACGATGGAAGTTTTACCGTTAACTGTTGAAACATCCGGTGTTAAAAGTACAATGTCTGGCGTGGTTGCATACTAGCACACGGTATTGATTATTGATGCTTACGTGATAAGTCACTCAGTTTTGTTTTATTGATATTATTAATGTAATAAAACAGAATACTTTATAAAGTTATTCTATAAATAGAATATATTATATTCTAATATGCATAGTATTATAGTGTATCATATAGTGTTTTGCATAGTAAAATCTTTTTATATAAAACATAATTTTTATAAAGTTATTCTATAAATAGAATATAGTATATTTTATTATGCATAGTGTTGCATAGTACCTGCATAGTGCATGCATAGTGTTTTGCATAGTAAAATCTTTTTATATAAAATAGAATACTTTTATAAAGTTATTTGTTTTATTAGACAATAATTAGAATATATTATATTTTATTATGCATAGTGTTTGCATAGTGTTTGCATAGTAAAATCTTTTATAAAGTTATTCGTTTTATTAGATTATAAATAGAATATATTATATTTTATTTAAAAGATTTTGCTTTAAATATGGACCGTCAGATTAAAGTGAATCAATCTGGACCGTTCATGAGTTAGTTACTATGCAGTCCATTTTTCTATAAATAGAAGCTCATTCCTTCATTATTTCTTACGAATTCACTGAAACTCTAGAGAGATAAACTATAGAGAGAAAGAAGAAAAGTATTCTGCTACTTCACTACTCATATATCCAGTACTCTTCTTCTTAAGGTAGGGAATATTATTTGTTATACTCATAAGGGGTATTCTTTCTTTCTTATTCATGAAGAGAACTTCTGTTATTCCATTCTTTATTATTCTGTTGGAATAACCTGTATACGCGGGATACCCTATACATGGTGAAATTCTTATGTTATTCCATTCTTTATTTTTATTCTGTTGGAATAACCTGTCTATGTGAAGTATCGCATGTATGGTGATTTCTGTTGTTATTCCATTCTTTATTATTCTGTTTCTGTTGGAACATCCTGCTTGGTTCCATTGAAATTCTCCCCGACCGTTCCGTTAATTATTATTCATTGGAATAACCTCGTCATCACAAAGTACCACATGCATGGTGATTTCTTTTGTTATTCCATTCTTTATTATACTCAAATTGGTTAAAGTTTTGACTTCTATACTCCATGAAATTAGTGGAATATCCTTGATATTTGCACTTCATCCAAATCTCTTTTCATGGAAATATTCTTCTGAGCATTCTTGAATTTTACTCTACAAAGAAGTATCATGTTGACAATTTAGACGTTATTAGTTCCTGAATAAATTAATTCTTGTACTTGTTTTATTGAATTCTTATATCATTGTCATCATCCCCATGTTTATATTATGTTGAAAGTAATCAGTATTCAGAAAGTGCATAGATGGACTTGGTATGATTATGACTGTGGATTATTCTAAGATAATCATGACCGTAATGTTACAAATGATGTGGAAAAAGTTCTCATTGGCCCGTAGTGCATTGATGGACAGATTTTGGTATGATTATGGCTATGGATTCTCTTCGACCAAGGGTGCAAAGATAAAATATTTTATGGCATGATTAGGACCGTTGATGAAAACACGATTATCTTTGGCCCGTAGAGCATGGATAATTCGTGGTCGTGATACTAAAGAATATCCTCGTCCAGAAAAGCGGGGGATGATTTAATGATGTGGATTATTTATTAAGTCGGGTTCCAAATGATAAAAGTGATGAAAAACCTTTGAAATCATAAAAGATAGTAGATTTTATTCTCTACTTGACTCTTTTAATGGATTGCTTGTTCCGATGCACTTAAACTTGATGTTTGTTATATTGTATCAGTTTAACACTGTTGAAGGCTAACGATAAATTATTCTGCATTATCTTAGTCATAATATTTCTTACTGGGCTAGTTGAGCTCACCCTTTCTTTCATTGTTCTCTTCAGAAATGAGAATATAAGCGGGAACGAGTCGGGGAACGGAGTGATGGTCCTAGATGCTGCATTAGTAGTCCTCACTATTCTGTGATATAGTGTGATAATAATTGTAATGAGGACTCCTTTTGAGTTTGTATACTCTCTAGTAGACAATATTTGTATTCAAACTCACAGTTTATGTTTTGTCGTATTGTACACAACAATTGTATTATTAAGTTGTATTTGAATTCTGTACCATGTATCTGGCGACTCAAGATGGGTGATGTATACCTAATTTTGGGGGCATCACAGTTGGTATCAAAGCTTAGGGATATGATCCCTGGCTAAGATGTGAGAATAGAACTAGGAGGGGAGAGACGGGAATTCATTCGCTAGTATGACCTACCTAAGTTTATTTGATATTTAATTGGTCGGTCAGAGTATAGAGATAATATGTGATATGTTAATTAACCCTTATTTTGTGGCAGTATTTGAAAATGGCATCTTAAAATGTTGAGATAAGCAATGGAGCACAGGAGACCGTTGATTCTCCACAGATCAATAATCAAGACAATGTGCAACAAAGATGGTGATAATCCTCCAGTAAACAAAAAACACCGATCAATCGACGAACGACTGATGACGCTTTAAGAGCTTTTAGAATCATGCAACATCATCGGTAAGGCGGCTCCTGCTCATAATGCAGAGGAAACAATGGCAACCCACTTGGTCACCACTAAGCAATTCGAGGAGTCAGGACCACCGGAGTTTTTAGAAAGCCGTAACCACTTAAAGGCGAGAGACGTGGTTAAAGCAGATCACCAAGATATTTGATGTCTTGGGATGCTCCGAGGAGCAAAAGTTCCCTTTGCCACCTTTATGTTGCGTGAAGAGGCGTATCACCGGTGGGAATCAGAAACGCATTCCAACCGACGACTCAAGATGTCTTGGGAGAAGTTCCAAGAGTCATTTAATGACAAGTACTTTCCGGAAGCGTTCGTCACACGGAAGGAGGTGGAATTTATCAAGTTGAGCAAAACAACATGATCGTGTCGCAAGACGGGCCAAGTTTGTCGAGTTGTCCCGATTTAAGGTCCCACTTGGTTGATAATGAAGAGAGAATGACGCGGATGTTTTTAAGAGGTTTGAAGCCGGAGATACGTCAATATCTTATTTCTTATAAACTGTGTTTGTATTCAGATGTTGTAAATAGGGCTCAGTTAGTGGAGTGCGATAACGAGTCAACGCAAGTAAAAGAAAGCAGCAGGCAAAATGATAATACCGGTGATAACAGTCATCAAAGCGGTGACAATAAGCATGGAGGGAATCAACATGCCAGAAATGGTAACCACTTCGGTGGTAATCATGGTTAAAACAATAAGATGAAAATTTCAAGAAGTGAAGGTTCAACAATGACGTGAAGACGTTGGCACCAGCACCCATTTCAAAGGAAGAAGAATGACCACCGGTCGTATGTTTCAAATACGGACAGCAGGGACACATCCGTCCAAACTGTACGCAGCAATCCAAAGCCTATTTTAATTGCGGAAGAGAAGGTCGCCTAGCTCGATTATGTCGTATGGTGAAGTCAACTCCAGCTGGGATAGTGATGCCAAAGGATGTCCTGCATAAGCCAAAGCCGTGAGTTTAAGAGAGAGAGCATTTTTTTCCCATGACGAGGAACCTGAATAAAATTATCACGGGTATGTTAGTCATAAACTCTTGCGAAGTCTATACCATGTTAGATATCGATTCTACTCACTCTTTTATTTCACCTAGTTGTGTTCAATGTTTGAAGTTAACTCCAGAGAAGTTAGACTTTGATATATCTGTTTAAACTCAGTTGGGAGAAACCTTCGTTACCTCCACTATTTATAAATCTTGTTCAAATCAACACTTTCACGTTACGTGTCGATCTTGTCTCTTTGAAAATACTTGCCTTTGATGCGATTTTAGGAATCGATTAGTTAACTACTCATCATGCTTTTCATAAGGTTGTTAGCTTTCATACTCCTAACCAACATATTATGCGAATTCAAAGTAACCAAACCATTAAAGTCAATCATTGTCATATCAAGCCATAAATAAAGAGCCCCGATCCTTTCGTTGTTGACTTTTTTCTGTGGAATGCACCGAAGCCAGACTTTCTGTAGGCAACGTCGTGAATGACGTGGCAAGTTGATAGGTATCAATGTGACGTGCTATCCAAGTCTTGGATGAGAGTCACGATTTTGAATGATATTTCTATTGTTAATAAATTTCCTGACGTATTCTTGAAGACTTCTTAGCCTACCCCTAGAGCGTGAAATCGAATTTTGTATTGACCCTAGTACAAAACCCATTTCTAAAACCCTCAAATATTTTCTTCTCCTAAAACGAACGTGTAATATGCCAAAGACGTTGGCTCGAGCTATTGAAGATTACGATCGTACCATTCAATATCATCGTGGAAAAGCGAACGTGGTAGCTGACGCGTTGAGTAGAAGATCGTATGCGGTTACAAGTGCGAATATACGAACCCACGTGAAGATAACGAATATACGATTAGAATAGACTTGAATCGATAAAGTTAAAGCTGCTCAAGCTACATACTCAGACCTGATGAATGTGAAGAAGAAGGTTCAAGAGGGCGTTATTCTAGAAGCAAGAATCGGTGAAGAGAGGATATCTCAACCCTCAATTTTATTGGCCCATTTTAAAACCCTCGATCGAGTAGGAACTGTGGCCAATAGACTCGTTTTGCCTCCAAGTATGTTGCGTGTTCAGAACGTTTTTTTTTTACTTATCGATGTTACGTAAATATGTGGATGACCTGAACCACATTATTAATTTAGAACCAGACGAGATAGCAGAAGATTTAACGTATGAGGAGATACATGTTAACATCTTAGATAAGAAGGATCATATTCGACGCTCAAAGGTTATACCTCAAGAGTTAGAAATTGAAGTGAAGTCAAGGTATCCTCACCTATTCGGCATACCAGGTACGTACATAAATTTCGAGGGCAAAATTTCATAAGGAGGGGAGATTGTGAGACCCCAGATTTTATGAATAAAGATTTAATTTTCTCGAAATATTTTTTTGAATATTATGGTGTGGATTTAATATAATGTTATAGTTGTGGATAGTATTTATAAATTTTGCAGAGTACACAAGTTTTTATATAATATTCGATTGGTCGGGTAATATTCGTTTTAACAGGGAATATTCGTACAACGGCACAATCATTGGTGGACCCCACAATAGAATTATTGTTTGATTGAGAAAACGACAAAAATATTTTTATGAAAATAACGGCGGAAGTTTTACCGTTAACTATTGAAACACCCAAAGGTTAAAGTAATGCGAATACGGCGGGTTGCATAGTAGCACACGGATTGATTATTAATGCTTACGTGATAAGTCACTCGGTTTTTTGTTTTATTAGTATTATTAATGTAATAAAATGTAATACTTTATATAGTTATTCTATAAATAGAATATATTATATTCTATTATTCATAGTGTTGCATAGTGTCTCATAGATAGTGTTTGCATAGTGTTTTGCATAGTAAAATCTTTTTATATAAAATAGAATACTTTTATATAGTTATTCTATAAATAGAATATATTATATTTTATTATGCATAGTGCTGCGTATATGTTTTTTTCATATAGTAAAATCTTTTTATATAAAATATAATACTTTTATAAAGTTATCTCGTTTTATTAAATAATAATTAGAATATATTATATTTTATTATGCATAATGTTTGCATAGTGCCCGCATAGTGTTTGCATAGTAAAAAATTTTTATAAAGTTATTCGTTTTATTAGATTATAAATAGAATATATTATATTTTATTTAAAAGATTTTGCTTTAAATATGGACCATCAGATTAAAGTGAATCAATCTGGACCGTTCATGAGTTAGTTACTATGCAGTCCATTTTTCTATAAATAGAAGCTCATTCCTTCATTATTTCTTACGAATTCACTGAAACTCTAGAGAGATAAATTATAGAGAGAAAGAAGAAAAGTATTCTGCTACTTCACTACTCATATATCCATTACTCTTCTTCTTAAGGTAGGGAATATTATTTGTTGTACTCATAAGGGGTATTCTTTCTTTCTTATTCATGAAGAGAACTTCTGTTATTCCATTCTTTATTATTCTGTTGGAATAACCTGTATACGCGGGATACCCTATACTTGGTGAAATTCTTATGTTATTCCATTCTTTATTATTATTCTGTTGGACTAACCTGTCTATGTGAAGTACCGCATGCATGGTGATTTCTGTTGTTATTCCATTCTTTATTATTCTGTTGGAACTCCTTTCGGTGTGAAATTCGCCTGACCTGGTTCCGTTAATTATTATTCTATTGGAATAACCTGTCTATGTGAAGTATCGCATGCATGGTGATTTCTTTTGTTATTCCATTCTTTATTATACTCAGTTGGTTAAAGTTTTGACTTCTATACTCCATGAAATTAGTGGAATATCCTCGATATTTGCGCTTCATCCAAAGATCTTTTCATGGAAATATTCTTCTAAGCATTCTTGAATTTTACTCTACAAAGAAGTATCATGTTGACAATTTGGACGTTATTAGTTCCTGAATAAATTAATTCTTGAACTTGTTTTATTGAATTCTTATATCATTGTCATCATCCTCATGTTTATATTATGTTGAAAGTCATATGTGGCCTATAGTGCATAGATGGACTTGGTATGATTATGACCAGGGATTATTCGATATAATCATGACCGTAATGTTACAAATGATGTGGAAAAAGTCCTCATTGGCCCGTAGTGCATTGATGGACAGTTTTTGGTATGATTATGGCTATGGATTCTCTTCGGCCAAGGGTGCAAAGATAAATTGTTTTATGGCATGATCAGGACCGTTGATGAAAACACGATTATCTTTGGCCCGTAGAGCATGGATAATTCATGGTCGTGATACTAAAGAATATCTTTGGCCTGTAGTGCAGGGATGATTTAATGATGTGGATTATTTATTAAGCCGAGTCCCAGCGATAAAAGTGATGAAAAACCTTTTAAATCATAAAAAATAGTAGATTTTATTCTCTACTTGACTCTTTTAATGGATTGCTTGTTCCGCTGAAGTTAAACTTGATGTTTGTTATATTGTATCAGTTTAACACTGTTGAAGGCTAACGATAAATTATTCTGCATTATCTTAGTCATAATATTTCTTACTGGGCTAGTTGAGCTCACCATTTCTTTCACTGTTCTCTTTAGGAAATGAGAATATAGCTAGGACGAGTCGGGGAACGGAGTGATGGTCCTAGATGGTGCATTAGTAGTCCTCACTATTCTGTGAAATATTGTGATAATAATTGTAATGAGGACTCCTTTTGAGTTTGTATACTCTCTAGTAGACAATATTTGTATTCAAACTCACAGTTTATGTTTTGTCGTATTTTACACGTCAGTTGTATTATTAAGTTGTATTTGAATTATGTACCATGTATCTGGTGACTCAAGATGGGTGATGTATACCTAATTTTGGGGGCGCACACAGACATACTTGAAATAGCCAAGATATAGTACAACAAATGATGATGCCATGGCAATACTACTTAGCGTAATGGCCCGTAAATGAGTTTTAAAATGTTTAAGTCCAGCAATGTGTTATTAACTTAATCTAATGAACATAAAAACTTGTTAGACGTATAATGAGGTGTTAAAATAAATTCTTAACACGTCCATAACACAATTACATGTTAATTGAATGATTGAATGCATAGTTAGCTTATTGTTCGTGAAGTCTTAATTTTGACAATAAGTGTAGTAATTGACTAAGTATAGTCATGAATTCGAGTTAGACAAAAGAATAAACTTGTGATGACTAGTGCGTTATAATTGACTGGTAGTATGAATGTAAATAATATGTAGGATTTAAACCAAGGAACGAGTTTAATTAAAGTGTAATCTACGCACGAGGCAAGTTTCCTAACCCTACTTGTTATCGTTATATAAGTGATGAATTCACCTTTCTATATTGAGCAAGTTCTCATTATTATTAATCAAGTCTGTTTTGTTATATTATAGCCTATTAATATTTCAAGCATGATGTTGTTATACAATACTTATTCTATTATATACCTTTTGAGATTTTATTCAAGTTAAATATTAAGTTACTGTTAAACCTTGTTAGACTAACGAACCCTTAATGATTTGACTAGTCCATAGTTGATTAACGCTCTAAATTTCAGAACACTTATTGAAATTATCCAAACCATACTTCCTTTGGTGCGGACTCTAATGTCAAACTAAGATGAACAACCCTGTATAGGGATTTCTTATGCGTTAGCATTAAGATATTGTGCACAGTATGGTACTAAGGGCCGATCCCCCTAAGTACGAACAGAAGAGTCCATAGTCTTATAACCCTTGATAACCTAGGACATAGTTCAAGGTCTTACGACCCTCAGAAATCTTTTGATTCTTGTTATTCATTCTTGATTCAAAAGTTGAGCTTTTATGTAAGACCCCAACTTTTATGAATAAAGAATAATTTTCTCGAATTATATTTTTGAATATTATGGTGTTGATTTGATATAATGTTATAGTTGTGGGTAATATTTACAAATTTTGCCAAGTAAGCAAGTGGTTATATAATATTCGATTGGTCGGGGAATATTCTTTTTGTCAGGAAATATTCGTATGACGGCATAATCATTAGTGGACCCCACAACGGAAGTATTGTCATAGTTAGAAAACGATAAAATTATCTTTTATATAAAATAACTACGAGGTGTTACTGTTAAAACTGCTGAACTACCCTAGTAAAAGTACAAGAATATGCTGGCGTGGTTGCAAAGTAGCACACGATATTGATTATCGATGCTTACGTGAGAAGTCACTCGCTTATACTCAATTATTGCTACAAGAATTATGCATCATATCTCTTATATTATTAATTCAATTATTGTCACAAGATCATCTCAGATAATATGTTATATTATTAAATTAATAATTGAGACGACAAGTTATAATATTAATGATTAATAATTGTTGAAAGATTAAATATGTGTTGATTAAAAATAAAATAATTTATGGTAATATTTATTCAATCCTTGATGTATATAAAGAGTCTATTATGAGACGTTTGTGGTAAATTTGGTTATTCTATGGGGGCCCATATGTCATCATCTAAGAGTCTCTTTCGCCAATAGTAATTACCTTTATGAGACGTCAAACCACTTGCCGTTTCACATTACAGGTGTCGAACCAATTGTTGTTTCACATTACAGGCGTCAAACCACTTGGTGTTTCACATTACAGGCGTCAAACCACTTTTCTTTTCACATCACCAGTCGTCAAGCCGCTTGCCTTTTCACATTACAAGTGCTAAGCTAGAAATCTTCTATAAATAGAGGCCTAATTCTTCATTATTTTTCACGAATTCATTCAAGCTATTGAGAGAGAAAGTATAGAGAGAATAAGAGAGAAAGAAGAAGAGTATTCTGTTACTACACTACTACAGTATTCAATCTCCTACTAATGTAAGGGGTGTTATTTCTTTTGTATTCATGAAGAGAACTTCTGTTATTCCATTATTTATTATTCATTTGAATAACTCAGATACGCCGCTATCCTATACTTGGTGAAATTCTTCTATTATTCCAGTCTTTATTATCCTCGCTGAATATCCTGGCATTCATGCGTTTGCTTTGTGGGACCGGGTTCCATCTTTATTATTCTCATTGGAATATTCTATCTGCATTTACGTACCGACCGGTTTCATTCTTTATTATTCATTTGAATATCCCGTGCATGCGCTTTTACGCCGCACTGGTTTCGTTATTTATTATTCGTTGAATAACTCTGCATGTGCGGGCTCATCGCATGCATGGTGATTTCTTTTGTTATTCCATTCTTTATTATACTCAGTTGGTTAAAACTTTGACTTCTATACTCCATGAAATTAGTGGAATATCCTTGATATTTGCACTTCATCCAGTATCTTTTCATGAAAATATTCTTTCGAGCATTCTTGAATTTTACTCTATAAAGCAATATCATGTTGACAGTTTGGACGTTATTAGTTCCTAGATAAATTAATTCTTGAACTTGTTTTATTAAATTCTTATATCATTGTCATCATCCCCATGTTTATATTTTATTGAAAGTCATTTGTGGCATGTAGTGCATAGATGGACTTGGTATGATTATGACCAGGGATTATTCGGCGTAATCATGACCGTAATATTACAAATGATGTGGTAAAAGTCCTCATTGGCCCGTAGTGCATTGATGGACAGTTGTTGGCATGATCATGACCATTAATAAATACACAGATATTCTTGGCCAGTAATGCATGGATAATTGTGGTCGTGATACTAAAGAATATCCTTGGCAGTAGTGTGCGGGGTGATTTGATGATGTGGATTATTTATTGTCGAGTCCCAAATGATAAAAGTGATGAAAACCTTTTAAATCATAAAAGATAGTAGATTTTATTCTCTACTGACTCTTTTAATGGATTGCTTGTTCACCGCAATTAAACTTGATGTTTGTTATATTGTATCGCTTTAACAATCGTTTAAGGCTAATGATAATTTATTCGCATTATCTTAGTCATAATATTTCTTACTGGGCTAGTTGAGCTCACCATTTCTTTCATTGTTCTCTTCAGGAAATGAGAATATAGCTGGGACGAGTCGGGGAACGGAGTGATGGTCCTAGATGCTGCATTAGTAGTCCTCACTATTCTGTGATATAGTGTGATAATAATTGTAATGAGGACTCCTTTTGAGTTTGTATACTCTCTAGTAGACAATAGTTGTATTCAAACTCACAGTTTATGTTTTGTCGTATTGTACACAACAATTGTATTATTAAGTTGTATTTGAATTCAAAGACCATGTATCTCAAGCGACTCAAGATGGGTGATGTATACCTAATTTTGGGGGCATCACGGTTGGTATCGAGCTTAGGATATGATCCTGGCTAAGATATGAGAATAGTACTAGGAGGGGAGAGACGGGGAATTCATTCGCTAGTATGACCTACCTAAGTTTATGTGGTATTTAATTGGTCTCACGAAATTTAGGGATAATATGTTACATGTCAATTAACCTTTGTTTTGTGGCGATGTCTAAAATGACATCCGAGAATGTTGAGAATAGCAATGGAGCACAAAGCATCGTTGATTCACCACATATCAATAATCGTGATAATGTGCATCGTGAAGGCGATAATCCTCATGCAAACAATAACATTAACCAAATGATGAATGATCAAATGTTCAGAGGCTTTATGCAATTCATGCAACAGCAGGCGAGAGCGGCTCCTGTTCAAAATATAGGTGGAAACACTCGAAACTCTTGGACTGGTCCACCGCTAAACAGTTCAAGGAGCTGGGACCACCGAGTTTATTGAGAGCCAAAACCACTTAAAGGCGAAGCATGGATAAAGCAGATCACCAAGATATTTGATGTCTTGGGATGCTCCGAGGAGCAAAAGGTTCCTTCACCGCCTTTATGTTGCGAGGAGAGATTCATCGGTGGAATCGGTAAACCGTACTCAACCTGCCGCACTAAAAATGTCTTGGGAGAAGTTCCAAGAACTAATCAACGACAAGTACTTCCCAAAAGTATTCGTCACATGAAGGAGGTGGAGTTCATCAAGTTGGAACAGAATAATATGACTGTGTCGCAGTACGAAGCAAAGTTTGCCGAGTTGTCCTGGTTTGCGTCCCACTTGGTGGATAATGAAGAAAGAATGACACGGATGTTTTTAAGAGGTTTGAAGCCGGAGATACGTCAACATCTTATTTGTCATAAACTGTGTTTGTATTCAGATGTTGTAAATAGGGCTCAGTTAGTGGAACGCGATAACGAGTCAACGCAACCAAAGGAGAGCAACCAGCAAAATGATAATCTAGTGAGAGCAGTCATCAAAGCGGTGACAACAAGTGTGGAGGAAATCAACAGGCCAAAAGTGGTAACCACTTCGGTGGTAATCAGGGCCAAAATAATAAAAATGGGCATTTCAAGAAGAAGAGATTCAACAATAATGGAAAGACGTCAGCACCAGCACCTGTCATTAATGAAGGAGAATGACCTCCTATCATATGCTTCAAATGCGGAGGGGAGGGGCACATCAGTCCAAACTGCGCAATGTCGTCCAAAGCATGTTATAATTATGGAAGAGAAGGTCACTTAGCCCGATTTTTTCGTTCACCGAAAGACAAGTTCAGCTAGGATGGAGGCACCAAAAGTAGTCCCTAAAAGTTAAAACCGGTAGTCTGAGGAGAGCGTTTTTGTGACCTCCCGAAAGCAAGGAACCCGAATGAGGTCATCACGGTAAGCTTATCATAAACTCTAGCGAAGTCTATACTTTATTTGATACCTTGTTCTACCCATTCTTTTATTTTTCCTACTTATACTCAACGATTAAATTTGACTCGGAGAAATTAGACTTTGACTTATCTGTGGAAACTCCGTTGGGAGAAACCTTCATTGCATCCACTGTTTATAAGTCTTGTTTGGTTCAAATTGGTACCCTCACATTACCTGTCGATCTTATTTCATTGAAAATACTTGCATTTAACGTGATTCTAGGGATTGATTGGTTAACTACTCATCATGCAAAAATTGATTATTTTTGTAAAGTTGTTAGCTTTCATATTCCTATCCAACCTATTATGCGAATTTAAGTGACCAAACAATTAAAATCAATCACAGTCATTTCAAGCCATAAAGCTATTCGTTTATTGAAAAACGGATGTCAAGCTTTCTTAGCTCATGTCACATATTTAAACAAAAATACGTCAGTTTTGAACGATATTTCTATTGTTAATAAATTTCCTGACGTATTCCCTCAAGAACTTCCCCTTCCTACCCCGAACGTGAAATTGAATTTTGTATCGACCTTGAACACGGTAGAAAACCCATTTCAAAGCCCCATATCGAATGGCTCCTATTGAACTTCGAGTTAAAGACCCAACTGCGAGGAATTGTTGAGACATTGGCTTTATTCGTCCTAAATACGTCTCATTGGGGTGCTCTGCTCTATTCGTGTGAAGAAGAAATATGGGAGTATGCGACTTTGTATTGATTATCGGGAGTTGAATCATGTCACCATCAAAAATAGGTACCCATTGCCACGTATTGATGACTGTTTAACCAACGGTTGCAAGGAGCCAAATTCTTTTCAAAGATTGATCTTCTTCCGGGATATCACCAATTGAAGATTAGAACGATGACATTCCAAAGACGGCTTTTAGAACTTCGATGAGGCATTATGAATTCTAGTCATGTCCTTTGGATTGACTAATGCTCCTGCTGCCTTCATGGATATGATGAACCGAGTATTCAAGGAATATTTAGATCACTTTGTGATCGTCTTTATTGATGACATCCTTATTTATTACAAAAGCCATGAAGATCATGAGCAACACTTGAGGCTGACACTCCAAAAGCTTCGTGAATACAAGCTTTATGCCAAGTTGAAGAAATGCGAGTTCTGGCTTGAAGAAGTAGCATTCCTTGGGCACGTAGTATCAAGTCATGGAATATCTATTGACCCGGCAAAGATTGAAGCTATTCAAAGCTGGGAGCAACCTAAATTAGTGATCGAAGTACATAGCTTTCTCGGTTTAGTTGGTTATTATCGGAGATTCGTGGAAGGATTTTCTTGAATCGCTACACCATTAACTTAGCTAACTCAGAAAGATACAAAGTTCGGTTGGAGCGAAGAATGTGAGAAGAGTTTTCAAGAACTCAAAAGGATACTCATTTCAAACACTGCTCGACAATACCATCCGCCTCGGAAGGATTTGTCATCTCAACGGTGATGCTTCGGCAAAAGGGGTTGGGATGTGTTATCATGCAACATGGAAAAGTCATAGCCTATGCCTCGCGACAACTCAAAGAATATGAGAGGAATTATCCTACTCATGATCTAGAGTTGGAAGCTGTTGTCTTTGCACTTAAAATTTGGAGGCATTACTTGTATGGGGAGAAAGTGGAGATTTTTACAGATCATAAAAGCCTTAAATATTTCTTCACTTAAAAGGAACTCAACATGCGACAACGACGTTGGCTTGAACTATTGAAAGATTATGATCATACCATCCAATACCATCCTGGAAAAGCGAACGTGGTAGCTGACGCATTGAGTAGAAGATCATATGCAAGTACGAGTGCGATATTGTCAACGCAAAGGCCCATTTTATGTGACTTACAAATGATGAAGATAGAGTTAAAGGCTCTAGGGACCCATGTGATGATGACGAATATACAAGTAGAACCAACTTTAATCGATAAAGTTAAAGCTGCTCAAGCTACAGACCTGGAACTGATGCGTATGAGGAAGAAAGTGCAAGAAGTTGCTATGCCGGAAGCAAGAATCGATGAAGAAGGAATACTTCAAGTCAACTCCAGACTTTGTGTTCCTAACGACCTTGATTTAAAGTATAAAATCATGATGGAGGCGCACAACACACCGTTTGCAATCCATCCTAGGAGTAACAAAATGTATCATGATCTTCGTCATACATTTTGGTGGAGCAATATGAAGAGAGAGATAGCATTGTTTATCTCAAGGTGTCTAACTTGTCAACGAGTTAAAGTGGAGCTTCAAGTACCAAAAGGTCCATTGCAACCACTTAAAATTCCAGGATGGAAGTGGGAGCACATTACCATGGATTTCGTTACCGGTCTTCCTAAGTTTTCTCAAGGCATAGATGCGATTTGGGTCATTGTTGATAGATTGACCAAGTCTGCTCATTTCAAACCGATACGAGAAACTTATACACTTGAACGTCTTATTCGTATGTACATAAACGAGATTGTAAGATTGCATGGTATGCCGGTATCCATAGTTTCTGATCCAGACCCAAGATTCACTTCATGATTTTGGGTTAGTTTGCAAAAAGCTATGGGCACAGACTTACGATTTAGCTCGGCATATCATCCTCAAACAGACGGACAGTCGAAGAGGACTATTCAAACTCTTGAAGATCTATTAGGAGTCTGTGTCCTTGATTTCAAGGGAAGTTGGGACAAGTTCTTACTATTGGTGGAGTTTTCCTACAACAACAATTATCAAGCAAGTATTGGCATGGCTTTATTCGAAGCGTTGTATGGAAGATAGTTTCGTTCTCCAGTATGCTGGGCTGAGGTGGGTGAAGCAACGTTGTTGGGACCGAAGTTGGTACGTATGACTACGGAAAAGATTCAAACGATCCGGCAACGTATAAAATCCTCACAAGATCGACAAAAGAGTTATGTTAATCTTCATCGAAAGGATGTGGAATTCGATATAGGAGATCATGTGTTGTTACGTGTTGCTCCATGGAAAAGAGTTACGAGATTTGGAAAGAGAGGAAAGCTCAATCCTCGATTCATCGGCCCATTTTTAATCCTCGATCGACTAGGAACTGTGGCCTATAAACTCACCTTACCGCCAAGTATGTCTCGTGTTCATAATGTTTTTCACATATCTATATTGCGTAAATATGTGAAAGACCCGAACCACATTATTGAGTTAGAACCAAACGAGATAGAGGAAGATTTAACGTATGAAGAGTTACCTGTTAAAATCTTGGATAAGAAGGATCATGTTCTACGCTCCAAGGTTATACCTCAAGTCAAAGTTTTGTGGAGAAACCACGATGTGGAGGAAATGACTTGGGAGTTAGAATCTGAGATGAAGTCAAGGTATCCTCATCTCTTCGACATACCAGGTATGTACCCTAATTTTGAGGACAAAATTTCATAAGAAGGGGAGGTTGTAAGACCCTAACTTTTATGAATAAAGAATAATTTTCTAGAATTATATTTTTGAATATTATGGTGTTGATTTGATATAATGTTATAGTTGTGGGTAATATTTACAAATTTTACAAAGTAAGCAAGTGGTTATATAATATTCGATTGGTCGGGGAATATTCTTTTTGTCAGGGAATATTCGTACGACGGCACAATCATTGGTGGACCCCACAACGGAAGTATTGTCGTAGTTAGAAAACGACAAAATTATCTTTCTATAAAAATAACGGCGGAGGTGTTACTGTTAAAACTGCTGAACTACCCCAGGTAGTAAAAGTATAATGTCTGGCGTGGTTGCATATAGCAGCATACGGTATTGATTATTGATGCTTACGTGAGAAGTCACTCGCTTATACTCATTATTATTCACATAATTGCTTTGCATCATATCTCTTATATTATTGATTCAATTATTGTCACAAGATCATCTATATAATCTGTTATATTATTAAATCAATAATTGAGACGACAAGTTATAATATTAATTATTAATAATTGTTGAAAGATTAAATATGTATTGATTAAAAATAAAATAATTTGTGGTAATATTTATTCAATCCTTGATGTATATAAAAAGTCTATTATGAGGCGTTTATGGTAAATTTGGTTATTCCATGGGGGCCCATATGTCATCATCTAAGAGTCTCTTTCGCCAATAGTAATTACATTTACCAGACGTCAAACCACTTGCCATTTCACATTACAGGCGTCGAACCAATTGTCGTTTCACATTACAAGCGTCAAACCACTTGGTGTTTCACATTACAGGCGTCAAACCACTTGGTGTTTCACATTACAGGCGTCAAACCACTTTTTTTTCACATCACCAGTCGTCAAGCCGCTTGCCTTTTAACATTGCAAGTGCTAAGCTAGAAATGTTCTATAAATAGAGGCCTAGTTCTTCATTATTTTTCATGAATTCATTCAAGCTATAGAGAGAGAAAGTATAAAGAGAAAAAAAAGAGATTTTATTCTCTACTCGACTCTTTTAATGGATTGTTTGTTCCGCTGCAGTTAAACTTGATGTTTGTTATATTGTATCAGTTTAACACTGTTTAAGGCTAATGATAATTTATTCTGCATTATCTTAGTCATAATATTTCTTACTGGGATAGTTGAGCTCACCCTTTCTTTCACTGTTCTCTTCAGGAAATGAGAATATAGCTGGGACGAGTCGGGGAACGGAGTGATGGTCCTAGATGGTGCATTAGTAGTCCTCACTATTATGTGATATAGTGTGATAATAATTGTAATGAGGACTCCATTTGAGTTTGTATACTCTCTAGTAGACAATATTTGTATTCAAACTCACAGTTTATGTTTTGTCGTATTGTACACGACAATTGTATTATTAAGTTGTATTTGAATTCTGTACCATGTATATGGCGACTCAAGATGGGTGATGTATACCTAATTTTGGGGACGTCACATTTTATTTCAGAAGTCTTTAATTCACTCGCATGTTATTATATATTGTTATTTCATTTTTATACTTGTGGGCATTCATGCTCACTCTTGCGTAATAATAACATTGCAGTTAAGAACGAAAGGTACGATGAGCCTTCTTCTAGCAAAGGCAAAGCTAATATGTGATGAAGACTTGTTATTTAATTTTAAGAATGTTATTGTAAAGACTTGATGTTGTTTAAGACTTATTTGTTTATGTTTCCGCAAAAATGTTTAAAGTTAGTTTGACCTAGGATTGTATTTATTATTCAGATGTTATAACCCCATAAGGGGAGGATTTTATTTCTATATATTGCATGGTTTGCATTTATTACGGGTAGATAGATAGATGATATTTGTATAGTGAACACCAAATCCTGTGGAATTTAAGTACTCGGATTTGGGGGTGTCACATTAACCATTTATTAAATAGAATAATAATTATAAAAAAAATTAGATACTTTCATTTCATATAATTTGGGGTCTTACAACCTCCCCTCCTTATGAAATTTCATCCTCGAAATTCGTGTACGTACCTGGTGTGATGAAGAGGTGAGGATACTTTGATTTCATTTTAGATTCTAACTCCCAGATCATTTCCTCATCATCGTGGTTTCTCCACAAAACTTTGACTTGAGGTATAATCTTGGAGCGTAGAATATGTTCCTTCTTATCCAAGATGTTAATAGATACCTCTTTATACGTTAAATCTTCCGCTATTTCATCCGGTTCTAACTCAATAATGTGGTTCGGGTCTTCCACATATTTACGTAACATAGATATGTGAAAAACATTATGAACCCGAGACATACTTGGGGGTAATGCAAGTCTATAAGCCACAGTTCCTACTCGATCGAGGATTTCAAATGGCCCAATGAATTGAGGATTGAGCTTTCTTCTCTTTCCAAATCTTGTAACTCCTTTCCATGGAGCACCACGTAACAACACATGATCTCCAACATTGAACTCCACGTCCTTTCGATGTAGATCAACATAACTCTTTTGTCGATCTTGTGAGGTTTTTATACGTTATCGGATCATTTGAATCTTTTTCGTAGTAATACGTACCAACTTCGGTCCCAACAACGTTGCTTCACCCACCTCGTTCTAGCATACTGGAGAACGACACTTGTGTCCATATAACGCCTCAAATGGAGCCATGCCAATACTTGCTTGATAACTGTTGTTGTAGGAGAATTCCACTAATGGCAAGAACTTGTCCCAACTTCCTTTGAAGTCAAGGACACAGAGTCTTAATAAATCCTCAAGAGTTTGAGTCCTCTCTGACTGCCCGTCCGTTTGAGGATTATATGCCGAACTAAATCGTAAATCCGTGCCCATAGCTTTTTTTAAACTAACACGAAATCGTGAAGTGAATCTTGGGTCTCGGTCAGAAACTATGGATACTGGCATGCCATGCAGTCTTACAATCTCATTTATGTACATACGAGCAAGGCGTTCAAGTTTATAATTTTCTCGTATAGGTAAGAAATGAGTAGACTTGGTCAATCTATCAACAATGACCCAAATTGCATCTATGCCTTGAGAAACCTTGGGAAGACCAGTAACGAAATCCATGGTAATATGCTCCCACTTCCATTCTGATATTCAAGTGGTTGCAATGGACCTTTTGGCACTTGATGCTCCGCCTTGACTCGTTGACAAGTTAGACACCTTGAGATAAACTCCGCTACCTCTATCTTCATAGTGCTCCACCAAAATGTATGTCGAAGATCACGATACATTTTGGTACTCCCAGGATGGATTGGAAACGGTGTGTTGTGCGCCTCCATCATGATCTTATACTTTAAATCAGGGTCATTTGGAACACAAAGTCTGGAGTTGACTCGAAGTATTCCTACCTCATCAATTATTTCTTCCGGGATAGCACCTTCTTGTACTTTCTTCTTCATACGCATCAGCTCTAGGTCTGTAGCTTGAGCAATTTTAACTTTATCAATTAAAGTCGGTTCTACTCGTATATTTTCCATCATCATGTTGGTCCCTGGAGTCTTTAACTTTATCTCTATCCTTTGCAAGTCATACAAAATGGGCCTTTTCATTGACAATATCGCACTCGTACCCGCATCTGATCTTCTACTTAATGCGTCAGCTACCACGTTTACTTTTCGAGGATGGTATTGAATGGTATGATCATAATCTTTCAATAGTTCAAACCAACATCGTTGCCGCAGATTGAGTTCCTTTTGAATGAAAAAATATTTGAGGCTTTTATGATCCGTATAGATCTCCACTTTCTCCCCATACAGGTAATGCCTCCAGATTTTAAGTGCGAAGACGATAACTGCCAACTCTAGATCATGAGTAGGGTAATTCCTCTCATATTCTTTGAGTTGTCGTGAGGCATAGGCTATGACTTTCCCATGTTGCATGAGAACACATCCTAACCCTTCACTCAAAACATCATCAGAGATGACAAATCCTCCGAGCGGATGGTATCACGTAATAAAAGTCTTGAATGAGTCTCCTCTTGAGTTCTTGAAAACCCTTGTCACGTTATTCGCTCCAACCGAATTTTGTATCTTTTCTAGTCAGCTGAGTTAATGGAGTGGCGATTCGAGAAAATCCTTCCACGAATCTCTGATAATAACCAGTTAAGCCCAGAAAGCTATGTACTTCGGTCACTGACTTAGGTTGCTCCTAGCTTTGAATTGCTTTAATCTTTGTCGGGTCAACAAATATTCCACGATTTGATATCACGTGCCCAAGGAATGCTACTTCCTCAAGCCAGAACTCGTATTTCTTTAACTTGGCATATAATTTGTTCTCACGAAGCTTTTGTGGTATCAGCCTCAAGTGTTGCTCATGATCTTCATGACTTTTGGAGTAAATGAGAATGTCATCAATAAAGATAACCACAAAATGATCTAAATATTCCTTGAATACTCGGTTCATCATATCCATGAAGGCAGCAGGAGCATTAGTCAATCCAAAAGACATGACTAGGAATTCATAATGCCTGTACCGAGTTCTGAAAACAGTCTTTGGAATGTCATCAATTTTAATCTTTAACTGATGATATCCGGAACGAAGATCATTCTTTGAAAAGAACTTAGCGCCTTGCAACTGGTCAAATAGGTCATCAATGCGAGGCAACGGGTACCTATTTTTGAAGGTGACATGATTCAACTCCCGATAATCAATACAAAGTCGCATACTCCCATCTTTCTTCTTTACAAATAGAACAGGAGCACCCCAAGGAGATGTACTAGGACAGATGAAATCGATGCCTAACAATTCCTGCAGTTGGGTCTTTAACTCCTGAAGTTCAACAAGAGCCATTCGATATGTGGCTTTAGAAATGGGTTTTGTACCGGGTTGAAGGTCGATACAAAATTTAATTTCACGCTCTGGGGGTAGTCCAGGAAGTTCTTCAGGGAATACGTCAGGAAATTTTTTAACAATAGAAATATCATTCAAGACTAACGTATTTTTGTTTAAATTCGTGACATGAGCTAAGAAAGCTTGACATCCGTTTTTCAATACACGAATAGCTTTATGGCTTGAAATGAAAGTGATTGACTTTAATGGTTTGGTTTCTTGAATTCATATAATAGGTTGGTTAGGAACATGAAAGCTAACAACCTTACGAAAATAATCAATTTTAGCATGATGAGTAGTCAACCAATCAATTCCTAAAATCACATCGAATACAAGTATTTTTAAAGAGATAAGATCAACAGGTAACGTGCGGTTACCGATTTGAATCAAACAAGACTTATAAACAGTGGATATAATAAAGATTTCCCCCAACGGAGTTTCAGCCAATAAATCAAAGTCTAATTTCTCCAGAGTCAAATTTAAACATTGAACGTAAGTAGGAGAAATAAAAGAATGGGTAGAACCGGTATCAAATAAGGTATAAGCTTCGCAAGAGTTTATGATTAGCTTACCCGTGTTCACCTCGTTCGGATTCCTCGCTTTTTGGGAGATTACGACAAACGCTCTCCCTTGAACTACCGGTTTTGTCTTGTCTGGGACGGCCTTTGATGCCTCCATCCCAGCTGGACTTGACTTTGGTGCCCAACAAAATCGGGCTAGGTGACCATCTCTTCCACAATTGTAACATGTTTTGGACTGCTGCGTACAGTTTGGACTGATGTGTTCCTCCCCTCCCCATTTGTAACATACGATCGGTGGTCGTTCTCCTTCCTTAACAACAGGTGCTGGTGCTAACGTTTTTCCATAATTATTGAATCTCATCTTCTTGAAATTTCCACTTCTATTATTTTGGCCATGATTACCACCGGAGTGGTTACCATTTCTGGCATGTTGATTCCCTCCATGTTTGTTGTCACTGCTTCTATGACTGCTACCATTGGTATTATCAACTTATCGGCCGCTTCTCTTCGGGTCATTGACTTCTCATTATCGCTTCCAATAATCGAGCCCTATTTACAACATCCAATACAAACACGCCAGTGAGAAATTAAGTATTGACGTATCTCGGGTTTCAAACCTCTTAGAAACACCCATGTCATTCTCTCCTCATTATCAACTAAGTGGGGCGCAAACTGGGACAACTCAACAAACTTAGCTTCGTACTGTGACATGGTCATATTATTTTGCTCCAACTTGATAAACTCCACCTCCTTCATTTGACGAATACTTTCGGGAAAATACTTGTCGTCGAACAGCTCTTGGAACTTCTCCCAAGACATTTTCAGTGCGGCATGTTGAGTGCGCTTTACAGATTCCCACCAGTAATCTGCCTCTCCTCGCAACATAAAGGTGGCAAAGGGAACCTTTTGATCCTTGGAGCATCCCAAGACATCAAATATCTTGGTGATCTGCTTTTTCCACGTCTCTGTCTTAAGTGGTTTAGGCTCTCTAATAAACTACGGTGGTCCCAGCTCCTTGAACTGCTTAGCGGTGACCGTCCGAGAGTTTCCAGTGTTTCCACCTGTATTTTGGACAGAAGTCACTCTCGCCTAATGTTGCATGAATTGCATAAAGCTTCTGAACATCCCATCGTTCATCATTCGATCGGTGTTGTTGTTTACCTGAGGATTATTGTCTTCTTGTTGCACATTATCCCGGTATCGATCGTTGGTGACTCAAATGGTCTCATGTGCTTCATTGTTGATCTCAACATTTTCAGATGCCATTTTCAAACACTGCCACAAAACAAGGGTTAATTGACATATCACATATTATCCCTATACTCTGACCGACCAAATAAAAACCAAATAATCTTAGGTAGGTCATACTAGCGAAGGAATTCCCCATCTCTCCCCTCCTAGTTCATGTCTCACATCTCAGCCAAGGATCATATCCCTAAGCTTTGATACCAACTGTCACGCCCCCAAAATAGGTATACATCACCCATCTTGGGTCGCCAAATACATGGTATTGAATACAAATACAAATTTAATTATACAACATGAGCTAAGAGTTTTAACATGAATATTGTCTTCTAGATAATATCCAAACTCAAATGGAGTCCTCATTACATTTATTGTCACACTATTTTATAGAATAGTGAGGACTACTATAACACCATGTGACGCCCCCAAAATTAGGTATACATCACCCATCTTGGGTAGTCAGATACATGGTACAAAATTTAAATACAACTTACTAATATAACTGTCGTGTACAATACGACATAAACTGTGAGTTTGAATACAAATATTGTCTACTAGATATTATACAAACTCAAAAGGAGTCCTTATTACAATTATTATCACACTATTTCACGTAATAGTGAGGACTACTAATGCTATCCTCTCGACCATTACTCCGCTCCCCGACTCGTCCCGGCTATGTTCTCATTTCAAGAGAACAAAGAAAGAAAGGGTGAGCTCAACTAGCCCAATAAGAAATATTATGACTAAGATAATGCGTAATAAATTATCAATAGCCTTCAACAAAGTTAAA
This sequence comes from Panax quinquefolius, assembly GCA_020205615.1. NCBI lineage: Eukaryota > Viridiplantae > Streptophyta > Magnoliopsida > Apiales > Araliaceae > Panax > Panax quinquefolius. The sequence continues at coordinate 59,226,745 of CM035160.1, forward strand.
CTTATAAAATATAATAAACATCAAGTTTAATCACAATGAACAAGCAATCCATTAAAAGAGTCAAGTAGAAAATAAAATCTACTATCTTTTATGATTTAAAAGGTTTTTCATCATTGCTAAAGCTAAGACTCACTTTAATAAATAATCCACATCATCGAATCACCCCGCACTACTACGGACAAGGATATTCTTTAGTATCACGACCACAATTATTCATGCACTACGGGCCAAGAATAGTTGTGTATTCATTAATGGTCATGATCATGCCAACAATCGGCCCATCAATGCACTACTACCAATCGAGGATTTTTACCACATCATTTGTAACATTACGGCCATGATTACAATCAATAATCCTCGGTCATAATCATACCAAGTCCATCCATGCTTCTACAAAGCCACGATGACTTTAAAAAAAAATAATATAAACATAAGGATGATGACAATGATATAAGAATTCAATAAAACAAGTTCAAGAATTATTTTATCCGTGAATTATTAACGCCCAAATTGTCAACATGATACCGTTTTGTAGAGTAAAATTCAAGAATGATCGTAAGAATATTTCCATGAAAAATATCGATGAAACGCAAATATCAAGGATATTCTACTAATTTCATGGAGTATAGAAGTCAAAGTTTTAACCAACCGGGTATAATAAAGAATGGAATAACAAAAGAAATCACCACGCATGCGATTGTGATGAGACAAAGTTATTCCAATGTAATAATAATAATCTAACCAAAGTCGTGAAATTCACACCGATGTGATGTTCCAACAGTAATAATAAAGATGGAACCAGATCCGGTGTAAAACACACGATAGGATATTCCAATGAATGATAAAGATTTTAACCAGTCCCGTGTAAAACACATGCATGTGATGTTCCAACAGAATAATAAAGATTTTAACCAGTCCTGTAAAACACACGCATGTGATGTTCCAATGTAATAATAGAAGAATGTCACCAATTATAGGGTAAACCGCTGATACAAAAAGTTATTCCAATGTAATAATAAGCAATGGAATAATATAAGGATTTCACCAAGTATAGGTATGCCATGTATACAGATATGATTATGTATAGGTATGCCACTTTTACAAAGTTATTCCACAATGTAATAATAATGAATGGAATAATGTGTTCTCTTCATGAATAAGAAAGAATAACACCCTTTACTGCACAAATAACAAATAATATTCCCTACCTTAGAAGAACTCTAATATCGGCAAAGTGAAGTAGCGTATACTTTTCTTCTTTCTCTCTAGTTTCTCTCTCTAGAGTTTCAAAGAATTAAATAAGAAAATAATGAAGGAATGAGCTTCTATTTATAGGAAAATAGAATGCATAGTAATTAATCCATTAAACTATCCCGTATTGATTTACTTTAATCCCGATTTCGGCCTATATTTATAGCAAAATCTTTTAAATAAAATATAATATATTCTATTTATATAAAAACATTTTACTATGCAAACACTATGCAACACTATGCAAAAATACTATGCATAATAAAATATAATATATTTTATTTATAAAATAACTTTAATAAAGTATTCTCGCTTTATATAAAGATGTTTCGCTTTTATTACGTTAATAATACTGAATAAAACAAAAACGCCATTATCGCTATAATAATTCATATTATTAATCGACAATAATGGAATCAAACCGAGTGACTTCTCACATAAGCATCAATAATCAATACCGTAAAGCTACTATGCAACCACACGTATATCGTGTACTTTTACTACCGAAGTAGTTCAACAAGATCAACCAGAAACTTCCGCCATTATTTCAATAAAATATTTTTATCGCTTTCTCAATCCGGCAATAATTTCGCCAGGGTCCACCAATGATTGAGTAGTTGTGCGAATATTCCCCTTTAAACCTAATATTCCCCACCAATCGAATATAATATAACCACTTCATACTTTGCAAAATTTATAAATATTACCCACAACTATAACATTATATCAAATTATTCCATAATATTCAAAATAATATTTATAGAAAATTCATCTTTATTTATAAAAGTGGGGTCTTACACACCATCTCAAAGCTATCACTCCGATCCCCGACTAGTTCCTATTTACGCTCTCATTTCAAGAGAACAATGGAAGTAAAAGGGTGAGCTCAACTAGCCCAAAGAAGAAATATTATGACTAAGATATTGCAGAATAAGTTATCATTAGCCTTCAACAATGTTAAACTGATAAAATATAATCGATAACAAGTTTAATTGTAGTGGAATAAGCAATCCATTAGAAGAGTCAAGAAGAGCATGATATCTACTATCTTCTATGATTTAAAAAGGTTTTCATCAACTTTATCGTTGAGACTCAGCTTAATAAATAAATCACATCATCGAATCATCCTTGCACTACGGGCCAAGGATATTCATGTAATCATCAATGGTCATGATTATACCGAATAATTCATGGTCATAATCATATAAATCAACAGTCCATCTATACACGTAAGTCAAAGATGACTTTCATCACAATATAAGCATGAGGATGATGACAATGATATAAGCATTTAATTAAATGAAAGCAAAGGATAAATTTTAAAGATTCATAATTTAATTTATCCAAGATTCAATAATGTCCAAATTGTCAACACGACATCGCTTTGTGGAGTAAAATTCAAGAATAATATCCATGTATCAAAAATATTTTGGATGTAAAAGAAATTAATTTTTTGGGTGAATACTAACCGGGTGAATAGTACCCCGTGAATAGTACTTCGTGAATAGTAACCCGACATAAAAAGTACCCCAAATACCCGAGTGAATAATATTATAGTGAATAGTAATCGGGTGAATAGTAACTCGTGAATAGTATCCCTGTTATGAAAAGTGTCTCAATACCCTAGTGAATAATATTATAGTGAATAAGTAACCGTGAATAAAGAACCTGACGTGAATAGTACCCTGAGTGTGAAATATTGATATTTAATAAGAAAGTTCGGATCAATATTCCAATGAAACGATATCGATGAAGAGCAAAACTCAATGATATTCAACTAATTTCAAGGATTATAGAAGCAATACTTACCATAGTAAGTTTAGATTTAAGAATATGAAAAGAAATAACATACTGAAATCAGAATGGATTTTCACCATTAATACTATACGACGTAATCCGCTAGAGATAGGTTATTATTCGCATATTAAAGGATGAATACAAAAAATAGTATTCCTTATGAATACGAAAGAAAAATACCTTTACCTTAGTAGAAGGTCGGATACAAATAATAAAGAAGTAGCGAATCACTCTTCTTCTTGCTTCTCTATAGTTTCTCTATATATAGTGTCTCTTGTGAATCTTAGTGAAATGGTGAGAATGAAAGAAGAATTAAGCTTCTATTTATAGGAGAATGGACTAAATAGTAACTTATTCACGAACGGTCCATATTGATTACTATTAAAACTACAACCGACTGTCCAAATTGATTTACTTTTAAAACCACCATCGACGGTCCAGATTGATTACTTTTAAAACCACCACCGATGGTCCAAATTGATTACATTTAAAACCACCATCAACGGTCCAGATTGATTTAACTTATTACACTTTGGTACCCCTAAAGTTGTCCAAGTTTGCAATATTTCCCTCTAACTTTTGTAATTCACTTATATTCAATAAACACATTTTTAATACTTCAACAATTATTCATCACTAATATTATAACTCACAATATTTAACAACCAGATCATTCCCAGGAAAGAGGGGGCTTTCCAATAAGGATTTCTCCCTATTGGCGAGCAATTAGGTGACCAAACCTCTCCTCGACAGAACTCCTCGTGGGTATGAAAACCATCTGAGGAAATTCGAACACCGTGAATAAATTTACAAGTTGCTTACAGCTGAAAAATGTGCATCACGGGAACCGAATCTAGATTCAATAGACTGAATCTGTGATCACATGATTCCTAGGCTCATATGATGCCGCAATTGATAATAAAGTAGTAAGCGGTATATATATATAAAAGATGTAAATATATATATATATATATATATATATATATATATATATATTGTATATGATCAACCACCACGAAGCACCTCCATGGGGTATGAGAAATGTAAATAAAGTTGTAAAAGAAATCAACCGCCACGAAGTAAACTCGGTGAGACGAAAAGTAAAGAAAGTCAAAATATTCAACCGCCACGTAAGTAAACTCCAAAGTAGACTAAACGAAATATATATATAAGCGGTGTAAACGCTCCGGATGTAAAATCTGTGCTCATCGAACAAAGTTCGACACACACAATTCATATATATAAGTGTATATATATATATATATATATATATATATATATATATATATATATATGAAAGCAAATAAATGCTCCGCATCAAGTATAGGCTTAATCGAGGCATAACTCGATAATGTTAGTCCATATATAAATATATATATATATAAGTATGTATATATATATATACAAACTAAAATAAAACTACGGACCGATGTTCGGTCAAACACATGTAACACGACTCTCAACGTGAAGAATTGTGTGTGCAAAGATGAATAGAAAAGCTTTAAAGTGTGTGAGAAGGCTTACAGCACGCCAAAGAAGACTTCTATATCTTTAAAGGGATGAACACTCGACTCCCCACCCCAGACAAAAAGTAGCAATATGTGAGCTCAGAAGTGTTTAAAATGAGGAAGCACTCAGTGTAGGGTGAGTACAGAGCAAATTTGGCAAGGCTTCCTCGCCTTTTCTCTCTTTAAAATGGCCACCCCAAGCACTCTAATTATAGGGGAGCCAAGTGTACCTGCTACCGGGTTTTTTTCCGGGCTTCATGGGTCCCATAGCCTCAAGCACGTGCACACGCACATCGTAATGTCGCATCCGATTGAGGTATGTAAGACCTATTTCTGACCAACGTTGTCGAGAGTTATGCAATGCCATGAGATTAGAGGTTGTATGAAGTCAGGAAGTAGGGACCATGCCCTACGATCTTCAAGCTTCAAATTATATCCGTTATCCTGCATAATAGTCACTCGGGATTGGACATCCTTGGTTCTTGTGGGACATTGCTGTGTAGAAATACATGTATAAAATGTTGAGACGGCCCGATGTGGCGTCAAGGTGGCACGATGATGCCTTTGCCCCTCACCGGGGTTATCACCGATTTGGGCTAATAAAGCAGACGGTGCTCAGGGTTATCTCATAGATTGGAATACTGCAAGTGTTGAAGGTCCTCAGTGTCATCTCTGAGGTGTGCCTGTCTTCCCGGTGTTATCTTTGGGTCTTGTTCTGAGTGCCTCGGTGTGAGTGCCGAGGTTTGAAACTGATTGCATTTGAAACAAGCATTTCCGGGGTTATCTCCAGAACTGCATTCCTTGGGGTTATCTCCAAGGTTGATAACTGTTACTCCCTGTGTTGGGACTGAGACTAAATATCTCGGGGTTATCTCCGAGATGGATAAGTTTTCTTCGGTGGAATTTCTGGTATTAGAACTGCATGCCTCGGGGTTATCTCCGAGGATGGAACTGTTACTCCCGGTGTGTGTTCCGGGGTTGAGACTGAACTTCCGGTACTATCCAGACTGGATTTGAGCTATCTTCCAGGGTTATCTCTGAAAGACGAATTTGCCCTCCTACAATGTCACTAACAGGTGTACAGAAAATTTTGAGTTTCTACAGTCTCCATATCTTTAGAGCAAATACCATCGCAACTAGCTCTAAATCATGAGTCGGATATTCTTTCTCATAGTCCTTCAGTTGTCTTGATGCATATGCAATAACTTTGCCATTATGCATAAGAACACAACCCAATCCTTTATGTTAGGCATCACTATACACCACAAAGTTTCCTGTATTATCTGGTAATGACAACACAGGTGCCACACTTAACTTCTTTTTCAAGTCTTGAAAACTCTCTTCACACTTCTCCGTCCAAACAAATTTTACAGCTTTCCTTGTCAAATTTGTTAACAGAGTGGCAATCTTGGAAAAAGTCCTGAATAAACAGTCTATAATAGTCGGCCAGTCCCAAGAAACTCCTCACCTCCGAATGTGTCCTTGGTTGTTCCCAATTGATTACGGTTTCAAATTTTTATGGATCCACTGAAATTTCGTCTTTGTCAATCACATGTCCCAAAAATTGTACACGATCTAACCAAAATTCACACTTAGAGAATTTTGCGTACAACTTTTCCTTTCTTAGTGTCTCCAACGTCAAACGTAAATGTTTCGTGTGTTCTTCTTGAGATTTGGAGTACATAAGAATGTCGTCAATAAATACCACCACAAACTTGTCTAAAACTGGTTTAAACACCCTGTTCATTAAATCCATGAATGCATCAAGGTCATTGGTCAAACCAAAAGATATCACCAGAAAGTCGTAATGTACATACCGATTTCTGAATGTCGTTCTAGGTACATCCTCCTTTCTTACTTTCAATTGGTGATACCCACTTCTCAATTCTATTTTTGAGAAATATCTAGCATCCTTCAATTGATCAAACAAGTCATCTATTCTTGGCAACGGATATTTATTCATAATAGAGACTTTGTTTAATTCCCTATAATCAATGCAAAGACGCATTGACCCATCCTTCTTCCTCAAGAATAACATTGGCGCTCCCCACGGTGATACGCTTGGTTGAATATACTTCTTATCTAACAGTTCTTGCAGTTGTACCATTAGTTCCTTCATCTCTACCGGAGCCATTCTGTACGAGGCCTTCGATATTGGAGCAGTTCCTGGAGCTAAGTCGATCACGAACTCAATCTCTCGGTCAGGCGGAAGTCCTGGAAAAATCCTCCAAAAACACATCTACAAATTCCCTAACCACTGGTATCTCTTCCAGTTTCACCCCCTTCCTCTGAGTATCAACTATGTAAGCTAAATAACCCACACAGCCTTGACTCAACAACTTCTTGGCCTGCATAATCGTCAAACATCTCGCATGTCTAGGCAATTTGCTACTATAGAAAACTACCTTTGACGGAGTTATTAGGTTTACACATTTCTTTTGGTAATCAATTATCGCTCCATAATTGAACAACAAATCCATTCCCAAAATAACATCAAATTCTCCAAGTTTTATCGGAATTAAATCTACCATCATGATATTCCCCTTAATATTCACCCTACAGTGCTTGTATACAAACCTAACAAGAATCACTTCCTTATTCCTAATTTCTATATTTAAAAGGAAATTCAATTCTTCACTAGGCAATCCTAACCTCTTACCAAATTCATCAGATATAAATGAACAAGTAGCATCCGAATCAAATAATACATAAGCATCAATATCATTGATTGGGATAATACCTAACACAACATCCTTTGATTGCACAACATCTTGCACAATCATATTGAAGGTTCTGGCTATGGGTTTGTTTGATGACGTTGGTCCAGCAATGGTCCATGTACCTCCACTGCTACTTCCCTTGCTTCATGTTGTCTCCCCAGCTTTCTTTTTAGGGCACTCATGAGAAAAATGATCCTTTGACCCGCACGTGAAGCAAACGTTCTTCTTTGGTTGATTGCAATTTGGGGCGATGTGACCTTCTTGGCCACAACTAAAGCATACATGTTTCTCCATTAAGCACATACCCTAGTGAAACTTCCCGCATGTAGCACATGCATCGAACATCCTATTCTGTTGATTACCCTGCTGGTTTCCAGCACCCACATTTCCATTCCATTTTCTCTTCAGGTTATTGTTACCATTTCCACCACCCCCGCCGCTATTCTTAGCCTCGCCTTCATTCTTCTTCTTTCTTTGTTCTTGATTAAACTTTGTTACCGCTTCGCCTCCACCTTCAGTGAGAATTGCCTTCTCCAGTACTGCTGTAAATGTCTTTAGCTGAAACATAGAGACCCTACTGTACACCAAGGGTTTCAGTCCCAACTCAAACCTCTTAGCCTTGTGTTCATCTGTGTTGACTTGATATGGCGCAAACCTCACCAACTCGTTAAATTTTGCGGCATACTCTGATACCGTCATTGTTCCCTGCTTCAGTTCTAAAAACTGCACCTCCAACTGATTCTTCGAACTCTCCGAGAAATAATTCTCGAAGAATATCTCCTTAAACCTATCCCAAGTCATAACCCCTTGTCCTCCTCGAGTTTTATTGGTTTGCCACCAATAACTAGCCTCACTATTCAACATAAATGTTGCAAAAGTAGTCTTCTGATTCTCCCCTACTCTAGCAACATCGAAAACTTTCTCTATCTCCATGATCCTGGTCTGTGCTTCAACTAAATTCATGGACCCACGGAATTCTGATGGTCCAACCGCCTTGAAGTCCTTAAATGTCACAACTTGATTATGTGGTTGATTCTGCAGTGCACCTATCAGTAATGTCACTAGCTGCTGAACTGGGTTAGCCTCAACATTGTCGTTATTGGTAGATCCCTCAGGGGTCCTCTGTCGTGGTTGACGTCTTGGAGGCATTTTCTGTTAAAATATACTCATTAGATTATTACTCAATTCCTTTAAGTATTTTCTACTTAACTTGCACCCCATAAAAGAAATCATCACATAACACATAACACTTTGAATAAAATAAAATAATAACTTTTATTCATTCATAATCTTTTTGAAAACATAAGAATAATAGCATCACTACTATTTACATTACTTTCCTAAACTGCTAAAGTTTTAGGATAACATCAACATCATATCCCATTGATTACATATCACCAGGGATTTCCATATTATTTATCATATTAATAATCTCATATCAGGTACATTCCCTACAATGTTCTACTAAGATGCTGTGTAGCCTTACGACGTTCTTCCTCTATTATCCGGAACATTGTTCTGCGATCTAATATGTACGGCGGCAATGTCTCGAACTGAATCGGATAACTCATGATCCGATCTTGAGCTCGATTGATCACGATGTTGAATATGTTATTCATCTCTTCCATCTTAGTCTTCTTTGTGTGTGCCTCTCTCTCTGCTATCTCGGCTCGTTGATAAGCTTCCTCGTACACGTCTTTGGCTCTTGCCCTCTTAGTAGATTCTTCTTTCAACTTGTTCTTCAGCTCTGCAATCTCCTCTATCATTTGTCCATTCTCTCCTTCAGTGTGGATCAGCTTCCCTTCGACATTATTCAGACGTTCATCTCGATCTCGGATCTCATCGTCCTTCTGTGCCATCGAGGTCTGTTGTTCAGTTACTATCTCTTCCAACTCCTCGATGGTATCATGAAGTTCAACATTGCGGTCGTATACTTTATCGTACATACGAGCAGCGATCGAGTTTAGTGGAACCTCTTCCTCCTCGTCCTCCTCATTCGATTGTGGCAGTTCAATGGGGTCCTCCTCGTCCATCTCTATCTCATCATCCTCATCATGTAAACCCTCCTGCTCAACCATTGTGACCAAAAGAGATGATTCCCCTAGTAGTAGTTGTTCTCAAACCACCTGAATGTCACGAGACTCCTCCTCTCTAGGCACATGGGGTTCTTCCTCCCTATCCTGACTGGATTCCCCTACATTAGCCATCCTGACAACCAAATATTTTTAAGTTTTAATTACTAATCATTACTACTCGACACTCACGAGCATAGAAGTTGTAATCACATAAGCACATAAGTGTTTTATTACTTCTTCCTTAAAACTCGATAAGAGTTTATCGCCACCATCTTTTCAAAGGTCACTTCCTAAGGCTTTTCCCACACCTAAGGTTCATAACCTAAAGCTTTGATACCAACTTGAGACACCCCCAAATCCGGGTACTTCATTCCCATAAGATTTGGTGTTCACTTGATAAAAAAATTCATTTCTAACCAATATTAAAAAATCGAAAAATAAACCTTCCCATTAAAGGATTACATCAATAACTTCCAATAAAAACTCCCAGGTTATCTAACCTTTAAATACAAATATCAAGCGCAGAAAATTAAATAACTTCATCATAATAATTAAAAACAAAGTCTGACAATATTAAAAGTCAACATGTTTACAAGTCTTCAATACATGTTCATCTTTTCTTTCCCTTTACTGGTGCTAGGTATATTGATCTTCTCAACTTTAGCTGTAATAGTTATATAAGCAAGAGTGAGCAAACAATGCTCACTTGAAATGACAATGAATAAAACTTAATAATAACTGTCAAATAATAGGCTCAATAGAACTGAACAATATGCTCTATCAATGATAATCAAAATCTGAAATATATTTTTGAGGGTCATAAGACCACGAACTATGTCCATAGTTATAAGTAATCTTTCAACTTAAACTTTAACAGTCATAAGACTATAGGGAATCCTCGTACTTAGGGGGATCAGCCCTTTGTACAATGTATTGTGCACAAACATTTCAACGTTATGCGTAAATTATCCCCTGTAACAGGGTTGTTCATCTCAGCATTTAGAATACAAGTCTGCCCCAAAGTAAGTTTGGTTTGGATATGTTTCAAGGTGATTTGGAATTCAACGAACATCAACTAAGGATTAGTTGAATAAAAATGTAATAACATTATGCTATGGAATAAATCATAAATGAATCGACGTTGTATATTAAGTTCATGCTTTAGGAATAATCTAATAGCATAAGTATTGAATAACATAACATACCTTGCTTGAACAACATTAAGATAAGGTTATTTAGAATTGAGTACTGAGCATGCATAACAAATAGTAAATTGAACGATAAAATTGGTTCAACATTAGTAAATCAGAATGTAAAAACTTGGATGCTAAATAACAAGTTAAAGATTAGAGAAACTTGCTCAATATCAAAAGGTAAGGTTCAAGAGCTTGCACAATATAATTAGAGTTAATAAACTTGTTCAACGCAAGTTTAGAGATAGAAAACTTGCTCAACGGAAGTTTAGAGATAGAAAATTTGCTCAACGAAAGTTTAGAGATAGAAAACTTGCCTTGTGTGTAAGCTAAACCGTAACAGTTTAATTCACAATATCCTAATCACATGTCATTAGGACACAATTAGTCACTACAAATACTCTGTATACAAAAAAATTCTATTTCATGTATGGCTTGATGATTTTAATCACATAATCAAGTTACATAAATAAAACAATAATAAAACTCGTTAAGTATTAATAATATGCTCATTCTTAGCACTATAATACCCCAATATCAAAATTACATTTTTAGCAGTCGTAGTATTGCATTATATCAACAATTATAGACTCTGTGTAAAAAAAAAAATCATTTATGGCCCTACATTTAACCAGTTAATACTGGGCGCCACAGCTTTAGATGAGACTGCATGACGACTCATAAGATTAAGATTGTCATGTACATGAATCACAAGCCATGGGCTAAGACTTGTAAGCGCCAAGGTCGGGGATATGACTTTGAGTTTGGCGTTGTGGTAGCTGAAGTTTGAGTCATGAGATCGATTTTAGCTACTTTGAGGCGCCAAGTTTACAGAACCGAGCACGAAGAACATAACAAAGCTAAATCTTTTGGCTATATCTTAATTTCTAAAACCAATTTATCATATATAACTTACATAAATTACACATAAACATTACCCAACATATATATACTGATTTAAAACAACTAAACAACAACTTTAGAAAAATTAAATCCTGGAATGCCATGTTTTACACCAAAACTCCATTTTTTTTGACATTGTTTGACAAAATTAACACTGTAATCCCTATTATACACCAAATTGATTCATTTGAACTACGTTATCTTTATTTCTTACCAAATTAACATGTTCAAGGTTCAATTTCTCAATTAGCTCACAATCAAATATTAATTTTGGTACTCCTACAAGCCATGTTCATACATATATTTACTATAAATAATTTTCTTCCTTTTTACACGTAATTAGCATACAAATCAACCACAATCATATATATATGCTAGTTATAATATCACAATCACAATATACGCATAATTTATTACCAATCATAAAGAAACTTAAATTACAGACAATTTTGTAAAAACTTTATACCATAGTCAAAAACACAGAGACTTTAGGAACTATATTGTAAAACATATATGTACATATCATATAATATTAAGCTTATGTAACATACCTTCTGCTTAATCCTTGCTCACTACAGATAATTGTTTGAAAGTCTCATGAATTCTCTCTTGATTCTCTCTCAGACTCTCTCAAACTCTCTCTATTTTTTCTTTCCTCTGTAACTTTCTTCTTAGGCTTAGCAAATAACTAGAATGCGTAAACAAAAATCAGACTGATAACCAAGTATGCGTAAAATTAATAAAAAAAAATTGAAATGGCCATAATACGCATACTAAATAATATCAGTTACAAAAATATAACGTATAGGTTATAAATATATTTTATTTATTATTTGATTTATATTATTTAAAAATTCAAAATTCAAAAAATTCAAAAGCCATAAGGCTTTGTTTGGAAAAACCTTTTTAAAATTAAAGACTAAATATCCTTAAGCCTTGTTTGGCAAAACCAAATTAAATTCCTTTAATTTATTTTAATAACTCATTTATAGCATATTTATTTATCACACTTTTATTACCAAATTAAATTAAAAACATTATAATAATCCATTTACTCCCTATCAACTCTCTAACTTAATTTATTAATTTAAATTAAAATATTATCTTATGATGATCAATTTCCTTAACTCATAAATTATTTATTTAACAAATAAATAATCAAATCAACTCACCTTAAATAAATATTTATTCAACAATAAACACATCAATTAAAATATTTATATAACTCAATAAATATTTTGAATTATAATTTAAAATTCTGGATTGTTACATGATGGCCTTGAAGGAATCTTAGTGATTCAGGGTGCTGCTCTTTCTTAGTGGAAATCCTTCTAGTTGAAAGCAGAAGAATGGATGTGACAACCCGAATTTTCATAAGTTATTAAAATAAGAATTTAATAATTAAAATTCTTATTATGAGATGTATATATTTTGAATTATGTGATTTGGTGCGAAGAGAATTATATATATTCATATATTGGAGAATGTGAGATTTAATAGTTAATTAAATTATTAAAGAAATTAAATAATATTAGTTAGTTTAATTAAGTTGAAATTATGTTATGAGATAATATATTTTAATTATTATGCCTTGTGGGCAATGTAAATTATTATGAGTTAAGTTTCATAAATAGTGTGAATAATTCACTTAATTAAAATAGTGAATTAATACAAGTATAATTGATTTAATAAAGTTAGAAGGTAATATATTGCATGAAAATATAAATGTTAGTATAATGCGAGTAAAATATTTATTAAGTACATTAAATATTTTAGTTGGAAACTTTATAAAATAAAATGAATATTTATGGTATTAAGTAAATATTTGATAAAAATTGTTATGGGATAGTTTATTTAAGTGTGATAAAATAGATGTGATTTATAAGTATTTTATTACGCTGAGTATAATAGTGATATTCTAATTTAATTAAATAATTAAATTAGAGGAGTGAGAATTGTTAAATAATGTTATGATTATAATTGTTTAATAGAAATTATAATTTTATTGATAAGGTTAATTTTATTTCTTAAGGAGTTAAAGGTACATAATCTAGTTTATATTTCTAGTTTACGTGTTCTTGAGTTTTTTTTAAATTTGAAGTTTTGGTTAATCAATTTGTGGATTACGATGTTATATAGGTTATTAGATATTTATAATTTGATAATGGTCATCTATAAACAAATTTTTAGAAATCAAATTCATGTATTTATACTAAAGAAGAGGAATTTGGGTTTTGATTGTACGTAATGTGTGTTTTGGTGTACTTTGGAACTAAAGTTGATGATGAATTTGTGATGGAAACTTTAAATTGATGGATGATTATTGTTCTTCTCTATAAAACGAAAAAAACGCAACTTGAACGGATTGAATTGGTTAAGAAACGAATTCTTGGTGAATGATTTCGCTTAACATGTTGAAAATAGGAAAAATTAGTATAAACAAATTAGAATTTGTATAAACTAAGTTTCAAATTGACTAAATTGAGAACTTTACCCCTTTGCTAAACTTATAAATTGAAGGGCTTGACCCTTTGTTTCATTCACCAACAATAAGGCCTCCAATTTTAAGAAAGGCTTTGTTGTGGGATGACTTTTTATAAAGACCTCTTTAGTTAAATTTTGGTGTGGAAGTGCGTATTCAGTTTGTAGAACTCGTATTTTTGGGTATGTTTCTTATTTAATTTTTGGTAATGTTATTATTTTAGATATTGTATTTAGTTTGTTAGTTAAAGTTTAAATTTTAGAAGTTTTGTTAGTTTTGTTAGTAAACTAGTTAGTTTACTATGTTTATTTTGGCTTGGAATTGATTATGTAAATGAGTTCTAATGATTGTAATTAAAGATATAGAGTCGAGACCTTAGACGAGTCTGATTATGTTAAATAAGACTTCTTTGTAAAGAAAGTTGGGTTAGAACGAGTCAATGCGAGTTTTGGATGTCAAAATGAGAAGTCTGAAAACTAGTGGACTGTTGATCCAAAAACGAAAATTCGGTGTTAGCTAGATTATTTAGAAAATTTTGGGCTTTTGGTATGTTATAGTACACTGAATAAGCTTTCTATAGACTCTGGAATGGACTAATTCCGACTTCGGAGCAAAGAGTTATGACCATTCAAAGTAGTCGCATCAAAACTGTCTAACCAACTCGGGGCAGTCACCTGGAACTAATTTTCTGGAATCCTGTGTTTAGAATTTTGAAAATGTCAAAGAATAAAAGTTGTTGTCCCGGAAGTTAGCTTCACGTGGGTTCAAGAATCGCTCAAAAATGTTTTGAAACGGAAAAGTTATGACTATTTTAGCGAGAGAGGCTAAAGCTGGGAAAGAATGAAAAATAGTTTTGAATGCCCCTTTTTGAACACTATTTTGGACTGTCTATCTTAACCGAAATTGGTGTCCAATAACTTTTAAAAATAGGTTAATATAATGTGTTAGTTCCCAGTAGGCACAATAGATCTAGAAGGGGGGGTTGAATAGATCCTTTTTAATTAAAATACTTTTCTAGTTTATTTTGTATTGCTAATAATTTATCATATGACAAATATAAGAATCTTTTCAAGTACAGCGGAATAAGTAGAGTTAGTTCAGTTGTAAGCAGTTAAAACATACATGACAGTTATAACAGTTAATGTATATAATGTAAATGACATAAAGTAAAAGACACAAGGGGTTTTAAGTGGTTCAGAGACTCAAGCTCCTAATCCACTCTTCTGCTTTCAACTAGCAGGATTTTCACTAAGGAAGGGCAGCACCCCGAATCACTAAGATTTCTTCAAGGCCAGCAGCCTTGGAACTTCAGTTCACTAAGAACTTTTCAAGGCCAGCAGCCTTGAAACTTCTCTAGTTCCCTAGAAACTCTTCAAGCCCAGCGAGCTTGGAATTTCATTTAGTCCCTCTGGACAAGGACCCCTCAGGCCCTGGCTTCTTGTTGTTGAGTTGTTTATTTGTTTGTTGGAGTTGGTGCTGAGCTGATAAGATGTCTTTATGCTCTGAACATCTTCTGTACTTAGCAGCTTGGCGTGATCATCCTTGAAGTGCAGTTGAGTGTTGCATGATGCTCAGCTTCTTTAGTTACTCAACCTCTTCTGATGATCCCTTGATGAACTGCCTTGAAGATCATTCCTCTTGATACTTGATGGCTGCACATGATGGGTTTCTAAGATGACTGTAAGTGCTTCTGCTAGGTACTTAGAAACTTTCTCATGCTTGCCACCATGATGGCGTTGGTGATCTTCTTTCTTGATACTTGATGCCTTCTCACGATGGACTGGCTAAGATGAATGTAGGCTTTTTTCTTTGGTACTTAGAGTCTTCCAATGATTGACATCAAGATGTTATTGATGCTCTTCTTTCTCTCGACAGTTTAGAACACTCTTCTTGTAGTAGAACTCTCACTTCTACATTGTAGAACTCTCACTTCTACTTCTTTCTTTTTCTGTCTCTAAGTGTTCTTGGTGGATCGTAGAGTGAGCCTTCAGACCTTCATTGGTCACTCACTATTTTCATTGGTTAGAACAGTCCACCAATCCTCCAAACTCAGCAACTCCAGTAACCTTTGATCTTTAAAGCTCTAGCAGATTTATACTCCTTCACAATCTTCCCGTTGGAAAGTAGCCGTTGAAAGCTCTTTGAAATGCTTCACAGATCTCGAGTTGCTTGGTGTAGAATGCAGATGCGACATGACAACTTTATCTGACTTTCTGACACTACAGTCTACTATTTCACCTACCCCAGCAAAGATATCACTTTTATGCCTCGGGCAGGTCGACGACTTTATTTCATTCTTCTAATTTCTCGATCAGAGGTTGTCCTTTTGCATTGAAGCTCTCAATAAGCTCTTGTCCGAATATCAGTCTTCAGATTGAACCGTTGCCAATGCTTCAATCTTCAGCTATTCGAACTCCACGATTCTGATACATGTCTTCTTGGACCTGATCGTAGTGTCTTCTTGACTGGTAGAGACAACACTACGATCTTGAAGAGTGTTGATTGGATCTTCAATGTAGAACACCTCTTCATTCTTTTGTATAGTGCTTCAACACTTCTTTTCGCCTCAACAGCTCTCAGATACTGATGGCTTGACTTCTTTGTTCTGGCCCATTCTGAATAGCAAGACAGTTCAAATTTGTGGCGTGTTCAGCTCTCTTTCTCCTTGTGATCTCCCGTTCACTTATAATCAATGGACTGACCCAATGCTTAATCACTTTAGCCTTATTCTTCAGAAGCTGACCAGTATCTCTGTATGCACTCCATCAGTTCTTTCTTTGTTTGGCAAACACTATGATCCTTGTTGCTTCCAAGATCATCATCTTCTTTCTGCTTGACAGCTATTGCACTTGCTGACTTTCATTAGTCAGTTACTGAAGTCTTCTTCTGATATCCTTGTGGAAGACTTCATCCTGAATGGCTTCATAACTCAATCTAGATGATGATTGGGTTGGTGGTTAGATCTTCTGTTAGCTTGCATGCCATTCGTTGAGTGCTCTCTGGTTTCCTTAAGATGGGACATATCTTTGCGGTGCCAACTAGAGGATTCATTCCTTTGGATATTCTGGGAGTGCTCATTCATTGAGAATCATTTTTGCTCTACGATTCTGTTTTGGCATTGTGAGCACATCTGTCGAAGTCTTAGTTCTGCACTCTACGATTCAGCTCCGGCTGTGCAAACACTACGACTCCAAGATCAGATCTTGACACTCTACGATTTCTGCCTTGTGCTTGTTGTCTTCATCTGATCTTGCTCGACTACGATCGTTGTCTCTTATATGATCAGTAGACTCTACGACTCTGAGTGTAGTCTACGATTCTTGACTTTGGCTTCGGCAGATACACGGTCGGCTCATAGGCAGACTGTCTCTACGATTATGAACATGACTTCCTCAGCAGACTTTGGGCCTGAGGAAGTTCTTCTCGACACACTATGATCCTTCCTCGTCTCTCCTGGGAGTCTACGAACTCCGAGATCTACTATCTTGCAGACTACGATTCTGTCTCGATAGCTCTCGAGTTTTCTTTGACTCTCCGGCGGATCTACGATTTACAGTGCGAAGGCTCGACGATCGATCGAAGCCTATCTATTACATCATAAGATCAACATAACATGCTTGATCTTTCTATATTTATAGTCCTTGTACATCATTTCTTTTTAAGGACTTTACAAAGCTGTTTTGCTTATATAGAATCAACCTAACATATTTGATCAATTCATTCTAAGTCCATGTACATACGTTTCTATTATCTATCAAAGGACTTTACAGCTTTTCTCAATGCAAGCATACTTGCATATTCATTCATATATAAATTATAATCAAATCATATGTAAATAGGAATAACATTCACATATTGATTCCTGACATGATGTTTACAGCATATCCAAAGTTGGATGTCGTCAGACTTATGAGATATAGAGTAAAGTTTACATTACAACTACTATGCGTTGTTATGTGACTAATAGTTGATGTGTATGATTATATAATTGTGTAGGGCACGTGAAGTGCAGATAACTGTAAGTTGTTAAACTGTTATTGGTAAACAACGATCAAGGCAAGTCTTTCAGTTCCTATTTGCTATGTGAATTTGATGATGAACTGTTTGAAATCATTATTACAAATAGCATGGTGCGTTATATTAATGTTGAAAGTATGGAATGTTAAAGTCAATTTATGACTACGTTGATTGAGTAATGAATGTTGATTGAGTAAGGAACTCAATCTTTATACTTGTTATATGAACTACAACATGTATGTTATGTTAGTCCAATATTTATGAGATGTATATCGAGCATGTTATTATGTGCTATGTGATGCATGAAAACAGTTAGATTTTACTAGGCTGTCGAGCTCAACCTTGCAAATAACCATTTTTGCAGGTTAAAGATTTAAGGTAAAGTTATGTGCTACTTGAAAGATATGAATCAGATGTGATACTTGAAGATTTATATACTTTGGTTGAGTTATTATTATTTGAACCATGTTTAAGGTTTCGAATAATGTATAAATGTTGAATTGTAATATCGTTTTGCGATGTAAACTCTTGTAATATTAAAATGATTATGAGATATTTAGATGTAAAGGTTGAATGTTTTGGGAACGAGAATAGTTTGTAATAGAAAATTTTAATTGTAATAGAAAATTTTAATTATTCTGCAAATTTCAATGGTTGTATTATCGTTTAATGATGTAAAATTAGAGGTTGAATGTATTGTTAACGACCGAAGTCGATAGTTGAATTGTATGAATTTTGGGGTCGTTACAGTTGGTAGCAAAGTTGTAGGTTATAAACCTTAGGTAGGAGTACCGCAGGCTATAACCTTAAAGAAGGAAGGTGAAGATAATGAAAGAATAAGCTCAAATAAAGTTTGAACAATAAGAAGTAATTTAAGAAATTTATAAAGAAGGGATTAAAACATGTATGAAAGGATTCAAAGAAGAATCTCGTAGAGTTATAAGGAATATGAATGTGGGGTTAATCAACTCCAATAATAAGGATGTAAGATGGTGTCTATAAGAAGAGAATGATAAAGAAGTTAAGAATAAAAAGTTATATTTAAGTATGGTATAATTGTACTCTTTAGTAGTTGATGTATGGTATCTGGGCGAAACGATTCCTTCATAGATCGGAGGTATATACGAACTAGCAACTCGTAACCTAGTTTGTTGGTTGTTTGTGGGAAACCACTCAGCGTACCATATTGAAACTGTTAGAGACTCGACGTGTACCAAGTATACAAAATGGATACGTATGATGAAAATGTAGAACTTGAATGAAATGTTGAGCAATGTAAATGAAGTTAAAAATTCTTAAAGGAATAATTGTTATATAAATAAGACAATTCAAAGAAGAATCTTGAAGAGATATAAAGATAAGAATTGGGAGTTACCTAACTCTAATAGCCAAGATAACGAATAATGATGAATAGACAAAGTCTGTAAGATAAAAGTAGAAATGAAATCGTAAATGATGAAAAAGGAAAGACAGAGGATTGTAAAACAAAACGATCACGAGTTAAGAAAAGAATTTTAAGGGAGATGATTATAGAATAAGATCACGTCGTGATCTATTTAAGTTATAAAAGGAAGATGGTTTGTAATGTTTGAATAATTATAGCTTGATGCTATAAAGATGATGTACTATGAAATAATACAAGATAAACTCATGAGGAGTTATAGGTAATGTGAGACGAGGACTTCGTATCGAGCAAAAAGCAAGTTATAAGCAAGATAGAGTTAGGTGGGATTTCAATTGAGGACGCATGTGATGGTTGAGTTGTACAAACCTTTGTATGGGCGAGGGTTTTGTGCTTGCACTCAGTTTGTCACATTGATAATCATTGGAATGTTGGTGTCGTGCTATCAATGTATATGTTGCAAAAAAGTGATTCTTTTCTCATGTGTATATTTGATATTTAGAAACTATTAAGATTAGTTAGATATTATTAGGGTTAGGTGCGAGTTCTTAAAACTAATACATATGGTAAGTTCGGGACTCATAATAATATGGTATGTTTTGAACCCCTCAGCGAATGGACGCCTGTGGTCTGACTATGATAAGTTCTTAAACTCATATTATTGTGGCAAGTTCCTGTAACAATCCAGAATTTTATTTATAATTTAAAATATTTATTAAATTAAATAAATATTTTATTTATGTGGTTGTTGTTAGTATATATTTGTGAATTAAATTTATTAGATAATACTTTAATTTAATTTAATAATTAGAGAGTTGTTAAAGATTACACGAGTTACTATATTGATGTCGTAATTTAATAATTAAAGTGATATATTAATTATTAAATAAAATTATAATGAGATTATAATTTTATGATATTTGGTTAAGTGAGAAATTTATTTAGTATGTGGTAATTAGTTTATTTAATTAAGATTGGATATGGAAATCCAAGTAAACAATGCGGGACAATAAACTATATTATAAATGACTTATGAAAATAAATTAAAAGAGTTTTAATTTGGTTTTACCAAACAAAACCTTAGAGCTTTTAAAATTCTTGTTTTAATCTTTTTTTGCCAAACAAGGTGTAAGGAATGATTAAGTCATTATTTTAAGTGGTTTTACCAAACAAGGCATAAGGGTTGTAAGTTATTAATTTTTAAAGTGGTTTAGCCAAACAAGCCTTATGGCTTTTGGTTTTCAAATAATATAACTGACATCAGTTATATATGTAATTATGTTGTATATTAATAGGTATTATAAGTATACGTATATTATATTATCATATATCAGTTTATATTACGTATTAGTAAAAGAGAAAAGGAAGAACAAAGAGAAGAAGAGAGAATACAAAGAAGAGGAGGAAGAAGAAGAAGAAGAAGAAGAAGAAGGGAAACCTTGAGAAAACAAAAGAAAAGCTTTCATTATCTCTATCTTTTTTCCTAATTCAACCTAAAAAGGTATCAAACTAACCCTTATACTAAATTAGGATGTTTTTTATTTAGTCTTTGTAAAATTAGGTTTTCATGATTGTGAATTTATATGCATATATGGTGTTCATATGTTTTCATGTATACACTTACTTGAGATTTTTATAGTTGTTTAAAGGTTTTAATTCACAAAGATATGATGAACATGATGAAATCATGTTCATAGTGTTTGATTATGAGTTATATGGTTGTTCTAGCAATTCAATCCATGTAATTTTGATAAACAAGATGAATTTTGTTCATAATGATTTTCTGTGAATTAATTTCTAAAAAATGGCTTTTGAAACTATCAAATTGATGTTTGGTTATGATTTATTATTGAAATTGATCCTGTATTATGTTAGTATGTTAAGAATATGAGTTATCATAATCAGAATTACTTTAATTAGTTTAAAAACAAATTCACAGCGAAGAATTTCGTTATGAATGTCAAAAGAAGAAGAAAGAAGAGAAATAGTGAAATTAAAAGTTGTAATCTTTGATGTTTATGTTGTTTATGTGATTAGAAACGTGTTAAAAACATTAGTTTATGTTTCTGTAAACATATTACACTTTGGGTAGGTTGGTATGGTTGTTAGAAAGGAGTTTATAGGCCTAATTTGGCTTTCTGTAGTATTTGGGATGAAAACTCGCGAATTAGCATATAGGACCCCCGCCTTGGTGGGCCCCCTAGTACAAAAACCCCCGCCCTAGCGGGGGGGGGGTAGGCTGCCTAGCCGATTTTTGGAAAAAATAAACTGACCAGACATGTTTTACTAAAATGAACATAACATTTTCATACGAACTCCGATTGAGGTGATTCAAGTGTTAGGTTTGTAATATTCATGAACGCAATCAAATTGCAAAAATAAGCGGAAGCGAGAAAAATCAGAGTTTAAAAATTTTTTACAAACCATATACCCGGATCACCCTTTATGCACAATTATTAATTAAACGAAAAGATAAAGAATAAAATCATACTCTTAAGATCGAGCTTCCTCAAGTACAAGTTCACCTCCAAATCCTTTCGTGTTCAACTTGAATTCACCGGGTTTGGTTCCTTCCTTTGATCAACATTAGCCACCCATGTGTTTGGCCTCTAGAGGTGATCCACCAAGGAAGAAGAATTTTCAAGAAGAAGGGTATTTGGCTCAAACCCTAGTTTTCTATCTCTATAGAAAAGAACGTACTCTCCAACAAATTGGAATTATTACGTAGTTGTAAAAGTTAACCACCCCCTCACCCATAATAAGACTCCTCTTATTTATAGATGTGGGCAACCCACCTTAACAATTAAGGAATTGAGTTTTATTTAATTAATTAAATTCTTTTAATTAATTAAGCTCTCTAATCTTATTAGGGATAATTAATTAAACTCCTTTAACTAATTTTTCTTCCTAATCCAATTAGGAATAAATGAGAGTACTTATATTAAATTAATTCCTAAACTCTTTTAGAAATTAAAATAATAATAATAATTGTAATAATATTAATAAGACTCCTCTTATTAATTTATATTTAATATTTCTAAAATATTAAATAATAAATATTAAGCTATTTAATTTATTCTATCACCATAGATTAAATTAAATATACATAACATATTATAACGATTATGCTATTAACTTCTTAAATAATTATTCTTCCTTTTATGGTGTGACCCTTTAGGTTCTCCATATTAAACCTATTGTGACTAAATCAATTAGAACAATTCTAATCTTATTTAAATAAATAAATTAAACAATTAATTTATTTAAATAAATAATATTTATTCTACAATAGGGATAAGCCTCCCTAGCGATCAACGACTTTCCGGATAATATAGATTTCAACATTATAAAAGAACCTTTGAGTAAATAGTTACCGTCTGAATTCAATCCTTCCACCATACAATGTCCCAATTAAATATAAGACATGGAATTCTCATCAAGTCTTATTTTATTTAATTATATGTATTTCGATCCTTAAATGCACAACTCCAAATAATGCAAATTAGAAACTCCTTTTTAATTTCATTACGCTTCAACCAACGATATACTCTTTGGGTTGTCATTTATCGAATCACATAGGACATTTCTCTTCTTTTATTAGAAGTGGTAGATTCTTTATTGATCATACATTATCTCCATGTACAACTTATTATACCCAAGCATACCCTTTGATATACCCTAAGGGTCTTAAGAAATAAGTCAAAGTATAACTCATCATACACAAGATACTATGATGATCTCAAGTCCAAGGATCACTTGACTACTATCACTTCAGAATTCCTATTGACAGCAAGTAAAACTCCATTAGGTATTCCTTAGCGAGCCACGCGCTCAATGAACTTATTCTCTAATAAGCACCTACATACTTGCTTTAGTGTCTCCACACAAATGATCATGAGATCAATCATCCTCATCCAATGAGCAAGCAACGTATGTACCAATCTATCCGGATTAACTAATCCCCAATTTAGTAATCCAATGATTGGGAACTATTTTAGTTTTAAGCTTTCTAAGAATTTAGATCTCATTAGAATGATCATCATCATTATTCTAAAAGCATTGCTTAAAACTATGGGTTTATCACATATTATAAAACAAAGATCATGTAGATAATTAAAAGCCTTTAATAAATTAATACTTTTTATTAATAAATGAATAAGATTGTTACAAAGTATATGCTTTATCATCAAACATGATTGTCTTGTGTGCATACTACTTTCAATCTCCCACTTGCACTAAAGCCAATCGTCATGGTATCTCATACTCTTCTTCTCTAAGTGACAATTATCCTGCTGTTGGATAAGCTTTAGTTAATGGATACGTAATGTTGTTTTTGAGAGTTCGCTATCTCTATAGTGATTTCCCATCTTTCAATGATTCTAATAATCAAATGAAAGTGCCACAACACATGTTTAGATCCAAGATGAGACTTAGGAACTATTCCTAGTTACAGAATGAACTTTTAATCCAAACAATCAACTTGCGACTTCATTTATAGCTATGTACTTTGTCTTTATCACTAAACCAACAACTCTTTCTTTGCTTTGGAACCTTTCCAATTCAACTGTACCCTTTGCTCAAGGTAACCCTTTACCTTAAAGTGGATTTTTTATCGTCTTGGTGCGTCTGAAAAACTTGAGTCATTAAGCCCTCTAGTTTTAATTAAGACCCACCATGAATATGATCACATCCTTGAGCCGATTAAGCACTTTAAGATGTTTTTCACCGACTCATAGTGAACTTCTCCATAATATGGTGATCAACATCGTGTCTCGTACATTTCATTGCATACATGATTATCACTCATGCGACCTCTCTTTTCGTGAGTGCGTGGGGACTTTTAAGAGATACACTCCATAGCTCATTGACATGAGACATCTCTTGGAGTTTGCCATGCTAAACGACTTTAGCATCAAATGAATATATGTTCCTTGGGTTAAGTCGAGCATCCTCTTGTATCTATCTATATAGATTTTATCCCCAATTAAGATACTCTTCCCAAACCATTCATGGAGGAATGTTTAGACAACTTTATCTTTTCTGATTGTAGCATTGATAAGTTATTCCTCATCCGTTGTATATCAACATATAATACTAGAAATTTCACGACGCTCCCACTGACCCTTTTGTACACACTAGAACTCTTACCTCATCGTATGTAACTGGATCATCATCTTCTATGATGTGTACCTCATCATCATCATCCATGATGAATCCATACCTCCTAGGTATCTTCAGTACTATTTCAGAATTACGATTCAGTTATGGTATAATAGGTCTATCTACAGATTCCTCTTATTTGATTTATAGTGTTTTGTGGTTCTTGAACTCTTTAAGATCTATTATCCTCCCACTAGCCCCTTCAATGATAAACACCTTTATCTTAGAAGGAAGCGTGTTTCGCAATAAACACCTTTTGCTAAGTAGGATTATAGAACATTTACCTAAACTTACTTTAGGATGTCCCACAAATCAGATTTGTCAAATCTTGTCCCAAGCTTATCCTTTGAAACCGTTTCACATAAGTTGGACAACCCTTATCTTAACATACTTAAGATTAGGAATCCTCCTCATCCATAACTTTTATGGAGTCTTGGGTCGGATTTTGAGGTTACCTTTTCAGTAGATATGTAGCCATTTCTAGGACATGATCCTGAGAAGGATCTTTGGAATGTTAGTAAAATCATTTTGGACCGTACCATGTTCAACAAGGTATGATTTTTCCTTTCAGATACATCAATCAATTATTATGTATCGAGAGGCGTCCATTATGAGAAAACCATTTGAGATGATCTAGAAACTTATTGCACAAGTATTCCTTCCTTGATCCGATCAAAGAATCCTAATACTTTGCCAATTTGTTTCACTTTTGAATTCTTTGAACCTTTCAAATAATTCATACTTGTATTTCAGCAAATACACTCATTCAACTCTTTGAATGATCATCTCCTTTTCTTATACTAGTTTGTTCAATTTGCAAAATATATTTTTCACGTAAGTCAAGTATACAAAATCCATTAAGTAATATTCTAGTTCTATACAAAACATTATTATTATAAATAGAACAACAATTTTCTTAATTATAATACCAAAATTTTATTGTCCAACAACAAAAATAGAAATAATATTTCTAACAAGAACTGAAATACAATAACAACTTATTGACTTAATAGATTTGCCCGTAGGCATTGCTAAACTATAAGTTTCTATGGCTAATATGGCAACCTTTGCTACATTTCCCGCATTACATGGATTACTTATATTTGTTTAGCTTTCTACTTCGCTTGGTCCTTCATAAATCTATATTTATGATAACCAAAGTCGGTATCCAATACCCAAGTAGAACCTCGACTTAAAGAAAAATTTATTTCAATCATGAACAAATTTGTATTTGTAACCAAAACTTCACTAAGCTTCTTTAGTTAGCCTCTGCAAGATGCTTCTCATGAGCTTTCTTTCCGGTGTCCAGGCTTATTGCGGTGGGAAGCAAACTCCTTTGCTATCCGTGTCGCTTTTGTTCTTATTATCCTTTGTTTATGCCTCTCTATTTACCTTCTTTGAATCGTTCTTCTTTCGTAAGATCCTTTGGCCCCTACCAAGTAAGACTTGATCTTTCTTGGTTGAAAGTGACTCTCAACATTTTTCAATATGTTAAGCAAATCAAATGAGGTGATATCTAGCTTGTTCATATGAAAAATTCACAACAATTAGAAAAGGAGTCCAGGTGAGTGCAAGATCAAATCTGGCTCAACTCTCCGTCCATGAAAAAACCAATTGTCTAATTGATCAATCAAATTGATTATGTTAAGAACTTTTTATGCATACTATAGTGCCATTGGCCATTCTAGATCGGAAGAGCTCCTTAGATATCTCGATATCTATCAGGTCCTATTTTCCTCACCATCAACTACTTGATGTGCGGGGAATATAAGAGAGCATCCATAGTTTCAGTCGACGTCAAGCTTGTTACTTTCATAGATCGGCAGCATGATGCATTGAGCCAATCAGGCATCATCTTGCCACTTTCTAAAAGTAGCAATGTCTTCCTTAGAGGCATTATCGCAACCATTGCAGGAGGATAGACGTATTAAGGACATAAGATAACTTTTTCGACCATGAAAACTATTCTCAAATTCCTTAACCAATCCGTTTAATTCTTTACCCCGTTAATTTAGCATCTAATATGCTTCGCAATGATAGTAATTTTAGACATTGTAAAATTACGTAAATGAATTTGTAATTAACAACATTTTAACATACATTCTTTTATTAATTACCAAAATAAATTAGGTCTTGTTTTAAATTGGTATCTCCCACTATTTTCTTTGAACTATATTACCTCACTTATATAGTTCGGCAAAAAATCTAATTAAAGATTTGCTAGTGAGAATAAGGATCCCATTTCAAATGTATATAGCCTTGTGGTGACACAACAAACTATATATAAATAAATAGGTAGACAACTTTTGTCAATTACATCAACTATGAACTCCTTTTCTTTTTGCCTCTTAGATTATTTTGATCAAGTGGTGGCACATCCGAATCAAAATTATCCAAGTTAAGTCCGACCTAGCACTCCATATATTCAAAAAAGAAAAATATCATCCTTGTGGTGACACAACAAAACAATATTGTTCAATTTTCTTTATAAGCATCAAATGTGATAAATTAACATCTTAAATACTTAATACTTGCCTTGTGGTGACACAACAAACTCATATTAAATATTTAATACTCTATTAATTTTATCATGCTAGAAGGCGCCGCTTCGATATTCCAAATATCTTTGAACGCTTAGGACTTAATATAAAAATTTGAGGGTTTGTTATTAATTTGTCTCATCTTGTTTAGCGCGTGCATATATATATATATATAAAATACGCCGTCATATTAATGAACATACTGAAGCATGTTTGCATAATATATAATATATATAGTATAAGCATGCACATATAGAATACTATATTCTACCCGGATTGATTATGGACTTTTATTCTAGTTTGGTTCACTAGAGCCACCAAGTGAACCAAAAGGTCAAACCCTAGGGGTGCAAGAAATAATATTTAAATATAACTATTACATTTAAACCCTGGGCTCCATTACAAGCGGGTCTTCACGCTCCTTGCTCCTTTGATCTCCAATTCTTCAAAATTAATTCTAACTATTCCTATTACAAAACTATTTAAAATAAATAGAAACCTTGATCGTGCGATCGAGGGAAGTACATAGGAGAGAGATAGAATTTACATTAAGAAAAAATTAGAGAAGACGAGGCACAGAGACCCCATTTAATAAAACTCATACATTCATGCATCCAACTAAACTAAAATCCAATCACATTGGTCAATATTCCATAATCAATCCCATTTATTATCATACATTATCATATGCATCAATAAATAACATTCATCTTATGAATAATAAACATTTAATATATATATTGATATCATTTAATGGGAAAATTTAGTTAGTATAAAATCTAATTTTGAATCAAAATAAACTCCTTTATTTTAATCCAAATTTAAATCAAAATAAAACTATTTTATTTTAATTTATTCAATTTTGAATAAAATAAACTATTTTATTTTAATCAAAATCATTAATCAAAATAAACTCCTTTATTTAAATTAATTATGGAATCCAATTCCATGTAAAAAAAAATTATTAAAGGAAACACGGATTATCTTTCCTATTCACAAATAAACTCCTTTATTTTGAATAATATGAAATCTTATTTCATATCTAAATAAACTCCTTTATTTAAGGAAATTAGGATTCTCTTTCCTATTCACAAATAAACTCTTTTATTTTGAATAATATGAAATCTTATTTCATATCTAAATAAACTCTTTTATTTAAGGAAAGATGGATTCACTTTCCTATTCATAAATAAACTCCTTTATTTTAGAAAACATAGAATCCAATTTCAACTCCAATTAGTTATAATGGAATCCAATTCCAACTCTAATTAGTTAGCATGAAATTCTAATTTTAAAATTAAAATAACCTTTTTATTTTAAGATTAAAATAAACTTTTATTTTAAAATTAAAATAAACTTTTATTTTAATAATAAAATAATTAAGAATATTATATATTATTAATATATAATAACATCCCATTTATAAATTATATATATATATATATATATATATAAATTAATATATATATAAATTAATATATATATATATATATATATATATATAATTATATAATTCGTATGGTGACAATTCTTCCTCCAATTCACGTGCAGTTAGACTTGATTCTTGTTGCCAGCAGCCACATGATTTCATTTGAACGGACGCCCACATGTGTGACTTCCCTTTCTTAGATTCACGTTAATCATGCTCCCTTGAAAAACCGAACAGATCTACTATTTGATCCTTAAATGCTGATGACCGTTTCAAGGGAGGCCAGGATATCAAATCTTGTGGTATTAAATTATTTATAATATTCGTGTTCCGTAAAATCCTTTGAATCACGTGCAAAAACCAAATTGAATCAATATGAATCATTCATATTGATTGCCACGTTAATAACTTGTATATATATAATAACTTGTATATATATATATATATATATATGATTTCCGTGGATAATTTCGGTTCCCTTTTTTTTTATTTAAATTTTATACAATAAAATTATGCCCAATTAAATTGTTCTAAACACATATCAATATAGATATTAAATTAAAACAATTAATAATTTACATAAAGGTTTGGCTCTGATGCCACTGTTAAGTTTGTAATATTCATGAACGCAATCAAATTGCAAAAAATAAGCGGAAGCGAGAAAAATCAGAGTTTAAAAAATTTTTACAAATCATATACCCGGATCACCCTTTATGCACAATTATTAATTAAACGAAAAGATAAAGAATAAAATCATACCCTTGAAGATCGAGCTTCCTCAGAACCAAGTTCACTCCAAATCCTTTTCGCGTTCAACTTGAATTCACCGGGTTTGGTTCCTTCCTTTGATCAACATTAGCCACCCATGTGTTTGGCCTCTAGAGGTGATCCACCAAGGAAGAAGAATTTTCAAGAAGAAGGGTATTTGGCTCAAACCCTAGTTTTCTATCTCTATAGAAAAGAGCGTACTCTCCAACAAATTAGAATTATTACGTAGTTGTAAAAGTTAACCACCCCCTCACCCATAATAAGACTCCTCTTATTTATAGATGTGGGCAACCCACCTTAACAATTAAGGAATTGGGTTTTATTTAATTAATTAAATTCTTTTAATTAATTAAGCTCTCTAATCTTATTAGGGATAATTAATTAAACTCCTTTAACTAATTTTTCTTCCTAATCCAATTAGGAATAAATGAGAGTACTTATATTAAATTAATTCCTAAACTCTTTTAGAAATTAAAATAATAATAATAATTGTAATAATATTAATAAGACTCCTCTTATTAATTTATATTTAATATTTTAAAATATTAAATAATAAATATTAAGCTATTTAATTTATTTTATCACCAAAGATTAAATTAAATATACATAACATATTATTACGATTATGCCATTAACTTCTTAAATAATTATTCTTCCTTTTATGGTGTAACCCTTTAGGTTCTCCATATTAAACCGGTTGTGAATAAATCAATTAGAACAATTCTAATCTTATTTAAATAAATAAATTAAACAATTAATTTATTTAAATAAATAATATTTATTCTACAATAGGGATAAGCCTCCCTAGCGATCAACGACTTTCCGAGATAATATAGATTTCAACATTAATCATAAAAGAACCTTTGAGTAAATAGTTACTGTCTGAATTCAATCCTTCCACCATACAATGTCCCAATTAAATATAAGACATGGAATTACTGTCAAGTCTTATTTTATTTAATTATATGTATTTCGATCCTTAAATGCACAACTCCAAATAATGCAAATTGGAAACTCCTTTCTAATTTCATTCTGCCTTGGCCAAGGACTACTGGGTTGTCATTTATCGAATCACATAGGACATTTCTCTTCTTTTATTAGAAGTGGTAGATTCTTTATTGATCATACATTATCTCCATGTACAACTTATTATACCCAAGCATACCCTTTGATATACCCTAAGGGTCTTAAGGAATAAGTCAAAGTATAACTCATCATACACAAGATACTATGATGATCTCAAGTCCAAGGATCACTTGTACTACTATCACTATAGGAATTCCTATTGACAAACAAGTAAAACTCCATTAGGTATTCCTTAGCGAGCCAATGCTCAATGAACTTATTCTCTAATAAGCACCTACATACTTGCTTTAGTGTCTCCACACAAATGATCATGAGATCAATCATCCTCATCCAATGAGCAAGCAACGTATGTACCAATCTATCCGGATTCACTAATCCCCAATTTAGTAATCCAATGATTGGGAACTATTTTAGTTTTAAGCTTTCTAAGAATTTAGATCTCATTAGAATGATCATCATCATTATTCTAAAAGCATTGCTTAAAACTATGGGTTTATCACATATTATAAAACAGCATCATGTAGATAATTAAAAGCCTTTAATAAATTAATACTTTTTATTAATAAATGAATAAGATTGTTACAAAGTACATGCTTTATCATCAAACATGATTGGCTTGTGTGCATACTACTTTCATCAAGATGCTCCGGAATGAGGACGAGTAGACCTACAACTTGTATTCTTTAAGGTTTTCAATTGGATGTCAGGAACAGTGGTCAAAATGGTCAACTTTAGGATAGTTGTGTTTTCAGGGGCAATCGGAGGGCGTCGGGCATGCACGTATGCATGTGTAGTGCTTCTGACGATAAAAGATGTTGTTCTAAGTTATAAAACATGAATGTTAGTAAACATAATTATGCTTAACATTAGTAAATAATGTATTAGATAAGTTATAGAAGCATAGTAAGCATACACAAGAGAGGCAAATCGGGCGTGTGACGAATAAACGTCGAAACGACGTGATAAGTGTTAATTAACGTAAAAAGTGTTTTAAGTCAAATGAAATGGGTATTATAAAATATGAAATGGGTTTAATATAAAACTAATAATGATTCCTAGAAAGATTTAAACACTTGAATGAATTTCGAATATTACATAAGTCAAAAAGTTAACACAATCTAATTGAACATTGTATGCTAACTAATAGGAAAGATTATGAGATATGGAGTAGAGTTTACATTACAATTACTATGTGTTGTTATGTGACTAATAATTGATGTGTATGATTATATAATTGTGTAGGGCACATGAAGTGCAGATAACTGTAAGCTGTTAAACTGTTATTGGTAAACAACGATCAAGGCAAGTCTTTCAGTTCCTATTAGTTATATGAACTTGATGATGAACTGTTTTACATATTTGTTGCAAAGAGCATGATATGTTCTATATATATTGAAAGTATGAAACGTTAAAGTCAATTTATGACTACGTTGATTGAATAGTGAATGTTAATTGAGTAAGGAACTCAATCTTTATACTTGTTATATGAAATGCATCATGTATGTTGTGTTAGTCCAATGTTTATGAGATATATTTTTAGTATGATATTATGTGCTATGTGATGCATGAAAACTGTTAGATTTTGCTGGGCTGTCGAGCTCAACCTTGCAAATAACCATTTTTGCAGGTTAAAGATTTAAGGTAAGGATATGTGCTACGTGAATTATAGAGATCCATATTCACGAAGATTACTTATGTTTTATGGGAAATGTATTTAATATTTTGAATGTAACATGTTGTTGAATTGTAAGTTGAGCTATCCGGTGTATATGGATATCTATTTATCATGTAAGACTTTGTATAGTCATTTTGCTGTAATGATTCATGATATAAATTTGAATTGAAGAGATGTAATGTAAAGTTTGCGATTTAAGACAATAAAGAAGGAAATGTAAAAAAGTTTTAAATATTCTGCATTTTTAGTGATTTTAATATCGAATAATGATGTCAAGATAGATTAAAGTCGTATTGTTAACGATCAAGAAGGGGAATATTATTGTATAAATTTTGGGGTCGTTACAGTTCCTGAACTACCAATGTGCAGTAAGTTTGATGAACTAGGGTATAATTAAGTGTGAATGGAATATTGAGGATGATAGGAATAGATAGACTTATTAAGCAATGGATCATTATAGAAAGTGGAGTTGATGATGGAAGCACATGTATTCCAAATCTTTTAGCTATGCTAGACTTCAAAATTTTTGACATCAAGCTAAATTCACACTATGTCCCTTTTAAAAAGGAATTTTTATTCTCAACGCATGGTGACAAATGTGTATGTGTGGACTTCGAGACACTGACACATCATTACCTGTTGAGATATGATATCACTAAAACTGATTTTCAAAGATTTTTGAACTATTTAAAGAATAGTCTATGCTAATTATTTCATTTGAAGCGAAATGATTTGAAAATATCAAAATGTATTTTATATCATTAATGCATCATGTAACCTGGTGCAAAGATGATAAAAACGATGGAGTTATCAATGCAGAATTACTTAGTGATGGATGTGATCTAAGGATCATCAGCCCACTATGGTATGATGTAGTATGACAAAGTCACAAAATGACGGAATCCTCAAACGGGCTGTAAACACAATACGGTATCATGACGTCATAAAATTATTTTTAGAATTTTAAAGATAGTTAATTGCAAACAGGGTTTGGCCATACATGTTTCGATTGAAATTGAATTATTGGTATGAGTCTAAGCTATTTAATTCAGCTAGACCACCGTTTTATGAAATTCAAAGTGTTCTTTGAAATTTTCCCGAACGAAATTATTTTGGTGCAAATTCAGATGTTGAGAAGCTGAGGTGAACAACCCTTTTACAGGGGATCATTATATTACGCGAAAGCACTAAAATGTTTGTGCACAAAATATTGTACGAAGGGCTGATTTCCCTGAGTACGAGAAGAAAGGTCCATATAGTCTTATGACTGGTAAAGGTTCAAGTCGAGATACTTGATAACCTGGGGACGTAGTTCAAGGTCTTGTGACCCCTCGGCATGATTCGAGAATCTTTTGAATTCCTGAATTATTCATACTTCTTCCCAATTATTGAGTAATTAAGAAAGATTCTTGTTATTCTAAAAGGTGAATGTGGTAAGGATGATATTCCTTAGAAAGAAATAAGTCGTAGAATGTGACACTGAATGATGAATATATTGAATAAATGAGAAAAGAAATTTTGAAATGAGAATAAGATGAGTTATCAAAGAATAATGTAAAACTTTTAATAGAAAAGTTAATAATTGTAGAAAGATCTTTGTGGAGAGAAAGTGGTTATAGAACCCAATGAATGAATTAAGTATTAACGTAAAATCTATTTTGGTATATTGAATGAATAAAGATTAATATATAAAATTTCAAGGATGAAATTCTTAGAAGAATGGGTGAATGTAATATCCCGAGTGTTTATGATAACGATCCTTAGAAAAGGAAATGAATGGGTTAAAGAATATATAATACTCAAAATATAATTGAGTTCAAATGAAAGTTATGAAATAAAACCTAGAATTTGTTAAAGTAATGAATGTAGTAGGAAATATAAAACGTATATTAAGGTAATGTGTTGAAGATATTCAATGATAAATTTTGAAAAGAGATTTGGTGAAAACCGAGTAAGGGAGGTTTCTTTGATTCCGAGGACGGAATCCTTATAGGGAGGGAAGGATATGACAACCCGAATTTTCATAAGTTATTAAAATAAGAATTTAATAATTAAAATTCTTATTATGAGGTGTATATATTTTGAATTATGTGATTTGGTGTGAAGAGAATTATATATATTCATATGTTGGACAATGTGAAATTTAATAGTTAATTAAATTATTACAGAAATTAAATAATATTAGTTAATTTAATTAAGTTGAAATTATGTTATGAGATAATATAATTTTAATTATTATACCTTATGGGCAATGGAAATTATTATGAGTTAAGTTTCATAAATAGTGTGAATAATTCACTTAATTAAAATAGTGAATTAATGCAAGTATAATTGATTTAATAAATTGAGAAGGTAATATATTGCATGAAAATATAAATGTTAGTATAATGCGAGTAAAATATTTATTAAGTAAATTAAATATTTTAGTTGAAAACTTTATGGAATAAAATGAATATTTATGGTATTAAGTAAATATTTGATGAAAATTGTTATGGGATAGTTTATTTAAGTGTGATAAAATAGATGAAGATTTATACGTGTTTTATTTCATGGGTATAATGGTGATATTCTAATTTAATTAAATAATTAAATTGGAGGAGTGAGAATTTGTTAAATAATGTTATGATTATAATGGTTGAATAGAAATTATAATTTTGCTGATAATGTTAATTTTATTTCTTAAGGAATTAAATGTACATAATCTAGTTTATATTTCTAGTTTATGTGTTCTTGAGTTTCTTTTAAAATTGGAGTTTTGGTTAATGAATTTGTGGGTTACAATGTTATATAAGTTATTAGATATTTATAATTTGATAATGGTCATCTAGAAATAAATTTTCAGAAATCAAATTCATGTATTTATACTAAAGAAGAGGAATTTGGGTTTTGATTGTAATGTGTGTTTTGGTGTACTTTGGGACTAAAGTTGATGATGAATTCGTGATGGAAACTTTAAATTAATGGATGATTGTTGTTCTCCTCTATAAAATGAAAACAACGCAATTTGAACGGATCGAATTGGTAAAGAAACGAATTCGTGATGAATGATTTCGCTTAACATGTTGAAAATAGAAAAAATTCGTATAAACAAATTAGAATTTGTATAAACCAAATCCCACATCGACTAAATTGATAACTTTACCCCTTTGCTAAACCTATAAATAGAAGGGCTTGACCCTTTGTTTCATTCACCAACAATAAGGCCTCCAATTTTTAGAAAGACTTTGTTGTGGGAGGACTTTTTATAAAGACATCCTTAGTTAAATTTTGGTGTGGAAATGTGTATTCAGTTTGTGGAACTCGTATTTTTGAGTATATTTCATATTTAATTTTTGTTAATGATATTATTTTAAATATTGTATTTAGTTTGTTAGTTAAAGTTTGAATTTTAGAAGTTTAGTTAGTTTTGTTAGTAAACTAGTTAGTTTACTATGTTTATTTTGGCTTGGAATTGATTATGTAAATGAGTTCTAATGATTGTAATTAGAGATATAGAGTCGAGACCTTAGACGAGTTTGATTATGTTAAATAAGACTTATTTGTAAATAAAGTTCGATTGGAACGAGTCGAGGCAAGCTTTGGATGTCAAAACGAAGAGTTCGAAAAACTAGTGGACTGCTGATCAAAAAATGAAAATTCGGGGTTAGCTAGATTATTTAGAAACTTTTGGGCTTTTGGTATGTTATAGTACACTGAATAAGCTTTCCATAGACTCCAGAACGGACTAATTCTGACTTCGGAGCAAAGAGTTATGACCATTCAAAGTAGTCGCGTAAAAACTGTCTAACTAACTCGGGGAAGTCACCTTAAACTAATTTTCTGGAATTCTGTGTTTAGAATTTTGAAAAGGTTAAAGAATAAAAGTTGTAGTCCCGGAAGTTAGCTTCACGTGGGCACATGAATTGCTCAAAAATGTTTTGAAACGAAAAAGTTATGACTGTTTTAGCGAGAGAGGGTAAAGTTGGGAAAGAATAAAAAACAGTTTTGAACGCCCCTTTTTGAACACTATTTTGGACTGTCTATCTTAACCGAAATGGGTGTCCAATAACTTTTAAAAATAGGTTAATATGATGTTTACAGCATATCCAAAGTTGGATGTCGTCAGACTTATGAGATATAGAGTAAAGTTTACATTACAACTACTATGCGTTTCTATGTGACTAATAGTTGATGTGTATGATTATATAATTGTGTAGGCACGCGTGAAGTGCGAGATAAGCGTAAGTTGTTAAACCTATTATTGGTAAACAACGATCAAGGCAAGTCTTTCGATTCCTATTTGCTATGTGAATTTGATGATGAACTGTTTGAAATCTTTATTACAAATAGCATGGTGCGTTATATTAATGTTGAAAGTATGGAATGTTAAAGTCAATTTATGACTACGTTGATTGAGTAATGAATGTTGATTGAGTAAGGAACTCAATCTTTATACTTGTTATATGAACTACAACATGTATGTTATGTTAGTCCAATATTTATGAGATGTATATCGAGCATGTTATTATGTGCTATGTGATGCATGAAAACAGTTAGATTTTCTTTGGTGCTGTCGAGCTCAACCTTGCAAATAACCACTTTTGCAGGTTAAAGATTTAAGGTAAAGTTATGTGCTACTTGAAAGATATGAATCAGATGTGATACTTGAAGATTTATATACTTTGGTTGAGTTATTATTATTTGAACCATGTTTAAGGTTTCGAATAATGTATTAATGTTGAATTGTAATATCGTTTTGTGATGTAAACTCTTGTAGTATTAAAATGATTATGAGATATTTAGATGTAAAGGTTGAAAGTTTTGGGAACGAGAATAATTTGTAATAGAAATTTTTAATTGTAATAGAAAATTTTAATTATTCTGCAAATTTCAATGGTTGTATTATCGTTTAATGATATAAAATTAGAGGTTTAATGTATTGTTAATGACCGAAGTCGATAGTTGAATTGTATGAATTTTGGGGTCGTTACAGTGGATTAGGAGCTTGAGTCTCTGAACCAATTAAAATCCCTTGTGTCATTTACTTTAAGTCATTTACATTATGTACTTAACTAATATATATGTATGAACTGCTTGCAACTGAACTAACTCTAAGAATAATGTATGTATGATCATGATTATATCAATGAAGAGGATATTTTACTTATTTCGATGTGCTTGAAAAGATTCTTATGTTTGTCACATGTTAATTCATTAGCAATACAAAATAAACTAGAAAAGTATTTGAAAAGAAAAAGGATCTATTCAACCCCCCTTCTAGATCTATTGTTTGCCTACTGGGAACTAATAATTTATATCAAAAAAGGTTCTTATGCTATATTCAAAAGCTAATCGCTTTGAGTCTAATCCTAGGCACAAACATTGTTCTAAACTTAGTTTAGTAGTAAGTCACTTGTAAATGCAGATGAGCTCACACGTTGAAAATATTGTGTACAGGAAAATGTGTATAAACACCTGAAGCTGCTCAGATTGGTCCATGTTCTTAAATTCCATGACAACAAGACCAATCCTTGTCCACAGTCAATCTTGTAGTCTGAAGACTAGGCGAGAAAGCTCAAGAGAACAGCAAAGAGTCAAGCATCCACCAGCCTGAAAGGTGAAAATGTTATATATGCTAAGAAGTGTTTATCCGGAGAAGAAAGAAGAACTTCTCAAATAATTATTTAGCCAACCAGCAGCTGGATGAGAACCTTGTGGACACAAGGATGTCAAAGAACTAAGGATTCTAAGATTCTCTTAGCTTACATCTTCAAGACTATGACTGATTAATCGAATGACAGTAGGAGCAACAAGCTGTCAGGAGCAAATAAAAAACTATGCACATCAATGCCGAACCTCAGTATACCTAAGATAAATGACTGTTAAGAAACTAACAGTAGAAAAGTACGGTTCCTCACTAATATAAATGTGCACATCATGTTGCACCTCCTTATGCACTATAACAGTATTCTTTCAAGAAATCATACTCTACCTAAAAAGGTGAAGAGAGAAAGTACACTGAGGTTGGAAACTCAAATGCTTACAAACTTTCTCTCCATCCAAGTTTTAGGTTGAAGATGACATCTTGAAAGAAATCTGAAATAGGTCATAAGCATATCAAGGTTTAAATTAATCTTATGTGGAATACTCTTTACTGATGGGTTAGTATGTATGTACAAACCTATGTTCTAAGGTTTTGATAACGCATAGAGTATAATCAGTTCTACAAGAGTATCTTGAAGATTCGTAGAAACTGATCACCTCCATGAATCAACCAGATGCAAATAAGTGATAGAGTTGATTCTTACTCTGTGAACATTTAAACCCTGTGAAAATAATTAAGCAAATGTTGAAACCATCAAAGAAAAAGAGTGTTGTGTTAAAATGATTAATCTTACACACACTCATCATCGTGCATCTTAAGATGTCATATCTAAATTGGATACATGCATGAATATGATTGCTGATGATAAATATGATGATTATTCAAATTTATGAGGAATAGGGATTTTGAAAGCTAACCCGGCAGGACCCACTTAACCATGGGTATCACAAATAGAAATCTATCTAACCTGCAGGTGCTTGGTCTATCTGACCACACTAAGGAATGTTGAAGTAGAAGACTTCAGTCAAGAAGATTCAACCAACAGAGGGCTTAAGACATTTCAAAAATGTTTCTGACATAATCCTTATTTGTCAAAGCCTGTCCATGAAGACTTGACGAGCTAACATGAATGAAGCTCACATGGCTGATGATCTCCATATGGAAGTAGACCATTCACTCTAAGATAAAAAGGGTCTTATATGCTCAATCATCCAAAGCATTTCATCTGAGAAGAACCCTCAAGGAACCCATCATAAGAAGCAGAACTCCACAAACACAAACTGTCAAAGAAGACTACGTTCGTAGTTCTATCAAATGATCGTGGAGTGATCAGTCCTGAAGATATCCATTTCTATGATACAAGAACATTTAATTGATAATGATGACTTCAGCCAGAAGGACATATGCAAGGCTGCCTCCCGATGCACATGAAGAAGAAGAACTCACACCTCTCTAAGAAGATAGTATCAACCATGGGGGAACAGTGATCTGGTAAGCAACAATATCATTGAATGTATCAGAAACACACTATGAAGCAATGTACCAGTTACAAAGTCCCAAAACTTTGTGGCTGATGAACCAAATGAAGATCCATAGTCAGTAGAAACGTCTCAAAATGTACTATCGATAACCTTGTCAACCACCCAACTCAAAATCATAGAGCGCCTACGATCAAATATCTGATCGTAGTATAAGAACAGGAGGACACCACGATTACAGCCACGCAAATGTTTAGAGTTGGTTGATAAACTCCCCAGCAGAAAAGGTCAAATGAGATATCAGTGTTAACAACTTCTAAAGTTTTTCATCTGGAAAGCGCCTCAGGGATAAACCTAACCCTTAGCTCACTCTAAGAGGTTGGCCCTTCCTGAGCTAACTTAACCCAGAAGGAATGCTTAGTCAAGTTCATCACAAGGACCAAGACAGTCAATGATCGTAGAGTAAAGTTTTAAGTGAACTCGATGATCGTAGTGAAACCTCAGCGATCATAGAAGTAGACTCGATGATCGCAGTCTTCCCAGAGGATACACTAGTTCATGAGGAGCTCTGAAGAACTAGACAAATGCTCAACTATTAAGATCATGAGGAGATAAGTTTGAATACTGGTTGGAAAGACATCTTGCAAACTTACCTCAAAGCTTCAGTGCCCAAACTGCCTCAGGGTACATCAGTGGTAAAGCCATACAACATAAATATGAAGATTAGTGTCAAACCATCCACTACAACATTTCTTAGAAGAAGATAGTTGAGTCGACAAAGAAAAATATATAGTCAACAACTACCTCACCATGTTACTCTACATACTGAAAAAGGTCAACGATCAATCCACATCAGCAAAACGCCTACTCTCTTAAAAGAACATAGTTCTATTTTGAATCTGACCAGAGGCTACTCTCTGGATTCATTTAGAGGCTTTGTAAAGACATCAGCAAGTTGATTTTTAGTAGGGATGTATTGTAAAGATATAGTTCTATTTTGAACATGATCCCTAATAAAATGATATCTTATTTCTATATGCTTAGTCCTAGAATGCATGACATGATTATGTGTTATTGTTATGGCACTTGTGTTGTCACAATGAACATATATAGATTTGAAATCAAACCCATAGTCTGCTAGCTAATTTTTTATCCATAATATTTGAGCATAGCAACTGCCAGCAACAATGTATTCAGCTTCTGTTGTTAAGGTAGATACTGAGTTTTGCTTCTTACTGAACCAGGACACAAGTCTGTTTCCTAACAACTGACAGGTGCCACTGGTACTTTTTCTATTGACCTTGCAGCCTGCAAAATCAGCATTTTTATATCTTGTCAGTTCAAAGGATGACTCCTTGAGATACCAAAGTCCCAAGTTAGGTGTGCCTTTGTGATACCTAAAAATTATTTTTACAGTAGTTAAGTGTGATTCCTTAGGATTAGCTTGGAATCTAGCACATATGCATGTTGCAAACATTATGTCTGGTCTACTGGCAGTTAGATATGGAAGAGAGCTTATCATACCTCTGTATTGAGTTATGTCAA
This sequence comes from Panax quinquefolius, assembly GCA_020205615.1. Classification (NCBI taxonomy): domain Eukaryota; kingdom Viridiplantae; phylum Streptophyta; class Magnoliopsida; order Apiales; family Araliaceae; genus Panax; species Panax quinquefolius. The sequence goes on from CM035160.1 coordinate 59,267,358, forward strand.
TACTTTTACCTTTCTCATCTTTGTCAAGCTTGGTTGCTGGAGCAATTGGTGTTTTCAAGGGAGAGGCTGATTCCATGCCATACTTTTTAAGTAAGTCTTTAATGTGCTTGGCTTGGTTTATGAAAATACCTTCATCAGTCTGCATTACTTGTAATCCAGGGAAGAAATTTAGCTCACCCATCATACTCATTTCGAACTTGCTCTGCATAAGCTTGGCAAATCTCTTACACAATTTTTCATCAGTAGAGCCAAAGATAATGTCATCAACATATATTTGAACTAATAAGATTTTGTCTTTGTGCTTTCTAAGAAATAATGTGGTATCTACTTTACCTCTAGTGAAACCATTTTCAATAAGAAAGTTAGTTAGTGTTTCATACCATGCTCTAGGTGCTTGTTTAAGTCCATATAAGGCTTGGCTTTGTCTAATCTATAGACATAATTAGAAAGAGTTAGATTGATGAAATCTGGAGGTTGCTCCACATATACTTCTTCTTGAAGTTCTCCATTCAGAAATGCACTTTTGACATCCATTTGAAAGACTTTGAACTTCATGTGGGCAGCAAAAGCAAGGAATATCCTGATTGCTTCTAATAAGGCAACAGGTGCGAAGGTCTCGTCGTAGTCGATGCCTTCTTCTTGGGAGTAACCTTTGGCTACTAGTCTTGTCTTGTTTCTTGTTATTACCCCATCTTCATCCATCTTGTTTCTGAAGACCCACTTGGTGCCAATAATCGGGTGACCTCTAGGTCTTGGAACTAATCTCCATACTTTGCTTCTTTTAAACTGATTTAGTTTCTCTTGCATGACTTCTATCCAACTTGAGTCTTCCATAGCATCTTCTATCTTTTTGGGTTCTATTTGTGACAGAAAGCTTAGATAGAAATACTCATTCTGGGTGGCAGATCTTGTCTTGACTCTTGCATTTGGATCTCCAATGATTAGATCTTGAGTGTGATCTCTTGCCCATCTGTTTCCTGTTGGAACATCTGACTTGATGCCTTCTTGTATGAATTCTTCAATATGAACCTTTGCTTCTTGATATGGAGGTTTGTTGTCTGGAGTAGTTCTTTCTACGATCTTATCTTCATGTTCAAAGATTTCATTTTCTGGGACTACGATCGTGGTGTTGAGCTCGACCACCTCGTTCGTAGTGTCTGAGTTGTCGTTCGTAATGTCTTGAGGCACAGATTTGTCTAAGTTTGTTTCATCGAAGATGATGTGAATCGAGACTGAAAGTAATATGCACACAAGCCAATCATGTTTGATGATAAAGCATATACTTTGTAACAATCTTATACATTTATTAATAAAAGGTATTAATTTATTAAAGGCTTTTAATTATCTACATGATGCTGTTTTATAATATGTGATAAACCCATAGTTTTAAGCAATGCTTTTAGAATAATGATGATGATCATTCTAATGAGATCTAAATTCTTAGAAAGCTTAAAACTAAAATAGTTCCCAATCATTGGATTACTAAATTGGGGATTAGTGAATCCGGATAGATTGGTACATACGTTGCTTTGCTCATTGGATGAGGATGATTGATCTCATGATCATTTGTGTGGAGACACTAAAGCAAGTATGTAGGTGCTTATTAGAGAATAAGTTCAATTTGACGTGGCTCGCTAAGGAATACCTAATGGAGTTTTACTTGCGTCAATAGGAATTCTCAGAGTGATAGTAGTACAAGTAATCCTTGGACTTGAGATCATCATAGTATCTTGTGTATGATGAGTTATACTTTGACTTATTCCTTAAGACCCTTAGGGTATATCAAAGGGTATGCTTGGGTATAATAAGTTGTACATAGAGATAATGTATGATCAATAAAGAATCTACCACTTCAATTAAAAGAAGAGAAATATCCTATGTGATTCGATGAAATGACAACCCAGTGAGTCCTCGGCGGCGAAATGAAATTAGAAAGGAGTTTCTAATTTGCATTATTTGAGTTGTGCATTTAAGGATCGAAATACATATAATTAAATAAAATAAGACTTGACAAGAATTCCATGTCTTATATTTAATTGGGACATTGTATGGTGGAAGGATTGAATTATGCGGTAACTATTTACTCAAAAGGTTCTTTAATGATTAATGTTGAAATCTATATTATCCGGAAAGTCGTTGATCGCTAGGAGAGGCTTATCCCTATTGAGAATAAATATTATTTATTTAAATAAATTAATTGTTTAATTTATTTATTTAAATAAGATTAAATTGTTCTAATTGATTTATTCACAACCTGTTTAATATGGAGAACCTAAAGGGTCACACCATAAAAGGAAGAATAATTATTTAAGAAGTTAATGGCATAATCGTAATAATATGTTATGTATATTTAATTTAATCTATGGTGATAGAATAAATTAAATAGCTTAATATTTATTATTTAATATTTTTGAAATATTAAATATAAATTAATAAGAGGAGTCTTATTAATATTATTACAATTATTATTATTATTTTAATTTTTAAAAGAGTTTAGGAATTAATTTAATATAAGTACTCTCATTTATTCCTAATTGGATTAGGAAGGAAAATTAGTTAAAGGAGTTTAATTAATTATCCCTAATAAGATTAGGGAGCTTAATTAATTAAAAGAATTTAATTAATTAAATAAAACCCAATTCCTTAATTGTTAAGGTGGGTTGCCCACATCTATAAATAAGAGGAGTCTTATTATGGGTGATGTGGTTGTTGACTTTTACAACATACGTAATAATTTCAATTTGTTGGAGAGTACGCTCCTTTTCTATAGAGATAGAAAAACTAGGGTTTAGCCAACCACCCCTTCTTCTTGAAAATTCTTTTTCCTTGGTGGATCACCTCTAGAGGCCAAACACATGGGTGGCTAACGTTGATCAAAGGAAGGAACCAAACCCGGTGGATTCAAGGAGATCGCGGAGAAGTAGGAGGTGAACTCGTACCTGAGGAAGCTCGTTTCTACAAGGGTATGATTTCATAATTTCTTATTCTTCGTTTAATTAATAATTGTGCATAAAGGGTGATCCGGGTATATGGTTTGTAAATTTTTTTTTTAAACTCTGATTTTACACGTTTTCGCACTTTTATGCAATTTGATTGTGTTCTTGAATATTACAAACCTAACAGTGGCATCAGAGCCAAACCTTTATGTGAATTATTAATTGTTCAGATTTGATATGTATGTTGATATGTGTTTAGAACAATTTTATTAGGCATAATTTTGTTGTATAAAATTTATTATTAAAAAAAAAAAAAAAGAGGCGCTAAATGCTAATCCGTGGCTGAAATCGGTACTGTTATTAAAAGGAAGCAGGCTCATGCACGGAAATCAAGGTGATTACCAAGCAGTTTCAGCAGGAGCTTAATTTAGGAATCACGTGGCTTCATGTTTCACAAAATATGGATTTTTGTTTGTGCTTAAGTATTTGCTAAAAAGGGACCCACGTGGTACTAATATATATATATATATATATATATATATATATATATAAAATAACCGATAATATTTATATATTATATATAAAACATTCGGATATATATATATATAATAATATTCGGTTATTATTATTATTATATATATATATTTTCATTTATTTTATAATTAAAATTAAAGTTTATTTTAATTTAAAATAAAAGATTTATTTTAATATTAAAATAAAAGAGTTTATTTTAATTTTAAAATTAAATTTCATGCTAACTAATTAGAAGTTAGAATTGGATTCTATGATAACTAATTAGAGTTGAAATTAGATTCTATTTTTCCTTAAATAAAGGAGTTTATTTTGATATGAAATTAGATTTCATATTATTCAAAAATAAAAGGGTTTATTTGTGAATAGGAAAAAGAATCGATCTTTCCTTAAATAAAGGAGTTTATTTTGATATGAAATAAGATTTCATATTATTTAAAATAAAGGAGTTTATTTGTGAATAGGAAAGATAATCTGTGTTTCCTTTAATAATTATTTTTTTACATGGAATTGGATTCCATAATTAATTAAAATAAAGGAGTTTATTTTGATTAAGATTTTGATTAAAATAAAATAGTTTATTTTATTCAAAATTAGATAAATTAAAATAAAATAGTTTTATTTTGATTTAAATTTGGATTAAAATAAAGGAGTTTATTTTTATTCAAAATTAGATTTTATACTAACTAAATTTGCCCATTAAATGATATCAATATATATATTAAATGTTTATTATTCATAAGATGAATGTTATTTATTGATGCGTATGGTGATGTGTATGATAATAAATGGGATTGATTATGGACTATCGACCAATATGATTGGATTTTATTTTAGTTGGATGCATGAATGTATGGGTTTTATTAAATGGGGTTTCACAGTACCTGCCTTCTCTAATTTTTCTTAATGTAAATTCTATCTCCTCCTATGTACTTTCCCTTGATCACGATCAAGGTTTCTATTTATTTTAAATAGTTTTGTAATAGGAATAGTTAGAATTAATTTTGAAAAATTGGAGATCAAGGAGCAAGGAGCGCGCTTAAAGACCCGTTTGTAAATGGAGCCCTGGTTTAAATGTAATAGTTATATTTAAATATTATTTCTTGCACCCTAGGGGTTTGACCTTTTGGTTCACTTGGTGGCTCTAGTGAACCAAACTAGAATAAAAGTCCATAATCAATCTAGGTAGAATATAGTATTCTATATGTGCATGCTATACTATATATATATATATATATATATATATATATATATATATATATATATGCAAACATGCTTCATATGTTAATTAATATAGCGTGTATTTTATATATATATATATATGTGCATGCGCGCTAAACAAGATGAGACAAATTAATAACAAACCCCTCAATTTTTTATATATTAAGTCCTAAGCGTTCAAAGATATTTGGAATATCGAACGTCGCCTTCTAGCATGATAAAATTAATAGAGTATTAAATATTTAATATGAGTTTGTTGTGTCACCACAAGGCAAGTATTAAGTATTTAAGATGTTAATTTATCACATTTGATGCTTATAAAGAAAATTGAACAATATTGTTTTGTTGTGTCACCACAAGGATGATATTTTTTTTTGAATATATGGAGTGCTAGGTCGGACTTAACTTGGATAATTTTGATTCGGATGTGCCACCACTTGATCAAAATAATCTAAGAGGCAAAAGAAAAGGAGTTACATAGTTGATGTAATTGACAAAAGTTGTCTACCTATTTATTTATATATAGTTTGTTATGTCACCACAAGGCTATATACATTTGAAATGGGATCCTTATTCTCACTAGCAGATCTTTAATTAGATTTTGCTGAACTATAAATATTGAGGGTAATATAGTTTGAAGAAAATAGTGGGAGATACCAATTTAAAACAAGACCTAATTTATTTTGGTAATTAATAAAAGAATGTATGTTAAAATGTTGTTAATTACAAATTCATTTATAGAATTTTACAATGTCTAAAATTACTATCACTACGAAGCATATTAGATGCTAAATTAACCAGACCAGATTAAATGGATTGGTTAAGGAGTTTGAGAATAGTTCTCATGGCTGAAAAGCTATCTTATGTCCTTAATCGCCTATCCTCGCAATGGTTGCGAGAATAATGCCTCTGAGGAAGAGATTGCTACTTTTAGAAAATGGCAAGATGATGCACAGTTGGCTCAATGCATCATGCTCGCATCCATGAGTAACGAGCTTCAGCGTCAGCATGAAACTATGGATGCTCCTACTATATTCCTGCACATCAAGTAGTTGATGGTGAGGAAAGTAGGATTGATAGATATCAGATATCTAAGGAGCTCTTCCAATCTAGAATGGCCAATGGCACTATATTACAGACAAAAAGTCATTAACATAATCAATTTGATTGATCAATTAGGACAACTGGTTTTGTCATGGATGGAGAGTTGAGCCAAGATTTAATCTTGCACTCACTCCCGGACTCCTTTCACAATTGTTGTGAATTTTTTATATGAACAAGCTAGATATCAGCCTCCCTGATTTGCTTAACAAATTAAAAAATGTTGAGAGTCACTTTCCAACCAAGAAAGACCATGTCTTACTGGTAGGGGCCAAAGGATCTTCTGAAAAGAAGAACGATTCAAAGAAGGTATATAGAAAGGCATAAACAAAGGATAATAAGAACAAAATCGATATGGATAGCAAAAGAGTTTGCTTCCAATTGCAATAAGCCCAGACCTTTGGAAAGAAACTACGAGAAGCGTCTTTGCGAGGCTAACCAAAAAAAGCTTAGTGAAGTTTCGGTTATAAATACAAATTTGTTCATGATTTAAAATAAATTTTCTTTAAGTCGAGGTTCTACTTGGGTATTGGATACCGACTTTGGTTATCATAAATATAGATTTATGAAGGACCAAGCGTAAGTAGAAAGTTAAACAAAGATAAGTAATCCTATGTGTGGAAAATGAAGCAAAGGTTGCTACATTAGCCATAGAAACTTATAGTTTAGCAATGCCTACGGCAAGTCTATTAAGTCGATAAGTTGTTATTGTATTCCGGTTCTCGTTGGAAACATAATTTCCATTTTATTGTTGGACAATGAAATCTTTGGTATTATAATTAAGAACAATTGTTGTTCTATTTATAATAATAATGTTTTGTATAGAACTGGAATATTACTTAATAAATTTTGTATACTTGACTTACATGAAAATAATTTTGCATATTGAACAAATTAGTATAAGAAAAGGAGATGATCATTCAAAGAGTTGAATGTGTGTATTTGATGAAATACAAGTGTGAATTATTTGAAAGGTTCAAAGAATTCAAAAGTGAAATAAATTGGCAATGTATTAAGATTCCTTGATTAGATCAAGTAATAAATACTTGAGCAATAAGTTTCTAGATCATCTCAAATGGTTTTCTCATAATGGACACCTCATGATACGTAATAATTGATTGATGTATCTGAAAGGAAAAATCGTACCTTGTTGGACATGGTACGGTCCATAATTATTTTACTGAAACATTCCGGTATCCTTCGAGATAATGTCCTAGAAATGGTCGCATATCTCGAAAATGGTAACCTCAAAATCCGCCCCCAAGACTCCATAAAAGTTATGGATGGGGAGGATTCCTAATCTTAAGTATGTTAAGATAAGGGTTGTCCAACTTATGTGAAAAGGTTTCAAAGGATAAGCTTGGGACAAGATTTGACAAATCTGATTTGTGGGACATCCTAAAGTAAGTTTAGGGTAAATGTTCTATAATCCTACTTAGCAAAAAAGGTGTTTATTGCGAAACACACTTCCTTCTAAGATAAAGGTGTTTATCATTGAAGGGGCTAGTGGGAGAATAATAGATCTTGAAGAGTTCAAGAACCACAAAACACTATAAGTCAAATAAGAGGAACCTATAGATAGACCTATTGTACCACAACCGAATCATAAATCTGGAATAGTACCAAGATACCTAGGAGGTATGGATTCATCATAGATGATGATGATGAGGTACGATCATAGAAGATGATGATCCGAGTTACATCGATGAGATAAGAGTTCTCTACTGCGTCACAAAAGGGTGGGTGGGAGCGTCTTGAAATTTCTAGTATTATATGTTGATATACTACTGGATAAGGAATGACATACCAATGCTACAATCAAGAAAGATAAAGTTGTCTAAACATTCCTCCATGAATGATTTGGAAGAGTATCTTAATTGGGGATATAAATCTATATAGATAGATTTAAGAGGATGCTCGACTTAACCCAAGGAACGTATATTCATTTGATGCTAAAGTCGTTTAGCATGGCAAACTCCAAGAGATGTCTCATGTCGATGAGCTATGGAGTGTATCTCTTAATAGTCCCCACAGACTCCTGAAAAGAGAGGTCGCATGAGTGACAATCATGTATGCAATGAAATGTACGAGACCTGATGTTGATCAGTCATATTATGGAGAAGTTCACTATGAGTTAGTGAAAAACATCTTAAAGTGCTTAACCCAAGCACTAAGGATGTGATCATATTCATGGTGGGTCTAAATTAAAAACTAGAGGGCTTAATGGACTCAAGTTTTTCGACGGACCAAGATGATGAAATATCCACTTTAAGGTAAAGCGTTATCTTGAACGAAGGGTGCGGTGAATTGGAAAGGTTCCAAACAAAGAAAGAGTTGTTGGTTTAGTGATAAAGACAAAGTAAATAGCTATAAATGAAGCTGCAAGTTGATTGTTTGGATTAAAGTTCATTCTGAGAACTAGGAATAGTTCTTAAGTCTCATCTTGGATCTAAACATGTGTTGTGGCACTTTCATTTGATTATAAGAATCATTGAAGATGGGAAATCACTATAGAGATGGTGGACTCTCAAGAACAACATTACATATCCATTAACTAAAGCTTATCCAATGGCGGGATAATCGTCACTTAGAGAAGAAGAATATAAGATACAATGGCGATTGGCTTTTAGTGCAAGTGGGAGATTGAAAGTAATATGCACACAAGCCAATCATGTTTGATGATAAAGCATATACTTTGTAACAATCTTATTCATTTATTAATAAAAGGTATTAATTTATTAAAGGCTTTTAATTATCTATATGATCTTTGTTTTATAATATGTGATAAACCCATAGTTTTAAGCAATGCTTTTAGAATAATGATGATGATCATTCTAATGAGATCTAAATTCTTAGAAAGCTTAAAACTAAAATAGTTCCCAATCATTGGATTACTAAATTGGGGATTAGTGAATCCGGATAGATTGGTTCATACGTTAACTTGCTCATTAGATGAGGATGATTGATCTCATGATCATTTGTGTGGAACACTAAAGCAAGTATGTAGGTGCTTATTAGAGAATAAGTTCACTTTGAGCGTGGCTCGCTAAGGAATACCTAATGGAGTTTTACTTGCTGTCAATAGAATTTCTGTAGTGATAGTAGTCTGAGTAATCCTTGGACTTGAGATCATCATAGTATCTTGTGTATGATGAGTTATACTTTGACTTATTCCTTAAGACCCTTAGGGTATATCAAAGGTATGCTTGGGTATAATAAGTTGTATATGGAGATAATGTATGATCAATAAAGAATCTACCACTTATTAAAAAGAAGAGAAATGTCTATGTGATTCTATGAAATGACAACCTCAGTAGTCCTTGGCGAAAAGCGAATGAAATTAGAAAGGAGTTTCTAATTTGCATTATTTGAGTTGTGCGCATTTAAGGATCGAAATACATATAATTAAATAAAATAAGACTTGACGGTAATTCCATGTCTTATATTTAATTGGGACATTGTATGGTGGAAGGATTGAATTGTCACGGTAACTATTTACTCAAAGGTTCTTTAATGATTAATGTTGAAATCTATATTATCCGGAAAGTCGCGTTGATCGCTAGGGAGGCTTATCCCTATTGTAGAATAAATATTATTTATTTAAATAAATTAATTATTTAATTTATTTATTTAAATAAGATTAGAATTGTTCTAATTGATTTATTCACAACCGGTTTAATATGGAGAACCTAAAGGGTCACACCATAAAAGGAAGAATAATTATTTAAGAAGTTAATGGCATAATCGTAATAATATATTATGTATATTTAATTTAATCTATGGTGATAGAATAAATTAAATAGTTTAATATTTATTATTTAATATTTTGAAATATTAAATATAAATTAATAAGAGGAGTCTTATTAATATTATTACAATTATTATTATTATTTTAATTTTTAAAAGAGTTTAGGAATTAATTTAATATAAGTACTCTTATTTATTAAGTAATTAGATTAGGAAGGAAAATTAGTTGAAGGAGTTTAATTAATTATCCCTAATAAGATTAGGGAGCTTAATTAATTAAAAGAATTTAATTAATTAAATAAAACTCAATTCCTTAATTGTTAAGGTGGGTTGCCCACATCTATAAATAAGAGGAGTCTTATTATGGGTGATGTGGTTGTTGACTTTTACAACATACGTATTAATTTCAATTTGTTGGAGAGTACGCTCCTTTTCTATAGAGATAGAAAAACTAGAGTTTAGCCAACCACCCCTTCTTCTTGAAAATTCTTTTTCCTTGGTGGATCACCTCTAGAGGCCAAACACATGGGTGGCTAACGTTGATCAAAGGAAGGAACCAAACCCGATGGATTCAAGGAGATCGCGGAGAAGTAGGAGGTGAACTCGCATGCACGGAAGCTTCGTTTCTACAAGGGTATGATTTCATAATTTCTTATTCTTCGTTTAATTAATAATTGTGCATAAAGGGTGATCCGGGTATATGGTTTGTAAATTTTTTTTTAAACTCTGATTTTACACGTTTTCGCACTTTTATGCAATTTGATTGCGTTCTTGAATATTACAAACCTAACAGAGACTTCAACACTTAGTGTCTTCTTGTTGAACACTCTATAAGCCTTACTGTATGTGGCATATCCGAGAAAGATTCCTTCGTCTGACTTGGGTTAAAACTTAGTCAGATACTATTTTCCATTGTTGAGAATATAACATGCACAACCGAACACGTGGAATTACCTGACATTTGGCTTTCTTCCTCTCCATAGCTCGTAAGGAGTCTTCTTTATCGTAGAGTGCACAAGAGATCTGTTCTAAGTGTAGCATGCAGTGTTGACAGCTTTTGCCCAGAAGTATTCAGGCAGACGGCCTGTTGCTAGTAGAGTTCTTCCAGCCTCAATCAACGTTCTGTTCTTTCTCTCAGCTACTCCATTTTGTTGTGGAGTTCGTGGAGCTAAGAAGTTGTGACTGATGCCATTGTCTATGCAGAACTGATCTATCTCAGAAAAGTTGAATTCTCTACCATGGTCACTCCTTATGGCCTTGATTTTCTCTTATTTCTCGTTCATCACCAGCCTAAACATCTTGATGAGTTGGGAGCTTGTTTCATCTTTTGAGTTTAGTAAGAACACCAATTTAATCTTGTATAGTCATCCACTACTACCAATGAGTATCTCTTCCCTCCAAGGCTTGTTGTTGGAATTGGCCCAAATAGATCCATGTGAAGTAATTGCAGAGGCTTATCAATTGAGTTGACAGTTTTGCTCTTGAATGAGCTTCTAGTCTATTTTCCAAGCTGACATGCATTGCATGACCTTTCTTTGACAAAGCTGAGCTTGGGTAAGCCTACTATTAGATCCTTAGAGGCCAGTTTTGACATGCTTTTGAAGTTGAGATGAGACAGTCTTCTATGCCACGACCACTTTCATTTCTTGAAGCTTTAGCCGAAAAGCATATCTTGTCTCATCGAACTTCGATTAACTAAGATTAACAGTGTAGACGTTCCCTTCTCTTGTTTTGGTCAGCTTTATAGAGGAGGTCTTTAGATATCTGACTTAACATTGATTATTTAGGAAGGTAACTTGATGACCCTTATCACAGAGTTGACTTATGCTGAGAATATTTTGTTTTAATCCTTCCAAATAGGCTACTTTACTGAAGGACACTACACCATTCCTAGCTGAGCCATTTCCTCTTGTCTTGCAACAACCATTGTCTCCAAAGATGACTGTTGGACCCTCTTTCTCTATGAAGTTAGATAGGAGGGCTTTGTTCCCAGTCATATACCGTGAGCATCCAATGTCCATGTACCAAGTTATGATTATGGAGCTTCGTTCCTGCATTGAGATTTAAGCTCTCATTTTGGTACCCATACTTGCATGGGTCCTACCTTGTTAGTACCCTTTGGAACCCAAATCTGCTTGACTTTGGGTTTGATTTGCATAGGATTATTGTAGCATGTTGCAGCCTTATGACCAATCTTATCTGTAACGCCCCCAAATTCAGGTACTTGAAACCCGAACTCGGTGCTTTACGATACCATTTCTATGAGCGGAATAATACTAATAATAATAACAATAATATAAATATCATACTTAATTTACATACATCAGAGTCTAATCCCAAGTACGCACCCTTTACTATAATACATTACATGATATATAATAAATATCATTGTCTTAATATTGTCTAACTATTACAAAAGATAACATATGATTATTCTGATTGCTTTTCTTTTCCCTTGTTCTGGCCTGAACATTCCGGTTGATCATGCTTAGCTGAAAACATTTAAATGTAAAGCAAGGATAAGCATTTGATTGCCCAGCAAGTAATATCAATAATTAATAATAGCTGAAAGGATTAAATGTTTTATTTGAATAACACTTCTACAATGAATCAACAATTGTGAAGTAAGTTGAACCAATAATAACAACATACCAAATCTATCTCAAATTTTTTAAACTACGTTCTGACTATAACTGGAGATTTGTCGACATACTATGAACATTGTTTTAATTTTCACTAAAGTTTAGCAGAACTTCATCCTCAAACCGTCATAACTTGTGGGCACGAGGGTGATCATCCCAATGCGCCCTGTATTGATCAATACTACATGCAAGAACGATATTATCGTTCACTCTATCCACCTTAGGTGCACAAAAGTTTTCCCATGTTCGGGATGTTCATACTTAGTCAGGAATCCGAACCAAAATAATCTGGTTGGATACAATAAAGTTCTATCTTGTTCAACAATATTTCTAAATCTGTGTCTAGCTGGATCAAGTAGCTTAGACAGCTTTTAATTAATGCATACATACCGGAAATCAATAGGTATGTATCAACATGTGATTAAATACAATGATTATCCAAGTGGGGACACTTGTCTAACCATATATAGGAATTAACGAACATAATAAATATCTGAATTATACAATAATACAATGATCGGATAATGTAAGAACTTGTATGAATACAAAGATTGGATACATAATTAATAACAATAGAATTAATAATCTGGCACAATAATATGATTCTGAAACTTACTTACTCGTGTCCATTGCATAAAAAAAATGCAAAGTTAGGATACTTGCACAATGTAAAGAATAGTTCAGATACTTGCCTGAGTTGTTGCTTACAATAACGCAACTTAGTTTTATCTTTTATACCGAAACCTATCATTAATAAGATCATTCGTTCGATTAGAATAATATATCATATCACATAGTACTGCTATTTGCAGTCAACACATAACCTAATCACATTCTCACAGATGTTTAACAGTAATTGAATCATAAACAAACACGTATCTAGTCAAATTATCTAAGTCCAAATCAATTTCTGAAATATGTCGGTGTACCGACGGCTTTATCGGGTAATTATCGAGTCTAAGACTCTATCGTGTAGTTCAATATTCGTTTAGATAGTTTAAATATCAGTCATATTATTTTTCATAGCCTTATAATAATTTTTAAATAATTATTATAATTTATCATGAATTTTCAAGCACTGAAATTATTATTAAATGATTTAAATATTAATTAATTCTATTATTATTAATATTTAATTAATATTAAACTACTAATGAAACTATTGCCAAAATATTAAAGTTATTTATAATAACTCAAAATATTTTTAAAGTATTAATATTACTGTTTAAATGATTTTTAAAACATTTAAAATTATTTTTAAATAATTACCATTAATATTAGAATATTAATGTATTATTTATCAAAATATTAAAAGTCATTAATTATAACTTAAAAATATTTTTAATTCATTTATATTATTTTTAAATAATTTTAATTCAATAAAACCATTTTTAAACTATTTATTTAATATAATTATTAAATAAACTTAATATCATTAATATTAAATTATTAATGAAATTTACCTTTAAATATCAAAAGTTATATTTTATAACATCAAATATTTTTAAACTATTTATTTTCATTTAAAATGATTTTTATAATATTAAAATCATTTTTAATTTATTATTAAATATAATTACTAAATAAATCTAATATAATTAATATTTAATAATTAATGAAACTTATCTTAAAATATTAAAAGTTATGTTTTATAACTTAAAATATTATTAAATACCTTATTATTATTTAAAATGATTTTTATATAATAAAATTATTTGTAATTCATTTATTTAATGCATTTATTAAATAAATTAAATATCAATAATATCCAAATAGGTATTAATATTTATGAAAAATATGTCAAATTATTAAAAGTTAATTTTTTATAACTTAAAATAATTTTTAAAACTATTTTTGAAATTTTTAGAATTTATTTACTATTTTTAAATGATTTTTAGAAAGTAAATTAATTAAAATTATTAGAATTGTCGCTATAGGTCTTTAGCGACAGAAAGTGTAGTTTAATGTGTTCTTGAGCCTTCAAAGTCAGTTTTCTAGTTGGGTAGTTTGACCATAGATAAATTCCAATCTATGAGGTTTCTAGGCAAGCTAAAACATTGTTCTTGTAGTACTAGTGTAACACTACATGTAACAACCAATAACTAGGTCATACATAATCACAATCAAGAGTTATTAAGCTTTGAACTAGCTGTCAAAACGTGTTCATCATATTCTGGGTTGCCCAGAATTTTCAGTCATGGCCGGTCAACGCTTTTGATGGCCTTATATAAACAAATCTGTTGATGATATAGGTGGTATAGACGTCGGGCTCGGTAGACAAACTAACATAGTACATGATTGACACAGTAACTAAGTCTAGACATCATAAGTCAGAAAGATCTAAGCTATTGAAAAAGTTGTCAGAAATTTCTGGGTTTTCTGGGGATTTTCTGGGTTTTCCAGAAATCAACTTCGTGCTCGAACAGTCTACCTTGACCGTCCATTACTCTGATCCTGCTTATCATTTAGGTGATCTAACAACATAAGCATAAAGTCCATATAACATAAAACAAGTGTGTTACAACTTCTGAATCAAAACAACAAACATGTGTAAGATCTGTGGGCATGAACTTCTTGTCAGACGCTGAAAACCAATTCTGGGTTACCCAGAATTTGAAAGTCAATGTCGGTCAACCCACTTTGACCACGAATAACTTTATATCTACAACAGATATGGACCTGATTCAAGTTCTATATTAAAGATCTCATAACAGACTACAAAGTACAAACTTTCCAAACACAAAAATCATCAAAGATCGCAGAGATATAAGGCCTAACATTCGTTGTCAGACTTCATTTTTAACTTTTTTTCCAGATTTTGCAAAATGCTAGATCTGAGCCTATAGATGTTATGGATCTAACATCTATCAACCCAGATCATCATTATACACTATTAACAACATATTTTAACACTTAATCATAACATTTAACATAGCATCAAACACTACTACAAAACAGTAAATAGACAACGCAGAAAAAACGTTGTGGTTTCAGTCAGGAAAACGTCGTGGTTAAGAGTGTCATCTATTTGACACCCATACACAACGTTTTAAAAATGTTGTAGTTAAGCACAATACACAACGTTTTTTAGGAAAAAAACGTTGTAGATTTGTTTTTCAAAAATTAGCAGATGCTTAAAAACGTTGTAATAGGTATGATCCCACAACGTTTTTGAATAAAACGTTGTTGTTTAAGATATCGCATAACGTTTTTAAACGTTGTAGATAAAAAAAAAAGAAAAGAAAAAAAGATGTGGTTGTAACCAAATCATCCCATAAATATTTGTAACATTGTAACCAAATTTATATATCCAAATAAACATAATTCTTATGATAACATTGTAAAATTGTAAAACACAAGATAAGCACTCTTGATCCCATAATTCCTAACCAAATTTATATATCCAAATAAACATAAATATTTGTAAAACACAAGATAATCAAGTACTTTCTTATGATAACATTGTAACATTGTTATCATTGTAACATTGTTGTAACAATAAGTTGCTTTAATTTTTTCTCGTACTGGCGATGCAAAGCATTACTCGATGAACCTTTAGAACCCTCTCTCCAATCATGCTTTCGGTTATCGTACTATGCGAGAAGTGAAACATTCTGTAATCCGTTGAGTACCTTTTAAGTAAAATGCAGACACATTTTTAGTCAAAATCTGTGTTGTAGTTAAATACAAATACCTTAGCTACAACATATAACATAAAGTGGTGCCAAGAAAACTTAATAATATGAACAAATACATTCTTAAAAAATTATCTACAGACATTAATTAACAAGGGCCAACAAATTCTCAATGTTATTAAAAATGGTATATACTGACAAGTTCTGTACCATGCTCTAATTTGGGATGCCAACAACTGACAAGCAATAACATCAAATTTAACAAATAATCCAATTCAACAAGTAAACATCTGAATAACAAATAATGCAGTTACTATATTCCATGCAACAGTGGGAAATAGCTAATGATAGGCGATAAATTATGAGGTCAAGACACATAACAACTAGTAAAATAATGTATAAAGGGTTAATAATGCCATACTTACATGTTATTCAACTTAAACATGCCAATAAGATTTCCATAGATTTCAAGTGAGAATACTTGTAAGAGTTAAGGAATAACAGTCAATCAGCTAGTAATAGCAGTAATACCTTATAACAAAGCTCAAGGCTTATTTTCTCTCTTTGCCTCAACACTGTAATCTACATGTTATGGCAAGAAAGGAATATGCTAGGATTCATGATAGGTGCAACCCACAATCAATCAAAAATTGAACCCATAATCAACTGAGAAAATACCTGAGACTTTAACCTTTCCTTATCATTCAAAAATCAATCAATGCGTATAACCCACAATCCAAGTTGGAATTTGGCTTTGACATCCTCTAATTCAACCAACCATAACCATGGTTATCACAAAGTTATACAGGAAAGAAAAGAAAGCAGATAGCTGACCACCATTACACCTCCTACATGTGACTGAAAATTATTCTCTCGACTTTCTATTATCAAATTTATAAAGCCAGTTATATACTGTAATTGCAGTCCATCTATCTATCTAGTTATCAATCAAAAATTACAGAAATACATCTATCTATCTAGCATGAACAATAAATGACATTCAACAATAGAAATTTTTGCAACATTGACAAAAATACATCACAAATTGAACCATAGGAAAGAGAATAAACAGACCTGAATTTGCAGTACTTTGGTTGTGAAGGAACTGTGCACGATCTTCTCCGCTGACTGTATGTCATTCAAATCCACAACAAATAGATAAATCACCAAATAAACAATATATGTTTCTCCTATAATTAATATTTACTTCTGTTTTTGGTAATGTAGATTACCTAAACAGTGGCCAGCAAAGCATGAATACTAGCCCAATGCTTATATGAACAAGCTTCCTGTTTAGTTTCTGGATAAAAAAGAGATAGCATAAGAAGCTGTTTGCATTATAAAAAACTAAAAAGATTGTATAAATATAAGAGTATTGCAGATAGCAAGACTAACAAACCATAAACCCAAGTAAATATAATGTGTAGCAACCGATCCTCAAGTAAATTAAAACCATTTGTGCAACATCTAAAAGCAATTACCTTCAGACAGTTTCATAAAACTTAATTTGTCGGGACTGCAAAGGGAAAATAAAACCAATAAATGTCAAGCAGCATTAAGATTTTCGAATTCATAATAGTAAGATTTGATGACTCAACTATAGATTACTAACAAACCAAATGAATCCACGATCATAAGTATAATGCTCTAAATTAGAGCTTTCTCGGCTTCTCTTAGTCCATTATCCCTTTCTACTACTATCGTTGTGAACAAGCAGATTACATAAAGGTTGTTAATCGCTTTCACTTCTTCAAAGAGAAAATAATTTACCAACCAAATTTAGATAAGGTAATAAACTAGGCTAAGATTCAATTCTTCTACATTTTACACCCAAAATAATAATAATATGATCAATTTAAAATTTAAAGAGAAAGCAACCTTCAAATTCAATATAGCGATGAGACAAGGACACATAAGAAGAATTGAAAGAAGTTAATTCGGAAGAATAAAGGTAACAACAGATCCAATGTAAAACAAACGGAACGTACTTTCTCAACTGAAGTTGTTTCTTCCTCAATTATCTCAAACAAAACAAAGAAACCTAATCAATGAAAATTCGGGGAACACAGACACAAACACACACTACATGAGAGGGAGAGAGTTGGGGGGGGGGACCTTTTCGGTGTAGGAGATGACAGAAGATTCCCTGGGAAGACCGTCCGTCCGATCTCAGGAAGTAGAGAAGGCCTCCCATTGTTATTGTCATTGCTGGTGGCCATTTTAAATAGATCTCCTCTCTTTTCTAATCGATCGACCCTAGAATTTTGTAATATGTAACATGAGGAATCGCAGAGAGAGCGTCAGCCATAGCAAAAACCCTAGAATTTTGTGTCTGACCGAACCCGACCAGACCATACCAGTAGTCAAAGGCATTTTCTGATCTTCTCTAACTCGAATCGAACTCCGACTAAAACCTCGTATGCGCCTCCTCAGCTGATGGCCATAGTGGTAGCCGAAGTTTGGATCGTAGGAGAGTAGAAGAACGGTAATGATGAACAAGAGAGGAAACTAAAAGTTAGATCCTGTACCTGAAAAATCCCAATATTCTGTGCAACGAACCGACTGTCGATCGGTGTTAAAGTGTGCCCTCCGCTTGTCTTTGCCATGGATCTAGAGATTTGAGAGTTACAGGAAATCTAGGCAAACCCTAGCTTTTGTTTTCCACATGGAACGAGAGAGATGAAAGACGAAGACACTCGGTTTTTAAGTTTACATTTAACCGTCTTTTTTTTAGCTCCGTGTTTTTGTTGATAGACAACGTTTTTAAAAAAAACGTTATCTATTTAAAATTAAAAAAATATCATTTTAAATAGATAACGTTTTTGCATATATATCTACAACGTTTTTTTTAAAAACGTTGTAAAAAAATATCACAACGTTTTTATAAAAAACGTTGTGGTTTAAGTGTTGTCTATTTAATATTTTGTAGTAGTGAAAAGTTAGATTTTTGGTTTAGGTTTTATACCTTTATGAACAAATCTTTGATTCTTGGCTTCTGATTTGTTAAGTGTGATCATGGGGCTTGATTTATGACTGATCTAGCAAGACAATTTCGTGGGTTTGAGCTTAAGAGAGTTTGGCTAAGTGTAAGTGAACAAATGGGGGGAAAATAATGCACTTTCTCTCTCTTGGTCTTATATAAAACTTGTATACAATGAATGTGGTTGGTGGATTAGCTGAATTGTATAGCTTATAGGCACATGTCTATGCTTAAGGTGGCTTTGTCAAGATTTGATAAGATTTTGTTATCAATAATTCACCAAATGGGACAAAAAGGGTAAAATGATCATTTGGTTATTAATTTAATGGTATTCTTGCCCATTGTACTTGAATCTAGGGTTTAATCACTAGATTTTTAAACCTTAAAGTTTCCCAATTAATTTCTAGGGTTTTAAAGATTAAAATTAAAGTGTAATAAAATTTTAATTAAAACACACTAATTAAAATTAGGGTTTTTTAATAGAAATTAGGGTTTAAATAATTAGGGTTCCTTAATTATCATTAGGGTTCCCAAATTAACTATTGAATTTAATAAAATAATAATTAGGGTTTCTAATTTTTGCAATTAGGGTTCCTAATTAGCAAATTAGGGTTTTTAATTTTAAATTAGGGTTTTCAAATATTAATTAGGGTTTTCTCTAATTAACATTAAATCTAATAATACACAACATAAATCCTATAACACCAATACTACACAGTTTTGAACTCATAATTGAGTTTCAAAATAGGTGTTAACAAATTGATATAAGGTTTTGACATTAAACACCATAATTGACCAACACATAAAGATATATATTTATAACACTCGAAAAATAATATTATATTTAATATAATATTATTATTCTCATTCATAGCTCAAAATCCAAAATTAGGGTTTGGATTCCAGATCGATTTATCTTTCATATATAGCATTATTAATTAAGTTAAAATAATTAACTTATTCATCCGAACTAAAATTCATATAATAAAATAGTAATTATAATAATTCCAATAATAATCTCATATATTATTTAAATAATATAAAAATCATATTTTTTAGAAAATAAATAATAAAGACATGTCTACTATAAAATTAATTATTATAAGTATATACCTTATAATGAGCAATAATTCTAAAATAAAATTATTTGAAATTATTCATGAAATAAATAAATTTTATTTATCACATATATACATACACATTACTTTGCACATATTCCCATCTTTAAAATAAATAAAAAATTAATATGCAAAATTTCTTATTTATTTATATAAAAAATATCAGGTTATTACATTCACCCTCCCTTATAAGGATTCCGTCCCCGGAATCACCATTTTAAAACTCATACATACAAGGGTACATAACATACACAATCATTTCAAATAGATCTCGACCAGATTCGATCGAACCGATCTTTAACTATTCAACATAAAGCTTATCTATATGATTAAACGGAAGTTCGATTTCTAAAAGAACTCAAATTTTACTTATGGCTTGATATGACCATGATTGACTTTAGTGATTTGGTTGCTTGAATTCGCATAACAGGTTGGTTAGGAATATGAAAGCTAACAACCTTACGAAAAGCATGATGAGTAGTTAAACAATCAATTTCTAAAAATTAAATCAAAGGTAAGTATTTTCAAAGAGATAAGATTGACAGGTAACGTGAAAGTGTCGATTTGAATCAACAAGATTTATAAATAGTGGAGGTAACAAAGGTTTCTACTAACGAAGTTTCAATAGATAAATTAAAATCTAACTTCTTTGGAGTTAAAATCAAACATTGAACACAACTAGGTGAAATAAAAGAGTGAGTAGAACCAGTATCTAACACGGTATAGACTTCGCAAGAGTTTATGACTAACATACCCGTGATAATTTTATTCAGGTTCCTCGTCACAAAAAAAAAATGCTCTCTTAAACTACCGACTTTGGCTTGTCTGGGACATCATTTGGCATCACTATCCCAGCTGGAATTGACTTCACCATACGACAAAATCGAGCTAGGTGTCCTTCTCTTCCGCAATTAAAACACGCTTTGGATTGCTGCGTACAGTTTGGACAGATGTGTCCCTCCTGTCCACATTTGAAACATACGACCGGTGTTCGTTCTTCTTCCTTTGAAACGAGTGCTGGTGTCGACGTCTTCATGTCATTATTGAACCTTCTCTTCTTGAAATGTCCATTCTTATTGTTTTGGCCATGATTACCACCGAAATGGTTACCATTCATGGCATGATAATTTCCCCCATGATCGTTATCATTGTTCTGATGGCCGTTGCCACCGGTAAGATTACTATCATGTTGTTGGTCATTGCCTTTTGGTTGTGCTGACTCGTTATCGCGTTCTAATAACTGAGCCCTATTCACAACATCTGAATATAAACAAAGTTTGTGAGAAATGAGGTATTGACGTATATTGGGTTTCAAACCTCTTAAAAATATTCGCGTCATTCGCTCCTCATTATCGACCAAATGGGATGCAAACCGAGATAACTCGGCAAACTTAGCCTCGTACTGCGACACGGTCATATTATTTTACTCCAGCTTGATGAACTCCACCTCCTTCATGTGACGAATACTTTCGGGAAAGTACTTGTCGTTGAACAGCTCTTGGAACTTCCCCCAAGAAATCTTGAGTGCGTCAGTCTGGGTGCATTTTACAGATTCCCACCAGTAATCTGCCTCTTCAAGCAACATAAAGGTGGCAAAGGGAACCTTTTGCTCCTTTGAGCATCCCAAGACATCAAATATCTTGGTGATCTACTTTAACCATGTCTCCGCCTTAAGTGGTTCTGGCTTTCCCAAAAAGTCCGGTGATCCCAGCTCCTTGAACTGCTTAGCGGTGACCAACCGTGGGTTGCCATTGTTTCCTCCTGCATTATGAACAGGAGTCTCTCTCGTCTGGTGTTGCATGAATTCTAAAAAGCTCCTAAATGTACCGCCGTTCATCATTTGGTCAGTGTTATTATTTACAAGAGGATTATCGCAATCCTGTTGCACATTGTCCTGATTATTGATCTGTGGAGACTCAACGGTCTCCTGTGCTCCATTGCTATTCTCAACATTCTCGGATATCATTTTCAAATACTGCCATAAAAAAGGGTTAATTAACATATTACATATTATCCCTATACTCTGACCGACCAATTAAATATCAAATAAACTTAGGTAGGTCATACTAGCAAAGGAATTCCCCATCTCTCCCCTCCTAGTTCTTATCTCACATCTCAGCCAGGGATCATATCCCTAAGCTTTGATACCAACTGTGACGCCCCCAAAACAGGAATACATCACCTATTCTGAGTCACCAAATACATGGTACAGAATACAAATACAATCTTAAATATACAACATGAGCTGTGAGTTTGAATACAAATATTGTTTACTAGAGAGTATACAAACTCAAAAGGAGTCCGCATTACTATTATTATCACACTATTTAACAGAATAGTGAGGATTACTAATGCAAACAACTAGGACCATCACCCTGTTCCCCGACTAGTCCCAGCTACGTTCTCATTTCCTGGAGAAAACAGTGAAAGAAAGGGTGAGCTCAACTAGCCCAGTAAGAAATATTATGACTAAGATAATGCAGAATAAATTATCATTAGCCTTCAACAGTATAACAATTGATAGAATATAATAGACAACAAGTTTTAGATCAAAAACTGCAGCGGGATAAACAATCCATTAGAAGAGTCAAGTAAAATATAAAATCTACTATCTTCTATAATTTAAAAAGTTTTTCACTGAACTTTATCACGAGACTCGACTTAATAAATAATCCACATCATTAACTCATCCCTGCACTACAGGCCAAGGATATTTTTAGTATCACGACCACGAATTATCCATTCACTATAGGCCAAAGATAATCGTGTTTTCATCAACGGTCCTGATCATGCCATAAAACAATTCATCCTTGCACCCTTGGCCGAAGAGAATCCATAGCCATAATCATACCAAAAATGTTCATCCATGCACTACGGGCCAAAGAGGACTTTTTACCACACATTTTGAACCTTACCGTCATGATTACAACCGAATAATCCCTGGTCATAATCATACCAAGTCCATCTATGCACTACAGGCCATAGATGACTTTCAACAAAATATAAACATGAGGATGATGACAATGATATAAGAATTCAATAAAAACAAGTTCAAGAATTAATTTATCCAGGAACTAATAATGTCCAAATTGTCAACATGATACTGCTTTGTATAGTAAAATTCAAGAATGCTCAGAAGAATATTTCCATGAAAAGATACTAGATGAAGCACAAATATCAAGGATATTCCACTAATTTCATGGAGTATAGAAGTCAAAACTTTAACCAACTGAGTATAATAAAGAATGGAATAACAAAAGAAATCACCATGTATGTGGTACTTTGCATGACGAGTTATTCCAACGAGAATACTAAATAACGGAACCAAAGTCAAAGTAAATTACATGCCGGCGGGATGTTCCAAAGAATAATAAAGAATGAAATAACAACGAAAATCACCATGCATGCGGTACTTAGCATGAGCGTGTTATTCCAATGAGAATACTAATAAGGGCGGAATCGTGTCCATGCGTAAAAGCATGCAGATAGGATATTCAATAGAATAATAATAAAGATTTTAAACCAGTCCCACAGAAATGCATGAGCAGGATATTCCAATAGAATAATAAAGGCGGAATCGGTCCCATAGTAAAAAAAGCACTGAATGGGATATTCCAATGAGAATAATAAAAATGAGAATAATAGAAGAATGTCATCAAGTATAGGGTAGCCCGTGTATACAGGTTATTCCAACAGAATAATAAAGAATGAAATAACAGAAGTTCTCTTCATGAATACAAAAGAAATAATACTCCCTACGAGTACAACAAATAATATTCCCTACCTTAAAAAACTGGATACTGGAATAGTGTGGTAGCAGACTTCTCTTCTTCTTTCTCTCTATAATTTCTCTCTATAATAATTGCTCTAAAGCTTTTGGGAATTGGTGAGAAATGAAGGAAGAATGAGCTTCTATTTATAGAAAAATATAGTTTCGATAATTGCACGTTTTGGGGCTCAAAAATTACAAAGATCTGATACCTCCAACTTTTCCTTTATTTTTAATTTAGTCATGGAAGTATTATCAAACTTGCACCACCTCCCCTAATAGTAAATAATGTGATTCAATAGTAAATTATGTAAATCAATAGTTCTAGACATGTGAAAATACGAATTACAGTATAGTACCTTCATCTATACCTCCATTTTTAACTTAGTCATGCAAGTATTATCAATCTTACACCAACTCCCCTAATAGTAACAAGAATGTGAAATAATAGTATACACATATGAACAAATAGTTATAATCATGTGAAATAATAGCAATCAATTGTTCATTTATCCGGTTAAATACTCGATTGGTCAATATAACCTCCAGACATCAATTATTATCGAAATAATTGTCGATTTTCACTAACACAAATAATTCTAACACAATGAAACCATTTTTATCAAAAATATAAATTTTAAAATTTTGAAGTTTGACTTTTCTCGAAAAAGTCAACTGTTGACTTTTTGACCAAATTGTGAATTCCGGAAAATTTTGTGTTTATAGACTATTTTTACTAATTTCATCGTTTCCGACTCAAATATCACATCCGCGTCTCCAAATTCAACTCTGAACACAACTTTAATTTTAATAACATTCATCATTAATATTATAACTCACAATATTTATCAACCAGGTCGTTCCCAGGAAAGAGGGGGCTTTTCGATAAGGATTTCTCCTTATTGGCGCGCAATTAGGTGACCAAACCTCTGCTTGACAGAACTTTTAGACATTGACAATATTACAAATAATAATATGAATAAATTTGTCGTCTCAATTATTGATTTAATAATATAACATATTATGAAGATGATACTGTGACAATAATTGAATCAATAATATGAGAGATATGATGCGTGAATTATCAGTAGCAATAATTGAGTATAACCGAGTGACTTCTCACGTAAGCATCAATAATCAATACTGGTAGTGCTACTACGCAAGCACGCGACATTCTTTACTTTTACTACCGAGTAGTTCAACAGTTTTAACGGTAACACTTCCGCCGTTATTTTTATAAAAAGATAATTCTGTAGTTTTCTAACTACGACAATACTTCCGTTGTGGGGTCCACCAATGATTGTACCGTCGTACGGAGATTCCCCGACAAAAAAAATATTCTCCGACCAATCGAATATTATATAACAACTTGCATACTTTGCAAAATTTATAAATATAACCCACAACTATAACATTATATCAAATCCACACCATAATATTTAAAAAATTATTTTGAGAAAATTAAATTTTATTCATAAAATCTGGGGTCTCACATTTGGCGTTAACATTGGCGCCATATATGGGAAACGTTACTCTAATGTTGAATTAAAATCACCTATACACCTCGTCAACATGAGTTGGAAAATTTGAGCATCAATGTTGGCGTTGAATTTATTATTATCCATCAGAAATTCAGTCTGTTTGGTCGAAGATGGAATCCAGTTCAAGAATCAAGGGTGACCCAGATATCCATGTTTTCCTAAATTTGAAGTATGGAGTAGATGGAAAAAAGGCAAAGCTAACACATATAAAGCTAAGTTACTCTTTTATTATTATTATTATTATTATTATTATTATTATTATTATTATTATTATTATTATTATTATTATTATTATTATTATTATTATTATTATTATTATTATTATATATACACACGGGCATGCACCTTGTGTTGATAACTTGCTTGTCAAAAGTATATTTGCAGCATCATCATCATTATTCCTGATACTACTTTACACGTATACATATTATGTATAATCGATCATATAAAATATACTTCATGAGTTAGGGGTTTGTGTATGGAGCAACATGATTTATATTATAAAATCCATTCCTTTTTTGCTTATTAATGCCCACTGTTACCTTGTGTACTTTTATGCATAGGGTCATTGTCTTCAAATAAAGAAAGCAAGACATAAAAAAAAGGGTTGTTGTAGCCGGTTTACCAAAAGAAGCAGAGCCCACTCATTATTATAATGCACATCTTCACTTCGGCATGCTAAAGAAAATTGTACAATGGACTCGGCTTCGGCACTCGGATCTAATTTGTTTGTGACATTTCTCGAGGCTTCGGCAAGTGGGTTTCGTGGGCATGCTACGGATTTGCTTGACTCAGATCGTCGGGTGCAAAGGAGTGTAGATGGGGGAATTTTAAATTGGGGGAAACATAAAGCTATTGAATTCAAAAACTATAGTAAGTGTGGTCTTTTGTGAAACGGAGAGGATCTAGCCAAGACATGTTTCCAACCCTCGTGGGTCTTGGCTTGTGGCTCGTTGCTCATGGCTAAAAGTATGTGGCTTGTGGTTCAAAGCACGTAGCTCGTGGGTCGAAGCACTTAGCTCCTTGCTCGTGGCTCAAAGCACGTGGCTCGTGGCTCAAAGCACGTTGCTCGTGGCTCGAAGCACTTGGCTCATAGCTCAAAGCATGTGGCTCGTGGATCAAAGCACGTGGCACGTGGGTCGTGGCTTGTGGATCTTTATGTATATATTAGAAATGAGTTGAGGAGTGGGGCAGAAATATTGAGAGCCGTAAGTTTCTGTTCGGCGTATGGTATTTGGGTGTGACAGTTCATCTTCGGCAGATACAGATATTTTTGTTGGGATAAATTTTTATACTCTATTATTTTAAGTTCCTTATAAATAAGAGACTGGGGGGGCAATGTTGGGGTGTGATTATTTAGATTTATTTGAACAGTGGGAGAGTCTTCATTAAAGCAAGATTGTGTTTCCTTATTTAGTGGGATAAGGAGGTTTAATTTGGGAAGAAATCTATCAATCATTAATTATAGTTATAAAGTGATTCTACAAAGAACTTCTACTCCTGATTGGATTTTGGTGGACATGATAGCTATAAATACAGTAATAAGCAATGGTTTAAAGACAGAACACAATTACATATGACACAAATAAACACTTTGTACTCTCTATATTATTATAGTGGATTTCTCTCTCTCTCTCTCCATGGTTTTTTTATAATTGGGTTTCCACGTAAATTCTTGTGTTCATATTTTATATCTCTTTATTTATGTTTATGTGAGTGTATTTTGTGAGTTTGATTTCACAACAATACAATCAACCGTAAGCGCGATTTTGGCATGTTGTTTTGGTAATTTCATCTTGCGTACAAAATTTGGCGTTAACAAGTTCAATTTGCCATGTGTGAATATGGTATTGGATTTGTAACAAGGTCAATGATACCATTAATTAATAATTGTTGACTAATATTAATCAATGTAATTTCCTTTATTTTATATTTATCAATAATCTGGTAAATTATATGTACTCAACACCTTCATAGCATAAATTATATATGTTCGCAGCCAAATTTTCATAACATGCATAAAGAACGGACTTTTAATTAAAATAATTGAAGCAGAGATTGTGGAAAAGATGATTATTTTACATATTAGGGGCAATATTAGATAACTTAGTGTTTTGGGTACTACGTTCAAGGGAACAAAAATGCAACTTGAAAAAATTTCAACAAAAATGCGCTTAGACCGTTGTGTTTTGTTGTGTCAACAAATAGTATATTAAAGAATAAGTTATGTATTGTTGTTATAAAATTATAATGGATGTCTAGTTTCATATAAAGAATGTCTAGATTCATTCTTATTATATTTGATTGTAATGATTTTGAAACTCCCATGTCCATTGAATTATAAAACTCATGACCTTTGAGTTTTGTAACCTCCTAGTATTGATGTTTTTGTATCTATAAATAAGATCATTGTAAACTGATTGAAAATATACAAAAATATAAAAAGAATACTTTCTTTCTCTAATCATCTTTATTTTAGTAAT
The DNA here is from genome assembly GCA_020205615.1 of Panax quinquefolius. Classification (NCBI taxonomy): domain Eukaryota; kingdom Viridiplantae; phylum Streptophyta; class Magnoliopsida; order Apiales; family Araliaceae; genus Panax; species Panax quinquefolius. The sequence goes on from CM035160.1 coordinate 59,295,062, forward strand.
CTTTTATATTACGTTATCAAATACGAATCGCTTCTCACTTTCATCTTGAAGATAATCATATTTGATTTGAAGGAGAATGAGAAGGTATATATATATATATATATATATATATATATATATATATATATATATATATATATATATTAGGAGTGTTTCTGAAACCATCATGTTAGCTGGAGGCCCGAGCTAGAACTGATGAGATCGGGCTTATTGGGACAAAGGCCTACAGGATGTTAGGGATGGTCGAGTTTGGATACCCGAGCCCATTATGCCAGAATCTGGTTGTAATCAGGGAGGTCGGGCCCAGCATTCAAGGTCCTTTTGAAATTTGAAGCTTGGAATGGTGTTTAGGATGTCTGATGGGTTGGGCCTGTACAGTTGGGCAGCCCATATGTGAAGTTGGGAGTGATAAGGGGTTTACGTGGTTAAGGGTTCTAACCCTAGCCATATTCTACTAAGGCAACTCCAAAGGTAGTATTGGAAAGGGATTCTACTTGCACCTTTTAAGGAGATTGTGTTGGACCAAAATATGGTAACTGCCATATTTAAGAGATGAGAATGGTTATAAATACAAGGCTTCATTACAATTAACAGGTAATACATCTTTGAGCACTAAACACTTAAGCCTCCATTGTTAAACATTGTGAATGGCCTATACTTATTCTCACACCGGAGCTATCCCCCGGCGGCACAAGCCGTCAAGCTTCTGTGTGATCTATTATTGTGCAGGTTTCAGCGCATGGATTATGTGATTGGATGCGCAGACGAAACTTGGCATTAACATTGGCGCTAGAAGGAGGGCCTGTTGAAGAACCAACGGACAGTTTGGTAAGAGGAATAGCCTCATCCTCGGGAGAATCATCAGCAGCAAGGGGATGAATGGGTTCGACAACGACCGGAAGATGGGTCAAGGCCACATCAGCCTCATCGGGCTTGAAGATAGTCACTACAACAGAAGATAAAGAGGTTAATAAAAAGTCAGTAGAAGGCCGGGAGGATAAGTAAAAGAGTTCGGGATTGTTACTTACAGCCATGTTCATAGAGCCAGGATTTGTTGGACACGATCCCTAGACCCCAGCTGGTCTTCTTCAAAATAGAGTAAAACATTTTGAAGGCGTCGGCTCTCCCCTTCGGGAATTTGGTAACTTTCATAATGGAATCCTCGGGACCAGCCTAGTTCGGCAGAAGTTTAAGGTTGGTTCCCTTCATGAAGAACCATTGTGAGTGCCACCCCTTATTGCTCGAAGGGGTCTTCACGAAGGTATCTCAGCCAGGTACGCGATTCAGATGTCGAAGGTCGGGTTCCTTCGATCGACCAACAGAAAACAGGACGAAGAAGAAATCCAACCCTGGAGTGATGCCAGCCTCCTGGCATAGGGCGATGAAACTAACGAGTTGGATATAGGAGTTTGGCACTAGCTGTGCGAACCCGATCCCAACCAAAAATAGAAAAGAGGAAAGGAACTCATAAAGGGGGAACCGAACCCCATACCTCAAGGAATAAAGATGAATGGCCATCTAGTCGCCATCGAGGCGCCTGTACATCCTCTCGTTCGGCTCCGGAACTCGAAGCTTGTACTCTTTAGGAATATTGAACACGGCTCAGATGTTAGATAATTGAGATGGAGTGATGGATAATTTGGTATTGAGGATGGCATAGTCGGTTTTGGATGCGTAAAGGTGTCAGATCTTGTGCTCGGCATCTTCCGTAGGAAGATCAGTGAGGGCTGCCGGTAACTCAACCGGGACCAAATCGCCGGAGGTGAGGGTAGCAGTACCGGCCAATGTGACAGTCGTGGGAAGAGGATCACTAGAATCTGCCATTTAGCTAATACGATGAACAAATGTGAGGTGTGAAGGTTTTTAAACGAAGAAAAATGGCAAGAATCGAAGAAATGTGTGGAAGTATAGCTCTCACCGGAAATCGCCCTTGCCGGAAAGTTTGAAGAAAGAATTGAAATGGTTAACGGCTCGAAAAAGTGACAGTGATGGATGGATAGAGACTTATATAGCATGTCTGGCACGATTTTCAAAGGCAACTATTTATGGCAAGTGGGGTCCAGCCCTAGGGAAATGTGTATCAGCTCATTAATCAAGAAGAAACCGCTTGGGTTCCCAAGACAGCTCATCATTACCGGGCATGACTATTCGAATTCGTGTCTTTTCAAGTCTCATGTCATAAATATCTTATAACAAGAGACTGGGGGGCAATGTTCGGGAGTGTTTTACTGACCATCAGGTTAGCTGGAGGCCTGAGCTAGAACTGATGAGATCGGGCTTATTGGGACAAAGGCCTACAGGATGTTGGGGATGGTCGGGTTCGGATACCCGAGCCCATTAGGCCAGAATCTGGTTGTGATCATGGAGGTCGGGGTTGGGCATTCGCGTCCTTTGGGCCGAACCCAGAATATTGTTTAGGATGTCTGATGGGTTGGGCCTGTACAGTTGGGCAGCCCATATGCGAAGTTGGGAGTGATAAGGGGTTTACGTGGTTAAGGGTTCTAACCCTAGCCATATTCTAATAAGGCAACTCCAAAGGTAGTATTGGAAAGGGATTCTACTTGCACCTTTTAAGGAGATTGTGTTGGACCAAAATATGGTAACTATCATATTTTGGAGTCCTATACCGACTCGGAGAGGGACTCTTGGGAGATGAGAATGGTTATAAATACAAGGCTTCACTACAATTAACAGGTAATACATCTTTGAGCACTAAACACTTAAGCCTCCATTGTTAAACCTTGTGAACTACACAGTATTTATTCTCACACCGAGCTATCCCCAAGCGCACAAAGTCGTCAAGCTTCCGTGTGTGATCTCATTATTGTCAAGTTTCAGTACGTGGATTACTGTGATTGACGCCACAGACAAAACTTGGCGTTAATAATATATATTTATATTTATATATATATATATATATATTATCAACATACTGCATATGTTATGCATGCCAAACAAAGTTTTGAAAATTCATTGTCTCTTCTAAATTTTTCCAGCCACCTTTAACAAAATACATATACTGGCAAAGGACCACACAGAATAGTTTCCTAACAAAGTTCTGCTCACTAGTCTTACTTTCATCGTAAACTTGTGACTTCAATTTATAATTTCTCAACACATCAAGCTTCACAGAAGCAACTAGACTAGCTATGCTCCTGCCCCCTTCCCTATAAAAAAATAATACTAGTAGTATTACATGGTTTGAATGTATGTTATTATAATAAAAAATGTTTGAGAAAAAGGTAGATATATAAAAGATTTTTCATAGTCAAACTTAAATAAATATATATTGTATGCTTATATAATTTTTATAACCAGATATTCATGCACATGTGGATAGTTATAATAAACTAAATTTCTAATGATTATTGATATTTTTTTATGAAGTTACAATAACAAATCTTGCCAAACTTGAGTTCGTGGAACTTGATATTACGGGTAAGAATTATTTGTCATAGATCCTTGATGCCAAAATTCATCTTGATGCCATGGGTCTTGGAGATACCATTAAAGATGATAATGAAACACCTAGTCAAAACAAGGAAAAAGCCATGATATCCTATTGTTCCCAAAAGCTCATTATGATTAGATACATTTATGATTGTAGGATTTTAAATCAGCAAATGAATATAATTCTGCAATGTTTAAAATCAATTCTAAATTGAAATTGTGTGGAGATAATATCACTGGTGGAGATATGTTAGAAAAAAACATTCTCTACTTTTCATGCCTCGAATGTGCTCCTGCAGCAGCAATATAGAGAACGAGGTTTTAAGAAAAATTATGAACTGATTTCATGTCTCCTTGTGGCTGAACAAAATAATGAGCTTTTAATGAAAAATCATGAATCACGACCGACTGGTTCAGCTCCATTCCCTGAAGTGAATGTTACAAGATATAATAATAATTATGGTCGTGGTCGTAATAGAGGTCGTGGTTGTGGTCGTGGCCACGGGCGAGGACGGTTTAATTACCGTAACCATGATACCAAACCTTCCAAGAATGAGGAGAAACAAGAAAAGGGAAAGAATATAAATAACAGAGATACCAAGAAGGAAGAAAATATTTGTTATCGGTGTGGAATGAAAGGACATTGGTCTCGTACTTGTCGTACAACCAAACATCTTGTTGATTTATATCAGTCCTCAATGAAAGGAGAGGAAAAGAACATAGAAATAAATTTTTCTCATCCACATCAAGATAATGATGATATCTATTTTGATCCTATGGATATGACACACCTTAACGTTGCAGATTTCTTTGAGCAAGTTAATATTTCTTGTAATGAAAATAATTAGAATTATGCTAATCTTTAAAGTGTGTTTATTTTATGCTAATGTATTTTGTTTTCTTCTTTTCATGATTGGCTTATTTAATGTAAAGGATTATGTTATTAATTTATAATATTATGAACTTATTATATATTTATTCCTTTTATGAAGAAAATATGGATTTGCGTCATGCTATAAATGAGCCTAATATCAGTGGTGGAGATATATGCTTAGCAGATAGTGCAACGACACATACCATTCTCAGACATAAGTAATATTTTTCAAATCTAAGAATGATGAAAGCAAAAATGAATACAATATCAGGTTCAACAGACTTGATTGAAGGCTCTAGAAGAGCCAATATAATGCTTCATAGTGGAATAAAATTTATTATTGATAATGCTTTGTTTTCCACTAAATCAAGGAGAAATCTGCTAAATTTTAAAGATATACGACTTAATGGATACCATATTGAGACATATATCAAATGTCTCTACTAGAAAACAAATATTGGAAAAATTACATGTTTTATCTTCAGGATTGTACTATACAAGTATTAGTACTATTTAAGTCAATGCAATAATGAACCAGAAGTTCAATGAACCAAATAATTTTATTATTTGGCATGACCGGTTGGGTCATCCTGGATCAATAATGATGCGAAGAATTATTGAGAATTCACATGGTCATCCATTAAAGAACCAGAAGATTCTTCAATTTAAGGAATTCTCATGTGCTGCTTGTTCTCAAGGCAAATTGATCATTAGACCATCACCAGCTAAAGTTGGGATTGAATCCCCAAGGTTTCTAGAACGTATTCAAGGAGATATTTGTGGGCATATTCACCCACAAAGTGGACCATTTAGATATTTTATGGTTTTAATAGATGTGACACCCCCAAAATAGGTCCACACGACTGAGTAGCCAGATATCACACTACAAAAATCAAATGCAAACTTCATTTATACAACTGTTGAACTGTCGTGTAGAGTACAACAACACATAAGTTATGAGTTTTAATACAAATATATGTAACGCTTATGGTGCCTCGACCACAACACCTTACAATGGTACTTTACATAAAAGTACAATCAATAATTCTTTTAGAAATTAAAATCTTTGAAAAATGCTCAAGGAAACATTCGTAGGCCATGCATCTAAGTTATGATAGATATCATATGACTCAAGAATTATCCTTGGTTGACCCAATAGTCCCCGAAGAAAAACGAGCAGATTACTATCATGTTCTTTCCAATGGTGAGTCTTCTCTTGACATATAATTATCTCCATTGTCTCCAATTGAGAATTATACTTCAACCAAACTCTAAGATTATATAGGTAGTGCTCGTAGATATACTCAGCAAGTGGATGTGCACAACCATGTCTTATGATAACATGAAGTCATATGTCATTAGACATCTCGTATGCTAGTGGCAAAACACCTTTCCAAAGTTGGGTTCGCCTCACCCTATTTGATTCACCAAATATAACTATTAAATGTCGTATAAAAATATAACACACTTATCTAAAGTTCTCAATAAAATTATTTCCATACTATTTAAGGAGAACCTCAACAGCTATAGACCACCATTCTAATCCCTTGTTACCTCCGCTCGACCCAGGTACACTCTTATTACCTGAAAGAAATTGTGATGCAAAAGGGTGAGCACAACTAGCCCAATAAAGAATATCATGACTAAAGATAATTAAATTATCAATAGCCTTCGTCAGTAATAAATCAGAGATTTAGAACATATGGTAGATGATAAAACTTTTCAATCATAGTTGCAGCAGAACGAGCAATCCATTAGAAGAGTCAAATAGATCATACAGTCTATTATCTTCTCCATGTTAAAAGTCCACCAAAAATATTTTATCCATGTAACATCAATCAACAATTTCTGTCCACAATCATGTGAATAACTCATAATCATAATTGTGGTTCTAAATTCCTTTTCGCACCCAGGACGAAGATAATTTTTATCACATGTCTTTACCTAAAACATCAAAGATCATGGTTATACCAAATCATATTTTCTGTTCATAATCATACTAATAAATTCATCTTTGCACTACGGACCAAAGATATTCATTAACAGTTCATCCTTGCACTACAAGCCAAAGACATGCAACTGAATTTTAGAAGAGTCAAGTAGAGAATGATATCTACTATCTTCTACGAATTAAAAGTTTATTATCAATATTTTTTCGCAGAGACTCAGCACAATAAATAATCCACATCAACGAATTATCCATGCACTACAAGCCAAGGATATTCATTAGTATCACGACCACGAATTATCCATGCACTACGGGCCAAGAATAATCGTGTTTTCATCAACGGTCATGATCACGCCATAAAATAATTCATCTTTGCACCCTTAGCCGAAGAGAACCCATGGTCATGATCATACCAAAAACTGTCCATCAATGCACAACGGGCCAATGAGGACTTTTATCACATCATTTGCAACATTACGGTCATGATTATACTGAATGATCCCTGGTCATAATCATACCAATCAACAGTCCATCTATGCACGTAAGCCAAAGATGACTTTTATCACAATATAAGCATAAGGATGATGACAATGATATAAGCATTAATCAAACGAAATCAAGGATAAATGTTAAAGACTTTAAATTTATCCAGAGTTTAAAAATATTCAAATTATCAACATGATACTGCTTTGTGGAGTAAAATTCAAGAATAATATTCATGTATCAAAAATAATTTGGACAGAAAAGAAATATATTTTTCGGGTAAATAGTACTCCGTGAATAGTACCATGTGAATAGTACTTCGGGAATAGTACCTCGTGAATAGTACCTCGGCATGAAAAGTGCCCCAAATGCCCAGGTGAATAATATTCTAGTAAATATTAACCGGGTGAATAGTAACCCGTGAATAGTAACTCGTGAATAGTACTCCAAAACAAAAAGTGTCCCGAAAACCCGAGTGAATAATATTCAAGTGAATAGTAACTAGGTGAATAGTAACCCTTAAATAGTAACTCATTACTCCATGAATAGTACTCATAAAAGGAAAATACAAAAGAAAACAATATTCCATGACGAGTACAAAAAAAATGATATCTCATATGAGTATAATAGAATATACGAAACTGCAAATGGATTTTCACCCGGCATGTAGTAATCCACGTAGACAGATCATTTCCAAAATTTAATAAAGAATGAATACGAAGGGTCATTCACCATGTATGCAGTAATCCGTGTAGACAAGTTATTCCAACAAAATAATAAAGAATGAATACGAAGGGTCATTCACCATGCACGCGGTAGTCCACGTAGACAGGTTATTCCAACAGAATAATAAATAATGGAATAATATAAGAATTTCACCATACATACAGTAGTCCGCATAGACAGGTTATTCCAATAGAATAATAAAGAATGGAATTACAGATCCAGCAGAATAATAATAAAAGAAGAATTTTATAATGCATACGGTAGTCCATGTAGACAGGTTATTCCAACAGAATAATAAAGAATGGAATAACAACCCTTACGAATATTGAAAGAAAATAACTCTCTTCATGAATACAAAAGAAATAATACCCTTTACGAATATTAAATGAAAATAATATTCATACGAATATGAAAAATAATTTCTCTTCAGAATATGAAATAAATAATACCCCTTACCTCATAAGAAGACTGGATACTGGAATAGTGAAGTACCAGACTTCTCTTCTTCTTTCTCTCTATAATTGCTCTTGTGAGTCTTAGTGAATTGGTGAGAATGAAGGAAGAATGAGCTTCTATTTATAGGAAAATATAGTTTCGATAATTGCACGTTTTGGGACTCAAAATATAATAGTATAATACCTTCATCTTTTCCCTCATTTTTAATTTAGTCCAGCAAGTATTATCTAACTTGCACCACCTCCCCTAATAGTATATCATGTGAATCAATAGTACAATCATGTGACTCAATAGTTCTATACATGTGAAAAAAATAATTACAGTATAGTACCTTCATCTATACCTCCATTGTTAATTTAGTCATGCAAGTATTATCAATCTTGCACCACCTCTCCTAATAGTACATGCATGTGACTCAATAGTACACACATGTGAACAAATAGTTATAAGCATGTGAATTAATAGCAATTAATTGCTCATTTATCCGATTAATTACCCGATTGGTCAATATAACCTCCAGACATCAATTATTATCGAAATAAATGTCGATTTCTACCAACACTAATAATTTCAACACAATAGAACTATTAATTTCATCTTTAATCAACACAAACGTATTCATCATTAATATTATAACTCACAATATTTAACAACCGTATCATTCCTGTGAAAGAGGGGCTTTCGATAAGATTTCTCCCTATCATGCGCAATGATTAGGTGACCAAACATCTCCTCGATGTAACTTTCTGACATCATCAATATTGCAAATAATAATATGAATAAATTTGTCGTCTCAATTATTGATTTAATAATAATAAATATTATGCAGATGATACTGTGACAATAATTGAATCAATAATATAAGAGATATTATGCAGCAATTACTGTAGCAATAATTGAGTATAACTAAGTGACTTCTCACGTAAGCATCAATAATCAAAGATAATGTACAATACCGTGTGCTACTATGCAACCACGCCAGACATTACTATACTTTTATCAATGGGTAATTCAATGTTTTAACGGTAAAACTTTCACCGTTATTTTTATAAAAAGATATTTCTGTCGTTTTCTAACTATGATAATACTTCCGTTGTGGGTTCCACCAATGATTAAGTCGTCGTACGAATATTCCCTGTTAAAATGAATATTCCCCGACCAATCGAATATTTCCCGACACAACGAATATTTTATATCAACTTGCTTACTTTGTAAAATTTTCACATGTCACCCTTAACTTTAACCCTTTCTCAATTTAACCATTTACTAAATAGAATAATAATTATAAAAATTGAATACTTTCATTTCGTAAAATATGGGGTCTTACAATCTCCCCTCCTTATAAAATTTTGCCCTCGAAATTTACGTACCTGGTAGTTCAAAGAGATGAGAATATCTTGCTTTCTTTTCGGATTGTACCTTCCCGGTTATTTCCTCGGTATCATGATTTTCTCCATTGCCCATCTCCTGTATTTCAAATATCATTCTAGAATATATCTTCAAAACAAAGGTTAATTGACATATCACAATTTGTCAGCTTATAAAGTAAACAATTTCAGCTTAGGTAAGTCACACAATAGTGAAGTATATTACTCATCTCTCCCCTCCTAGTTCTAGACTCATATCTCCGCCAGTGACCATATCCCTAAGCTCTGACACCATTTGTGACGCCCCCAAAATAGGTCCACACGATCCATTCTGAGTCGCCAGATATCACACTAAAAAAATCAAATACAAACTTCATTTATACAACTGTTGAACTATCGTGCAGAGTACAACAACACATAAGTTGTGATTTTTAATACAAATATATGTAACTCTCATGGTGCCTCGACCACAACACCTTACAATGGTACTTTACATAAAAGTACAATCAATAATTGTTTTGGAAATTAAAATCTTTGGAAAATGCTCATGGAAACCTTCGTACATAGGAGGCCATGCATTTAAGTTATGATAGATATCATATGACTCAAGAATTATCATTGGTTGACCCAATAGTCCCCAAAGAAAAACGAGCATATTACTATCATGTTCTTTCCAATGGTGAGTCTTATCTTGACATATAATTATCTCCATTGTCTCCAATTGAGAATTATACTTCAACCAAACTCCAAGATTATATAGGTAGTGCTCGTAGATATACTCAGTAAGTCGATGTGCACAACCTTGTCTTATGATAACACGAAGTTGTATGTCATTAGACATCTCGTATGATAGTGGCAAAACACCCTTCCAAAGTTGGGTTCGCCTCACCCTATTTGATTCACCAAATATAACTATTAAATGTCGTATAAAAATACAACACACTTATCTAAAGTTCTCAATAAAATTATTTCCATACTGTTTAAGGAGAACCTCAACAGCTATAGACCACCATTTTAATCTCTTGTTACCTCCGCTCAACCCAGCTACACCCTTATTACCTGAAAGGAATTGTGAAGCAAAAGGGTAAGCACAACTAGCCCAGTAAAGAATATCTTGACTAAAGATAATTAAATTATCAATAGCCTTCGTCAGTAATAAATCAAAGATTTAGAACATATAGTAGATGATAAAACTTTTCAACCATAGTTACAGCAGAACGAGCAATCCATTAGAAGAGTCAAATAGACCATAAAGTCTTTTATCTTCTCCATGTTAAAAGTCCACCAATAATGTTTTATCCCTGTAACATCAATCAACAATTTATTTCCACAATCATGTGAATAACTCAAAATCATAATTGTGGTTCTAAATTCCTCTTCGCACTCAGGACGGAGATAATTTTCCTCTTCGAACCCAGGACGAAGATAATTTTCATCACATATCTTTACCTGAAACATCAAAGATCATGGTTATACCAAATCACAGTTCATATTCATAATCATACTAATAAATTCATCTTTGCACTACGGGCCAAAGATATTCATTAACAATTCATCCTTGCACTACAGGCCAAAGACATGTAACTATATTTTAGAAGAGTCAAGTAGAGCATGATATCTACTATCTTCTACGAATTAAAAGTTTATTATCAATATTTTATTGCTGAGACTCAGCATAATAAATTATCCACATCACTGAATTATCCATGCACTACAGGCCAAGGATTTTCATTAGTATCACGACCACGAATTATCCATGCACTACAGGCCAAGGATAATCTTGTTTTCATCAGCGGTCATGATCACACCATAAAACAATTCATCTTTGAACCATTGGCCAAAGAGAACCCATGGTCATGATCTAACCAAAAATTGTCCATTGATGCACAACGGGCCAATGAGGACTTTTACCACATCATTTGCAACATTACAGTCATGATTATACCGAATGATCCTTGGTCATAATCATACCAATCAACAGTCCATCTATGTACGTAAGCCAAAGATGACTTTCATCACAATATAAGCATTAGGATGATGACAATAATATAAGCATTAATCAAACGAAATCAAGGATAAATATTAAAGACATTAAATTTATCCAGAGTTTAAAAATATCCAATTTGTCAACATGATACTGCTTTGTGGAGTAAAATTCAAGAATAATATTCATGTATCAAAAATAATTTGGAAAGAAAAAATATATTTTTTTTGGGTGAATAGTACTCCGTGAATAGTACATCGAGAATAGTACCTCATGAATAGTACCCCGACATAAAAAGTGCCCCAAATACCCGAGTGAATAATATTCTAGGAAATAATAACCGGGTGAATAGTAACACGTGAATAGTAACTCGTGAATAGTACTCCGGCACGAAAAGTGTCCCGAATACCCGAGTGAATAGTAACCCATAAATAGTAACTCATTACTCCATGAATAGTACTCATAAAAGGAAAATACAAAAGAAAACAATATTCCATAATGAGTACAAAAGAAATGATATCTCATACGAGTATAATAGAATATACGAAATTACAAATGGATTTTCACCCACCATGCGGTAATCCACGTAGACAGATCATTTCCACTCTTTAATAAATAATGAATACGAAGGCTCATTCACCATGCATGCGGTAGTCCGCGTAGACAGGTTATTCCAACAAAATAATAAAGAATGAATATGAAGGGTCATTCACCATGCATGCGGTAGTTCGCGTAGACAGGTTATTCCAACAGAATAATAAAGAATGGAATAACAGAAGAATTTCACCATGCATACGGTAGTCCGCGTATACAGGTTATTCCAACAGAATAATAAAGAATAGAATAACAGAAGAATTTCACCATGCATACGATAGTCCACGTAGACAGGTTATTCCAACAAAATAATAAAGAATTGAATAACACCCTTACGAGTATTGAAAGAAAATAACTCTCTTCATGAATACGAAAGAAATAATACCCTTTACGATTATTAAACGAAAATAATATTCATACGAATACGAAAAAAAATTTCTCTTCAGAATATGAAATAAATAACACCCCTTACCTCAGAAGAAGACTGGATACTGGAATAGTGAAGTAGCAGACTTCTATTCTTCTTTCTCTCTATAGCTTCTCTCTCTATAATTGCTCTTGTGAGTCTTAGTGAATTGGTGAGAATGTAGGAAGAATGAGCTTCTATTTATAGGAAAATATAGTTTCGATAATTGCACGTTTTGGGGCTCGAAATATTATAGTATAATACCTTCATCTTTTCCTTCATATTAAATTTAGTCCTACAAGTATTATCAAACTTGCACCACCTCCCCTAATAGTATATCATATGAATCAATAGTACAATCATGTGACTCAATAGTTCTATACATGTGAAAAAAATAATTACAGTATAGTACCTTCATCTATACCTCCATTTTTAATTTAGTCATGCAAGTATTATCAATCTTGCACCACCTCCCCGAATAGTACATGCATGTGACTCAATAGTACACACATGTGAACAAATAGTTATAAACATGTGAATTAATAGCAATTAATTGCTCATTTATCCGATTAATTATCCGATTGGTTAATATAACCTCCAGACATCAATTATTATCGAAATAAATGTCGATTTCCACCAACACTAATAATTCCAACACATTGGAACTATCAATTTTATCTTTAATCAACAAAAACTTATTCAACATTAATATTATAACTCATAATATTTAACAACCAGATCATTCCCAGGAAAGAGGGGGCTTTCCGATTAGGATTTCTCCCTATTGGCGCGCAATTAGGTGACCAAACCTCTCCTTGACAGAACTTTCTAGACATTGTCAATATTGTAAATAATAATATGAATAACTTTGTCGTTTCAATTATTGTTTTAATATGCAGATGATACTGGGACAATAATTGAATCAATAATATGAGAGAAATTGTGCAGCAATTACTATAGCAATAATTGAGTATAACTGAGTGACTTCTCACGTAAGCATCAATAATCAAAGATAATGTACAATACCATGTGCTACTATGCAACCACGCGTATTACTATACTTTTATCACCGGGTAGTTCAACAGTTTAACGGTAAAACTTTCACCGTTATTTTTATAAAAAGATATTTCTATCATTTTCTAACTACGACAATACTTCCGTTGTGGGGTCCACCAATGATTATGCCATCGCATTTAATATTCCCCCGTTAAAACGAATATTCCTCAACCAATCGAATATTCCCCACACAAACGAAATATTTTATATCAACTAGCTTACTTTGTAAAATTTTCACATGTCACCCTTAACTTTAACCCTTTCTCAATTTAACCATTTACTAAATAGAATAATAATTATAAAAATTGAATACTTTAATTTCGTAAAATTTGGGGTCTTACAATAGATGCATCTAAAAGATGGTCACATGTGTGTTTATTATCAACTCGCAACCTAGTGTTTGCGTGATTTTGCTCAAATTATTAGATTACGAGCACAATTTCCGGATCATACAATCAAGTACTATTCGTTTTGACAATGCTGGTGAATTCACATCCCAAACATTTAATGATTATTGCTTGTTACTTCGGATAAATAATTTGCATCCTGTTGCCCATGTTCATACTCAGAATGGTCTTGCTGAATCATTTATTAAACGCCTCTAGTTTATTGCATGACCATTGCTCATGAGAACAAAACTTCTTGTCTATTTTTGGGGGCATGCTATTTTACATGCAGCAGTACTTATTCGCATTAGGTCAACATCATATCACAAATTCTCCCCATTATAATTGGTTTTTGGTCATGAGCCATATATTTCCCATCTAAGAATATTTGGTTATGTGGTATATGTTCCAATTTATCCTCCACAACGTACAAAGATTGGTCCTCAAATGAGGCTGGGAATATATATTGGGTTTGAGTCCCCATCAATAATTAAATATCTTGAACCCTTAACAGGTGATTCATTTATGACACAATTTGCCGACTATCATTTTGATGAGACTATGTTCCCAGCTTTAGGGGGAGAAATTAAACAACTGGATAAAGATATAACTTGGAATGCATTGCCATTATTGAATTTTTATCCTCGTATAAAACAATGTGAACAAGAAGTTCAAAAGATACTTCGTTTGCAAGATATAGCAAATCAATTACCGAATGCATTCACTGACTCAAAAGGAGTAACCAAATCTCATATACCAGCTGTAAATGCTCCAGCTTTGTAAGACCCCAACTTTTATGAATAATGATGAATTTTTCTATAAATATTATTTTTGAATATTATGGTGTGGATTTAATATAATGTTATAGTTGTGGGTAATATTTATAAATTTTGCAAAGTAAGCAAGTTGTTATATAATAGTCGATTGGTCGGGGAATATTCGTTTTAACAGGGAATATTCGTACGATGGCGCAATCATTGGTGGACCCCACAACGTAATTATTGTCGGAAATGAGAAAACTACAGAAATGTCTTTTTATGAAAATAACGGCGAAAGTTTTACCGTTAACTGTTGAATTACCCAGTGTTAAAAGTACAGTAATACGTGTGGTTGCATAGTAGCACACTGTATTGATTATTGATGCTTACGTAAGAAGTCACTCAGTTTTGTTCAATTATTGCTACAGTAATTGCTGCATAGTATCTCATGTTATTTGATTCAATTATTGTCGATATTTTATAAATTATTAAATCAATAATTAAGATGACAAGTTATTCATATTATTATTTGCATAATTAACAATGTCAAGAAAGTTCTGTCGAGGAGAGGTTTGGTCACCTAATTGAGCGCCAATAGGGAGAAATCCTTATCGGAAAGCCCCCTCTTTTATAGGAATGATCTGGTTGTTAATATTGCGAGTTATAATAATATGAATAAACATTGTTAAAAATATTGAGGGGATTTTTATGAAGTATTTGTTGTAAATTTTGCTTATTATATGAACCCCCATTTACCCATTTTTTAAAAAATATTAGGTAGAAAGTTATTATATATATATATATATAAATATTATATATAAAAATATGCAGGTGTGTGCATGTGACTATGTGTTGCGTGTGTGTGAGGGATAAAGAAATGGGAGAAATAAATTGATGGTGGTGGGTAATTTTGGTACTGATAGGTATATATATATATATATATATATATATATATATATATATATAATCACTTGTGTATTATAGGGACATCCTTATTGAAACAGAGTCAGCCTTTATTAAACCAATTTATGCCAACGATGATAAATCCAAGCTTCTTTATCATACGTTGTATATTAAGCAAGTTCTCAATCTGTCCGATTGGGGTAGTCATCCTTCTAATCTCAAGTCACTTTCTAATCACACTAGCACTTTTTGCTATTATGATTATATTGAGGCTTGGCATAAAATTATGCTTCATCAAAATAAAGATCATAGTCATTTGTGGTTTTTCCAGTTCGACCACAAGTTCAAAAGTCAATTCCCCAAATGGTTCATCCTTTGGTGGACGAGGAAGCTGACCTGTTACTAACTGAAGAGCTGGACCTGAATAATCTACTCATCTTAACTGTTTCAAAATAAAATCTTACTTAAGGTTCATTCATACATACCCCGTTTACCCAAAGTAGACTCATACCTATGTTCTATAGCACGACATTGCTCACACCCTGGAGACTTACAAAGGTTAGACACGAACTAGGTGGACTACAGGTAAGTAAGGTGACTGCAGAATTATAGTACTGTATAAACATTTAATATTGAATATATTAAAGGTAGTAACAACTCAGTTCCTGATTTTCTCACTCGTGAGTTTATTAACACAGATACTATTGCAGCAAAATGAGTGTGCGAGGAGGTTCATCTTCTTGTGGTCATGGCCGCTCAGCCGGTCCAGTTAATCAGTCAAAAGGAACTGTTTTTCCTCATCCAATTACCCAAACCCACAATAAATTCCAGGTGCTTGGTACAGTTCCCAAGCCCTACTCCTCAGTTCTTGCTAGTCAGCCCAAACCATTTGATATTTTTGCTAGTCAAACCAAGTCTACCTCATCACAATCCAAATACCCGCCTTTGATATATCTTCAAATTTTTTATCAACACTTATTCCATATTGAGTTACCAATGAAACCCAAGAATGACCCGATTCAATTAGATGCCCAGTATTTTCCTATTGGATGGCATTTTCTTCCATTAGCTCCTTATAAATCACTTGTGTATTATAGGGACATCCTTATTGAAACAGAGTCAGCCTTTATTAAACCAATTTATGCCAACGATGATAAATCCAACCTTCTTTATCATTCGTTGTATATTAAGCAAGTTCTCAATCTGTCCGATTGGGGTAGTCATCCTTCTGATCTCAAGTCACTTTCTAATCACACTAGCTTTTTTTGTTATTCTGATTATATTAAGGCTTGGCATAAAATTATGCTTCATCAAAATGAAGATCATAGTCATTCGTGGTTTTTCCAGTTCGACCACAAGTTCAAAAGTCAATTCCCCAAATGGTTCATCCTTTGGTGGACGAGGTATGGTTTGTGCCATGATATTTTCCCCAAACCTCTCCTTGCTCAGTTAGAACATTTTTGTCATCACAGTAATTATCATTCCAAATATGAGGAAATTCCAGTCTTCCTTATATTTTGTAGTAAATACAAAATCCCTTGGATTCTCAAATTGCAAAATGTCATTTTAGCTACCCAAGAAGTCACAGTATTTCAGTCTCCATCGTCCATAGGAATTAGGACTGCTCAGACTTACCTTTCCCCTATTTCTCATGTCTCTCGTCGTTTTTTCATTAAATGGTGGGATAAATTCGGTGTTGATAGAATAGTTGGCCAAGTTCAGAAAGAATTTCCGCCTTCTCCTTTATTAACTCCTCCAGTTAACACTCCTTCGCTATCATGCCCCCTCCCTCTTTGTTGCATCTTCCAAAGAAATACTCACTAAAGCAGTTGATAAGTTAAAAGAAAAAACAGTTGTTCCTCCTGATACTGATGAAGTTACTAATGTTTCTAGTTACTCCAACTCTCAATTAAGGCGTCGTGCAGATGCTATTCATATGAGACTTGACTAGCCGAAGAAGAATCGATAAAGCTTCTTCTCACCCGTCCGGAGGAAAATTCTAGTCAAGATCTTGAAGACGAAGGTGATTGTGATCCCTATGGCACGATCAGCCTTCAAGACACTCAGGATCCCTTCTCCTGATTCCCCATAATCAATCAAAGTAAGTGGATGTGATGACATCATCACTCCTTCAAGACTCGCTTCTAGTCGCTTAATCACCAATCGGCAAAGACCGCTCCTAAGAAATTTATTCACCAAAGCTTTTTTCCACCGAAAGCAAAGAATCGGGCCGTACATCCGCCCCATACCGCATTAGTCAAAGAGACATCCGCTTTTCCATCAAAGCGCTTTTACTTTTTACTTTAGTAAAATGTTTTTACTTGTACTTTTTACTTTAGTAAAATGTTTCTTACTTTTACTTTACCCCGGTTATTGTAATAGTAATCTTGTAACAGTTCGTTTCCTTGTTCTGTAAAAGGAAATCGAATTCATTTGCTTTAGGCAGACTTAGAAAGACTTAGAGTTCCTTCTCTGATTAATCTTTAGCCTCAACCGCTGTTTAGCCTACTTAACCCCCTTTTCATCTAATGTTCTTATTCTAGTAAACTTGTAAGTCATTTTAATTTTCTGTATTTGTAAATAGTTTGAGTTGTCATCAATAAAACTATTTTTATTTAGTAATTTAATTGTGTTTGTATGCGCACTTGTTCTTCTCTCATTCTACTCTTTCCTTCCGCCCTCTAATGGTATCAAAGCCAAGTTGTTTGTTGTTAGTAACTGTTTAGTTAGATCTTTTTAATCAAATTTCTCTTTACTATTTTAAAATCTTCTCCTTCCTCAGTGTTCTGCAGTCACCTTACTTACCTATAGTCCACCTAGTTCATGTCTAACCTTTGTAAGTCTCCAGGGTGTGAGCAGTGTCGGGTTATAGAACATAGGTATGAGTCTACTTTGGGTAAATGGGGTATGTACGAATGAACCTTGAGTAAGATTTTATTTTGAAATAGTCAAGATGAGTAGATTATTCAGTCCAAATTTCTTGCTTAGTAATGTGTCGACTTTCATTTCCTCTCTGTCCCGAACATAGTTAACCAAGAATAACATAGTTATGAAAACATTAATCAAGTTTTATATAATTGGAACATACCTAGAGTATCTCCAAAAGATATTTATCAGTCAACCTTTTCAGATAAATTCAAAACTGACTATAATGTCAAAACAGTTGAAAAGAGTTTATGCAATTAACAAAGAGTACAAAAATTGTAGTCTTTTATCACCCAAGTTATTAAAAACACGTAAAAAAGGGTTACAATTTTATTCATATAGGTCTTGTTCAAGTTGCAGTTAAACCACTCAACAGAAAAGGAATTAATTCATCTATCTACCTCTGCCTCAGAGACGCTAGATTTTTAAATTATTACCCAAGTATTATTGGTGCTATGGAAGCAAGTTTGCATAATGGACCTATCCATTTCAACTGCTTTCCTGATTTCACCTTGAGTCTTAGTGATCAAAACTTATTTAAAGCTTTATCATTAAATATTAAAACTGATGGAGAAATTACTCAAATGATTGAAGGATCTCAACCCATTGCTTTAATTTACAGGATTTATTATAAGACAATGAAATCAAACTTAAACGTTCATGCTCTTAATAAAAGTCCAAAAGACCAAACAGTTTTAATTCAAAGTTCAACTAGTGATGCTAATATCCAGATCCCAAGAACAATTCTTTGGAAGGATATTACCTTACCTTATCACTGGACTTTATCGAATGAATTACCACAGCAGCCCATAGTTAACAATTTGTTAAATATTGAAAACATTCAACAGTTTTCTGATGGAACTGTTAAAATTAGTTTTGAATGTACTAGAACGCCAGTTATCATCGAAGACATTTCCAGTTCTTCAACTCCTTCAGTTATCCACACCAGACGAGATACTGAAGTCCTTAGTAATCCTTCAGTTAGAGATATCAAACTTAAAGGTATCCTTAATCAAGGACAAGTTAGTCATCCTTGTTACACTCAGAACGATACCATAGAAGATGAAGGTTCTTCTTCTCTGGCATCCTCTGTGTATCCTACACAGTCTGATTTAAATGCCCCAATTCACAACCAATTGAGAGTCATTAAAAAGAATTTCGTTTTAGATTGGGATAACTTAGTAAAAGATTTTAATTCAAAATTTAACAAAGAAAAAAGACATCTATTCAGATCTAATCACCCCATTGAAAAGGAAAGAGATAAGATAGTTAATAGATGGAAAAGATTTATTAAAAATGAAGAAATTAATATTACTTTTTACGATTGGTATGAACAATATCAAAGTAAATGTAATGTTATTAGTAAAACTCAATGGATTAAAGAAGACAGATCTAAAGTATCGTCTAGTCATCCTCCTTTAGAGACAGTTCTAATTCCAGTTAAAAACACTTCAGTTATCGCTAGTCCCTTTAAGATTCCTGATGGAACTAATGATGATAAAAAAATAATTGAACAATTAAACTTTAATAATCAATATCTAGTAATAGTAGGAAAACAGCTAGATAGGATTGAAGAAAAATTTGAAGAAGGTATTATTAAAAAACCTGATTCAAAAATTGAACAACCTTTAATTAAATTACCAGAGAACAGATATAATTTAGGTTTACCTAATGAAGAAAGTGAATTGGTCCAATCTATTGAAAAGTTATTTAAAAAACTTAAAACAGAACCCGGTCCAAGTGGAACTATTGCTGTTATCGATCATGCTGATTCGGATGATAATAACGAAAGTTCTTCTGATCACTCTAATCACTCATCTATTTCAAACCTTAATTAACAGCTAAATAAATTAACTGTCAATAACACAAGTATTACCATAAATTGGTACTTCTGACCAACTCCTCCTGGATCTACAATTCAAGAGAGAAATCTAGATAAACAGTTTTCTGTGTCCTCTAATAAAATTTATGAATGGAATATAGATGGATTTAGTGAACAAGAAATTCTTAATAAACTTAATCATATGTCTATTGTAGCCGGCAGCTATATCACCAAATTCAACACTTTATCTCAACCAGATATAGTTGAATTAATAGCAAGTGGTTTTACTGGTATTCTTAGGTCTTGGTGGGAGAATATCCATAGTTCATGCTATCCAAAGAGATAATGAAGGCAATCCCATCTTTGATAAAGATGCTAGAATTGGTCTTCCTAATGGAGTTAATACTTTAATATTTACTATAATTAAACATTTTGTTGGAACCCCTAGTAATATTTCAGAAAGAATTCATGATCAATTAAGTAATCTTACTTGTCCCACTCTAAGTGATTTTAGATGGTACAAAGATGTTTTTACCTCTAGAGTCATTATGAGAAATGACAGTAACAAACCATTTTGGAAAGAAAAATTTGTTAATGGTTTACCATCTTTATTTGCTCACAAAGTTAGAGAAGAATTAAGTAAAAATTTAGGATATATTGATTATGATAATTTAACCTATGGTGATATTATTAGTTATATTCAAAAAATTGGCTTAAAAATGTGAATTGATTTTAAATTAGCTAAACAAGCTAGTAAAGATAGAAATAAAGCTAAATACGAGTTAGGAATATTTTGTGAACAGTATGGTTTACCGTCGGTCACTCCCTCTAGAAGAAAGCACAGGCATAAGAATAAACATATTGAGTCACATAAAAGTCATAAGCGTCGTAAGAAAAGATATAATCAAGATAAAGGTAATAATAAGAATAATAATCAAGATACTTATTACAGTAAACCTAAGTCATCTAAGAAGAAGTCATATAAAAAATCAAAGAAATATGATAAGAGTAAAATTGTCTGTCACAATTATGGGCAGAAAGGACACTATAAAAGTGAATGTAGAGTTAAACAGAAATTATCTCAGCTGAATATTTCAGTTGAAGATACAGAACAGTTATTAGAATTAATGAGAATTGAAAATAACAGTAGTAATGAAGAAGCTTCTGATATTCTAGAATCTTCTAGTAATAACGCATCTGTCGATGAATCTGATAGTGAAAATGAAGTCACCATATGTACAGAAAATTGCAATAAAAACTGTTGTAAAAGAGTTAATGTAATTACAAAAGAAGAAGAAGAAAGTTCTTTATTAGTTGATTTAATCAGTAAAATTACAGACCCTGAATTAAAAACTCAGTATTTGAAACAATTAAAAGATTTGTTAACCAAAGATAAGAAAGTCACTGATAAGGTTCTTAGAGCCAAAGAAAAACCTATTTTCAGTCTCAATAAAACTCTTGAGAGATTTAAGTCTCCAGTTAAAGAAATTACCCTCCCTGAGTTAAATCAAGAAGTTAATAAACTTAAGAAAGAAATTTCTAACTTAAAATTAGATATTTCCAACTTAAGAAAAGAGATTGATGATAAAAAATCAGATCTTCAAGTTCAAGATTCCTCTTCTAGTGATGAAAGTCAAGATGAACCAGAATCATCAGGTGCTAAAGATTCTGATCTCTTTATTCAAGGTCTCTCCCTTAAAAGAATTAAAGATATTACTATTCAAAAATGGTATATCTCTATTAATTTAGTTATTGATAAAACTTTCTCTGTACAGCTCCCTGCTTTGGTTGATACTGGTGCAGACTTGAACTGTATTCAAGAAGGTATTATCCCAACAAGATATTATAAGAAAACTAGTGAAAAACTGAATTCAGCTAACAGTAGTCAAATGGAAATAAAATATAAATTACCTAATGTACATATTTGTTAAGACAGTATGTGTTTTAAGACCTCATTTGTCTTAGTTCGCAATCTTACTGACAAAATCATTTTAGGATTACCATTTATCTATTTATTATACCCATTTACTACTAGTAATAAAGGTTTAAGTTATGTAACATTTAGGAAAAAAGATTACATTTAAATTCTAATCAAACCAAAAGAAAGAGATTTAAAATTTATTCAAGAAGAATCAATTTCTAAATCATCAATCTGATAAAAATTGCAAAGTTACCCACCTAAGTTTCCTTAAAGAAGAAGTTAGGTATCAACAAGTTGAAGAACAACTTAAGAATAACAGAATTCAAGAAAAAATAAAAAATTTAAAAGATTATTTAATAAAAAACTTATGTTCTGATTCTCCCAATGCTTTTTGGCATAGGAAGAAGCACACAGTTAGATTACTCTATGCTAAGAAATTTAAAGAACATTTAATTCCCACCAAAGCTAGGCCTATTTAAATGAGTCATGAACAGATGGAGTTATGTAAAAATGAAATTAATGATCTTCTTAGTAAAGGTTTAATTAGACATAGTAAGTCACCATGGTCTTGCCCAGCCTTCTATGTTAATAATGAAGCTGAGAAAGAAAGAGGAGTCCCTCGATTAGTCATTAATTACAAACCATTAAACAAAGTACTAGAATGGATTAGGTACCCTTTGCCCAACAAGGATGATCTCCTTGGTAGGTTAAGTGTCTCTACCATCTTTAGTAAATTTGACCTTAAGTCCGGATTTTGGCAAGTCGCTATTCATCCCGATGATAGGTACAAAACTGCTTTCACCACTCCATTCGGTCATTACGAATGGAATGTTCAGTCATTTGGACTACAAAATGCACCCAGTGAATTTCAGAATATTCTAAACAATATTTTGAATCCTTTCAGTCATTTTATTATAGTTTACATCGATGATATCCTTGTATTCTCCAAGACTATTGAAGAGCATATTAAACATTTGAATTCATTCTTCAAAACAGTTAAAACCAATGGTCTTGTTCTTTCTCCTTCCAAATGTAGTCTGTTTCTGACTAAAGTCAGGTTTCTCGGTTTAATCCTCTATCATGGACTCACACGGCCAATAGACAGAGCTATTCAATTCGCCGACCTATTCCCAGATAAGATTACCGATAAAACTCAGCTACAGAGGTTTCTTGGCTCGCTCAATTATATTGGCAAGTTTTACAAGAACCTCAGGAAGATTTGTAAGCCTCTCTTTCAGCGCTTACAAAGTAATCCACCTCCATGGACTTACATTCATACTTCTGTCATCCAACAAGTTAAAAAATATGGTAAGGTATTGCCCTGCCTTGGCATCTCAAATGATTCAGCTTTCAAAATAATTGAAACAGATGCCTCTGACATTGGATTCGGTGGCATACTCAAACAAAAGTTAACTCCTATTTCTGATGAACAAATTGTTAGTTTCCATTCTGGGGCATGGCACCCTACACAGTTAAAATACAGTACTATTAAAAAAGAAATTTTATCATTAGTTTTATATATTAAAATATTTCAGAGAGATTTATTGAACCAAAAATTCCTAGTTAGAATAGATTGCAAGTTAGCAAAATTTATTCTTGAAAAAGATGTTGAGAATGTCGCCTCTAAGCATTTATTCGCTAGATGGCAAGCAATTTTAAGTATTTTTGATTTTGATATTGAATATATTAAAGGTAGTAACAACTCAGTTCCTGATTTTCTCACTCGTGAGTTTATTAACACAAGTACTATTGCAGCAAAATGAGTGTGCGAGGAGGTTCATCTTCTCGTGGTCATGGCCGCTCAGCCGGTCTAGTTAATCAGTCAAAAGGAACTGTTGTTCCTCATCTAGTTATCCAAACCCACAATAAATTCCAGGTGCTTGGTACAGTTCCCAAGCCCTACTCCTCAGTTCTTGCTAGTCAGCCCAAACCATTTGATATTTTTGCTAGTCAAACCAAGTCTACCTCATCACAATCCAGTCACCCAGTTTTAGACTATCGTCAAATTTTTGATCAGCACTTATTCCATATTGAGTTACCAATGAAACCCAAGAATGACCCGATTCAATTAGCTGCCCAGTATTTTCCTACTGGATGGCATTTTTTCCATTAGCTCCTTATAAATCACTTGTGTATTATAGGGACATCCTTATTGAAACAGAGTCAGCCTTTATTAAACCAATTTATGCCAACGATGATAAATCCAAGCTTCTTTATCATTCGTTGTATATTAAGCAAGTTCTCAATCTGTCCGATTGGGGTAGTCATCCTTCTGATCTCAAGTCACTTTCTAATCACACTAGCTCTTTTTGCTATTATGATTATATTAAGGCTTGGCATAAAATTATGCTTCATTAAAATGAAGATCATAGTCATTCGTGGTTTTTCCAGTTCGACCACAAGTTCAAAAGTCACAGTATTTCAGTCTCCATCGTCCATAGGAATTAGGACTGCTCAGACTTACCTTTCCCCTATTTCTCATGTCTCTCGCCGTTTTTTCATTAAATGGTGGGATAAATTCGGTGTTGATAGAATAGTTGGCCAAGTTCAGAAAGAATTTTCGCCTTCTCCTTTATTGACTCCTCCAGTTAACACTCCTTCGATTCATCACGCCCTAATTTGCATCTTCCAAAGAAAATAGTCACTAAAAATAGGCGATAAGTTAAAAGAAAAAAGCAATTTGTTCCTCCCGATCTCGATGAAGTTACTAATGTTTCTAGTTACTCCAACTCTCAGTTAAGGCGTCTTGCAGATGCTATTCATATAAGACTTGACCAGTTACACGAAGAATCAGATAAAGCTTCTTCTTAGTCCAGAGGAGAAAATTCTAGTCAAGATCTTGAAGACGAAGGTGATTGTGATCCCTATGGCACGATCAGCCTTCAAGACGCTCAGGATCCCTTCTCCTGATTCCCCATAATCAATCAAAGTAAGTGGATATGATGACATCATCACTCCTTCAAAGACTCGCCCGGGCAAGCACTTAATCACCGATCGTACCAACACTTGCTCCAAAGAGTTTATTCACCAAAGCCAGACTTTTCCACCGAAAGCGTGAATCGATTAGACATCTGGCCCCATGGCCGCATTAGTCAAAAGAGACGTCTGTTTTTCCACCGAAAGCAGTTTCTTTACTTTTACTTTAGTAAAATGTTTTTAACTAGTGTGCGTCCGTGATTTCTAAAATTCAAATAGTATCCTTTCCTTTCTCCTATAAATAGGATGCTTAGTTAGAATTGAAAATCACACCAGAATCAGAGAATTCTTCTTCTATAATATTGAGCGTATTTCTTTAGAGTTTAAGGAAGCTTTGAGCGTAGAAAATAGTTCAAGTTTTCTTCAAGAATATCACCACTATACCAGTTGGAATACTCTTCTTTTCAAGGTAAGGGATGTTATTTTTGTTCAATATTCATATGAAATAATATTTTCTTTCATACTCTGTAGTATGTAAGTAATATTATTTCATTTCAGATTCCGAATTCTATACTCATTTTGTTAAAGTTTTGGCTTCTATACTCCATGAAATTAGTAGAATATCCTTGATATTTGCGCTTCATCCAGTATCTTTTCATAGAAATATTATTATGAGCATTCTTGATAAGTTTTAACGTTTTCATGCCGGAGTACTATTCAAGGGGTTACTATTCCTAAAGTACTATTCACGGGGTACTATTCACTTAGTTACTATTCACCCGAGGTACTATTCATGACAAAAATTGATTCCTTTTCGGTACAAATCATTTTTGATACAATATTATTCTTGAATTTTACTCCACAAAGCAGTATCATGTTGACAATTTGGACATTATTGAATTATGGATAAATTAAAATATAAATCTTTAAAAATTTATCCTTTGCTTTCTTTTAATTGAATTCTTATATCATTGTCATCATCCTCATGCTTATATTGTTACGAAAGTCATCTTTAGCCGTAGTGCATAGATGGACTTGGTATGATTATGACCAGAGATTATTCAGTATAATCATGACCGTAATGTTACAAATGATGTGTTAAAAGTCCTTATTGGCCCGTAGTGCATTGATGGACAGTTGTTGGCATGATCATGACCATTGATGAAAACACGAATATCATTGGCTCGTAGTGCATGGATAATTTGTGGTCGTGATACTAATGAATATCCTTGGCCGTAGTGCATGGATGATGTGGATTATTTAATAAGCTGAGTCTCAGCGATAAAATTGATGATAAATTCTTTTAAATCATAGAAGATAGTAGATATCATGCTCTACTTGACTCTTCTAATGGATTGCTTGTTCCGCTGCAGTTAAACTTGATGTTTATTATATTTTATCAGTTTAACATTGTTGAAGGCTAACGATAAATTATTCTGCATTATCTTAGTCATAATATTTCTTACTGGCTAGTTGAGCTCACCCTTTTCTTTCATTGCTCTCTTCAGAAAATGAGAATATAGCTGGGACTAGTCGGGGAACGGAGTGACGGTCCAGATGGTTGCATTAGTAGTCCTCACTATTATGTAAAATAGTGTGATAATAAATATATTGAGGATTTATTTTGAGTTTGAATACTGTCTAGAAGACAATATTTGTATTAAAACTCACAGCTCATGTTGTATATTTAAGTTTGTATTTGTATTCTATACCATGTATTTGGTGACCCAAGATAAGTAATGTATACCTATTTTGGGGGTGTCACAAGCTTGGATTGAAGTCCCAGTAGAACAATCCGCAAAAATTGTTGCAAATGAGTCTAAGGCACGCCAGAAGCATGGTAGACCAATCGGTTCGAAAGACAAAAATCCTCGAAAAAGAACAGAAGTAAATAAACAAGTTGGAATTATTGAGGAGGAAAATATTCATGGGGATATAGACATAGCTAATCATAAAACCCCAGAAGAGGTTCAGGTACCTGAAAACAATAAAAATGATGAGATCTCGATAAGTTATATCTCTACAAAGAAAAAAATGGAACCGAAGTGAGATAGTTGTTGACAACTGTTTTTTATATAATATATCGCTTGATATAATTAATGAAAATGAGGATTCTGAGCCTAATTCTGTTGAAGAATGTAGACGCAGAAATGATTGGCCAAAATGGAAAGAAGCAATACAGGCAGAATTAAATTCACTTACAAAACGTGAAGTTTTTGGACCTGTAGTCCAAACACCCTGAAGAAGTAAAGCCAATTGGATACAAATGGGTCTTTGTATGAAAAAAAAATGAGAAAAATGAAATTGTAAGATACAAGGCACGACTTGTCACACAAGGGTTTTCACAAAGACTTGGCATTGATTATGATGTAACATATTCTCATGTGGTAGATGCAATTATATTGCGGTATCTTATTAGCCTTGTAGCAACTAATGAAAAATTAGATATGTGTCTAATGGATGTTGTTACAGCCTATTTATATGGAACAATTGATAATGATGTTTATAAATCCCTGAAGGATTTAAAATGCCTAAAGCATATAATTCAAATTCCCGGGAAGTTTACTCAATCAAGTTGCAAAGGTCCCTATATGGGTTAAAGCAATTAGGACGCATGTGGTACAATCATTTTAGTGAATATTTATTGAAAGAATGGCATAATAATAACCCTATATGCCCATGTATTTTTATAAAGAAGTCGGAATCCAGTTTTGCTATCATTGTTGTGTATGTTGATGATTTAAATATTATTGGAACTCATGGAGAGATTCCAAAGACAATGAATTATTTAAAGAAAGAATTTGAGATGCAAGATTTAGGAAAAACAAAATTTTGTCTCGGCCTGCAGATCGAGCATTTAGAAGATGGAATTCTCATTCATCAGTCAACTTATACAGAGAAGGTCCTTAAAAGATTTTATATGGATAAAGCTCATCCACTGAGTACCCCAATGGTTTTTAGATCACTTGATGTGAAAAAGGACCCTTTTAGACCTCGTGAGGATAATGAAGAATTACTTGGTCCTTAAGTACCATACCTCAGTGAAATTGGTGTATAAATGTATCTTGTTAATAATACACGACATGATATAGCATTCTCTATGAATTTTTTAGCAAGATATAGCTCGTCTCCTACCCGAAGACATTGGAATAGGGTTAAACATATTTTTCGTTACCTACGAGGTACTATGGATATGGGCTTATTTTATTCAAATAATGATAATCATAAATTGGTTGGATATGCTGATGCAGGGTATTTATCTGATCTACATATGACTGATCATTCGGTTATAACCGAACCGAATAGGCTATTCGGTTATAACCAAAAATTGAAATATTCTTATTCAACATCCGAACTAATAACTGAATTGTGGTAATAACCGAATAACCGAATACCAAATTACCGAATTGTAAATTCGGTATTTCGGGTAATAACCGAACACTGCTATCAAAAATAAAACCCAAAAATGAGAGAGAAGACCCAATCAGAGGAGGCTTTTGTAAGAGAGAAGACCAAAGACCCAAGCGGAGGAGGGTTCACCCCAGTGAATTTCCCCAAACTATCTATGAAATGATTTAGAGCAGTAATACGGTGTTCGACCAAGAATGTGTCCTTAATTTTACTATATATATACATATGTGTGTGTGTGTGTGTTTATATTTTATATACACGCATCAACATTCATCGGCATTCCAAAATTATGTTTCAATTATCTTTTGAATATCACAAAATCCTTACCAAAAACATGGGAAAGAGGGAGTAGTAATTCAACAAATCCCACTAGAGATGGTATCAGGCCAAACAAATTACACATAACACACATAAAACCATACGAACACACAAAGTCGGGAGTTACCATATTTATAAGTTTATATAAGAAGCAAGAAACATAGAACCGATTATGCACATAAATCAGTATAAGCAAAGTAATCATCATTTACACGCTTCCACTTCCTTTCTTCCTTACTAGTTACTGTTATAGTGCTAGAGAGAGTGATTTGCAAAAGTACAGATCTGAGTTGTTACAATTTGGGTACTGTTACAATTTTGTAATTTAAGAATGAGAAGAAAAAGAGACGAGATCGAGTCGGTTGAGAGATAAGAGATGAGAGATGAGAGATCAAAATATGAGAGTGATGGAGATCATATATGAGCTGAGACAAGAGAAAGAACTCAGAGAAGATATAAAGAGAGAGGGTAGCAGCTGAGATAAGAGAGAGAAGAGAAGACATAAAGATGAGAGATAAGGCTTAACATAGATAGGCTTAATTCGGTTCGGTTAACATAGATAAGGGTCAACTTAATTTTTTTTCAACATCTTATACGGTTATTC
Organism: Panax quinquefolius; assembly: GCA_020205615.1. Taxonomy (NCBI): domain Eukaryota; kingdom Viridiplantae; phylum Streptophyta; class Magnoliopsida; order Apiales; family Araliaceae; genus Panax; species Panax quinquefolius. The sequence continues at coordinate 59,324,370 of CM035160.1, forward strand.
GGGTAAACCGAATTACCCAAAACTGAAATCCAAACTAATAACCGTAAACCGAAAAAAAATTCGGATATACCCGAATTATTAAGAAATTTCGGTTAAATTATTTCAGTTGTGTTCGATTTTTCGGTTATATCCATTTTTTGCTCAGTCCTAGATCCACATAAAGGTCGATCTCAAATAGGTTATCTCTTTATGTGTGGTGATACTGCTATATCATGGAGATCTACAAAGTAAACATTAGTTGCCACTTCATCTAATCATGTTGAAATACTTGCAATCCATGAAGCAAGTCGAGAATGTGTATGGTTGAGATCAATGACTCAACATATTCGTGAAACATGCGGTCTATCCTCCAGCAAAGGAACTCCAATAATTCTGTATGAAGACAATGCTGCATGTATAGCTCAATTAAAAGGAGGATACATCAAAGGAGATAGAACAAAGCACATCTCACTAAATTTTTTTTTCACACATGACCTTGAAAAGTGTGGTAACATTGATGTTCAACAAATTCGCTCAAAAGATAATCTAGCAGATTTGTTCACCAAAGCATTACCAACTGCAACGTTTAAAGGATTGTGTCGCAATATTGGAATGTGACAGTTGAAGGACTTAAGGATACATTCATGAGGGGGAGCTAATACGCGTTGTACTTTTTTTTTCTTTAACCAAGGTTTTTTCCTGGTAAGGTTTTTAATGAGGCAGCTTTCAATGTGTATGGCTATACAATAGATATCCAAGGGGGAGTGTTATAAAATTATAATGGATGTCTAGATTCATATAAAGGATATCTAGATTCATTCTTATTATATTTGATTGTAATGATTTTGAAACTCCCATGTCTATTGAATTATGAAACTCATGACCTTTGAGTTTTGTAACCTCCTAGTATTGATGTTCTTGTATCTATAACTAAGACTATAAAAGCATTGTAAAGTGATTGAAAATATACAAAAATACAAAGAGAATCCTTTCTTTCTCTAATAATCTTTGTTTTAGTAATCTTTTATAATAATTGTTAAAAAAAATTCCATTTATAATTGTTACGTGTATAAATTACATGATAGATCATAAAACTAGGTCATCATATTATATACTCCCTCCGTCCCATGATAAAAGTCATTTACTATTTTGGGTAGTTCCATGTTAAATGTCCAATTTTTTTTAATAACCAAGTTTTTACACATTTTTTCCTATTATGCCCGTAGCATTAAATATCTCATACCTCATACTTTTTTTATTCTAATTCTCTCTCCATATTTAATAAGTATGGAGAGATGATATTTTGAATTGAATAGCTAGAAAGTCACTCTCACTTACGTTGAAAATAATTAATGACATATTATTATGGGCAATTTTATCATTTTATTTTTTTTCTTAATATGCGTGAAAAGTCCACCAGAACTTTTATCTTGGGACGGATGGAGTATTTAATTAGAAGAATTATCACTAGTAATTATTTAAAAGTCAATACATAAAATTGTAAGATCTCTTTTAAATGTAGCTTTTGTTTAAAATGACAATACAAAATTTTAAGGGTATATTGGTTTAAATGACAATACAAAATTTTAATGATATATAAAAATATATTTTTTAATCTCCATACGTGTTAAAACTTAAAAGCACTTCCTTTTTTTGTAAATACGGCAAAATTGAAATTGGAAACTAAACTAATAAAAAAATGAGAAGAAATCACTTTGTTATGACAATTTTTTTTCTGGTTGCGAGATAAACTCTTTATGACATGTTAAATACATCCTTATTCACATGTCAACCACAGTGGATCACCACCCTTCTATTCAATTTGCCGCTAAAATTCTAACTAACAAACTCAAAAGAACGCCTCACTTCTGCTAAAATACGCCGACTGCATTGTGCGCAACACGCTTCTCCCTATTCTCTCTCTCTCACACACTAAAACACAAAGATAAAACCAGAAAACCCTCTGTAAAACCCTCACAGAAAACCCATTTTCAAAGTAAATCAAGCAATGTTTCTCTCTCTCAAGAAACACATAATGATCTCCATTCCCCTCTCTCTCCTCTTTTTCTCTGTCCTCACCATGGCCACTGCCTCCGCCACGGCGACCACCACCACTGCCGCCGGAAGTAGAACCCCCATCATTGGAATCACTTACATCCCCACCGCAACTAACACTCCGCCACCAGAGCACGTCGCCGCCACACTCCAGTCTCACCGCGTCACCGCTGTGCGCCTCCCTCGACCGGACCCCCTAATTGTCCGGGCATTCACGTACTACAACATCTCTTTGCTGCTCGAGGTCCCAAACAACCTGGTTTCCTCCTTCGCCACCAATCGCTCCGCCGCGCTCGTCTGGCTCTACACGCACGTCGTTCCCTTTTACCCTCGAGCACACATCTCCGCCATTTCCGTCGGCTCCGACGCCGTCAACAACTTTCCGGCAGACCTCACCGATAATCTCCTCCCAGCCATGCGAAATCTTCTGGCATCTCTCCAATCACTGGGAATTCGCAAAATCTCCGTCTCCACCACATTCTCCTTCATTGACATCATCGACAACCCCTTTCCTCCTTCCTCTGCCGAGTTTCAAGAACCCATCAACAACCTAATAATCAGACCCTTGCTCCGATTCTTAGCCGAAAACAATTCCTCTTTCTTCATTAATCTCCACCCTTACAAGGTCTACAGAGTAAACCCTCAAATCCCAATTGGGTTCCCCCTTTTTCAGGACCACCCGTATAATTTCCGAGATGATTCCGTCACCGGAGTCCGTTACCGCAACCTGTTTGACATGATGGTTGATGCGGTTATCGCCGCCATGGCAGTTTCAGGTCATGAGAATATCCCGGTGGTCGTGACGGAGACCGGGTGGCCGACCTACAGCAGTGGGAGTGAGCCAGAGGCGAGCCACCATTACTCTGAATTGTATCTTCAGGGTTTGTTCTCCCATTTGAGATCTGGGCTCGGCACACCGCTGAGGAAGGAAGGAGTGGCTGAGACTTATGTGTATCAGTTGTTTGATAATGAAAGTATGCAAACCACTGATAATGGGCTGCAGCAGAATTGGGGGATTATGTACCCCAATATGACCATAAAGTACAAAATTGATTTCTCGCAGGGTTCCAAAAGGATTTACGGAGATTCGATGACGAGGATTAACGCTCTGTTCTTTGTGGTTGCAGCTTTCTTGTTGATGTAGATGGTACTCTAATGGTCTGTTCTCTGTATATGCAGTTTTCCACTGATCTGCTAGGAGTCTATAGCGTAATCAGTTGTATGATTCAGATTTGGTATTGGTGAGATTTAAGTTGAGTTTTCTGTTAATATCTTGGTATGAATATGTTAGATAATTGGAGGGAATGCTTTCCTGAAAGAGAGTTGTAATTGGATTAATATGGCAGAATCTAAATCTTTCTTGAAGTGGTGATGTAAGTAACTGAATCAATCAAATGAAATTGTCAAGTTGTTGCTGAACTTTTGAAGAGATTCATACTTGTTTGATTGCAATATGCCTTAAATATTTGTTTTAGACAATATGGAGTTGATTGAATTTTGTTATTATTGGATAATTTTATTGCCAACTCAAATGATATCATATATGGAAACTGTTCTTTGAAGAATTAAAAAAGGCTCATCCATGACCTTGAGATTTTGTGGTAACAAAGTTTAACATATGACGCGCAGAAATGAACTCCCAATTTCTTTTTTGCACTACTATACGTGTAATGAAAAATACTGGTTAGTTCTTGGTATGACTATAGACTGTTAATCTTGATATGGAATGGAAGTCGTAGGAGCATGACAGTAGAACTTTTGATGTTCCCACCACACTAAAATGGAGGGTACAGTTCAAATTGTGTGCACTCTTGGGCTGATCTCTCAAAAGAGATTAGGCGATCCTAGCCTACTAAAACAGAGAGTATTGGGTTAATTCAGTTCTGGAATTTTCTTTTTTTATTGATGCTGGATTTTCTTCTTTTATGATTTTGATTCTTCATGATCAATGCTTGGTTATTCTCTCATTTTGGTATTCATGTAGAAATTTTCTTTCTTCGTCAATTATTGGGGTTTAGTTTTTTGTGTTTTGGGCATGCATTCTTGGAACTCTTGTAAAGTTTTGCTGAGTGGATCCCAGTTTGGCTTTTGTCTTATTTGTATTTTCTGAGCATAATACTCTTATAAATTATCTTTTGGTTTTCTGTATAGGTTGTCTTGTAGCTGGGAAGTTCTAAGTAGGATCTAGATGCTATTATTTGTCCGATTGGATAGCTTTATATTTGCACTTCTCGGCTATATTCTGCAATTTTTGCCTAGCTTCCCCATGATTTTCTTTCTGTGAAAATTCTAGAGTTCTTTGTTTCTCAGTACTTATTTTGGTACTAATCGGTTTTGCTAAATCTATACAGCATCAGATTTAATATAAGATCATTTTCTTACCGATTGGTAGGTTGCTTAGAAAATCATGAGTAGTACAGTCCATATATATTCACTGGTTAGGCAGCGATAAATACATTGCAGCTTATTTTCTACATAAAGAATGGTGCACATATTATATTGAAATCTGGATTTGAGATATGTGAGAAGTTGGTTTGGTTCAGTATTAATTTAAATCCTTAGTAGTGATTTAGGAGTGCACAACTAGACATCTAAAATTCCATGCATCTTCGTAAGTGCTGTTCTGGTAACAGAAGGTCTGCTGTTCTAATACTGATTTGTCCAGTCTAGTGTAATCTTGTTACCTGTTTTATCATTTGTTGCTGGCATATTCTATGAAGAGGCTGCCTACTATTTGGCATCCATTGCTGGAACTTTCAAAATTGTTTGGGAGAGAGAAGATGTTTGTGTAATGTAGTACGGTTCCTTGATTTTAAATCAGATTAGGTATTGTAACTATGGTTTGTAAATCTAACTTTTCTGTACGGACTTGGGTTGATCTAATGATGAGCTAGTAGCTCATAACACGTATATGTGCAAGTATACTATGAACATTATGTTTCTGTGCTATAAAATTAGATTCCGTGGTAACAAATGTTCTCACATTTGACACGAAAAATGAACTATCAACTTATTTTCCTTGGTAGCATACATTAGGAAATGCTGGTTAATCCGGTGTCACTTTTAACTGGTCAACCCTTTTCAAACTTGATTCAGCAAAACGTAGCGTACGAACTGGGTTGAGCTTCAAATATATACGATAAACACAAAACATTACTTGCAATTCTGTTCTTCATCATTGGTATTTTTCTGTTGCAATGGAAATTTGGCACCTTTATCTTCGATGATCTGCTAGAAGTCTTTTGTGTAATTATTATGATTTGAGATTTGATGTTGATCTGGTTAAGTTGCAGTTTCTTATTTTCTTTATTTGTAATATTAGAAAATTGGAGGGAGTGCTTTCTTTTAGTAGATTTGTACTAAGATTCTATTGATAGAGCCTAAATCTTTCGTTTTTCTTGAAGTGGTTATGTTTAATTGGTGAATCATTGAAATGAAATTTTCCATTGTTTGTTGCAGTTCCAAGAAATGCTATATTTGATTACTAGAATTCATATTTGTTATGCTTGTTACAGGTTTATAAAACAGTTGATTGGGATTTGTTTTGAATGATGATTTTTTTAGCTAATTTAAAATCTGAAACTGTAGTAAAGAGATTTGAGTCTTGCATATTAGAGTAATATAATGTGTTTATGCCCTGCATATGTACAACTAACCTCTGAAGATGGTGCAGAGATTTTTGTGCTATAATACTAGATGGGAAATGATGTATATTTGAATTTATGCATCCATTTTTTTGTTGTCAATTCCATAATTAGTATTAAAACTCTTTTTAATATCTATGTAATACACCTATATTTTATCACATCTTAAGCATCAATGTATTTTGAAAATTCAATAATACTCTAGAAGGGGTTGAATAAATTATTTTTTGAATTAGTAGATAATTAATTTGCAATGTTAAAAATTAATATGCAAGAGCAAGACAACAAAAATTCAATCACACAATGCACAAAGATTTGTATGTTGCTACGTCCAGTGTCAAGCTGATTTCCAGAACATGAGATCCCCAGTAATAAATACTTCTTCAATCGGTAATCGGCGGAGAAGCCTTTATATAGTTTTATAGACAAATTTACACTTATTCTCAACTAACTATTTTGGACATCTAGGGGTGTTCAAATTTTTTTTATTTTTTTCGGGTTTTCAGGTAAATCGGACTGGTCTGAACCGACCAGTTTGAGACAGAAAAAACCGATTCGATAAAGGTTTGATATATACCAATTTTTGGTACCGATTAATTATTTTATATGCTCAGTATGTACCAAACCAAACCGATTGTACCGATTAATTGGAAAAAGGTCAGACCTCTTTAAATTTTCATGCCTAACCTTATAAAATTAGCTTAAAGTCGCCTCAATTTATAAAACAGGGGTAAAATGCAAATACTTGGATTTGAACCTCTTGTTTGAAATTTTAGCCTAATGACCACTCGAGCTACAAGGCCTAATTGTTATCATTTTGCAAAAATTAATATTTATAACTAAATTAGATCTTTTAATAGAATAATGTTGTATCAATTCGAGCATTTAAGGGTTGTTTTGTATTAGCCAATAATAATAAAAACAACAATAATAATAACTATAATAGTAATAATAATAATTATAATTATAATTATAATTATAATTATAATAATTATTATTACTATTATTATTATTATTATTATTATTATTATTATTATTATTATTATTATTATTATTATTATTATTATTATT